>VWZT01007476.1:19957-58701 GCA_013397055.1 Pachycephala philippinensis | reverse complement strand
GGCGGGCGCTGCGTCAACGCGGGGCGGGGACAGCGGCCGCGGGCGGGGACAGCGACACGAGCTCCCCCCGCCCCTCCCCATCCCACTGCTAAGAAGAGCCAGGACACCGCCGAAGTTAGAAAGTCACAATTTATTTCAAATAACCATGGGCACACCTCTGGCAACCGTCTCCGGGCGGTTTCCACCGCCCTTGCCCCTCTCCGGTGCCTGCGAAGAAAAGTGAGGGGTGGGTGCAGTCCTGTGCCCTCCCACACACCTCAACGCTGTCACACAACCCCAACTAGAGCGGGGCCGAGAAAGGAATTCCCAGAACAAGAGCCTCATTTAAAAATAAAGTTCTATTTTTCAGCTGCTTAAAAAGTCTAAAATCTAGAGTGCAAGACTATAGTACAGAAACCTCCTGCTGCCCCGTCTGCGGGTGGGCACAGTGACTTCGCTGCGCAGGGCAACAGTCATGCAGTTTATGGTGTCAGTAGAAAACGTTTTGTTACAGTCTGGGAAGCCTGAGGACAAATAGAGATGAGGCAGCCAATGCACTAACACAAGTGAAGCCCAAATAAAAGAGTACCAGATGCAAGGATGGAGAGGTGTAAGGCTGGCACAGGAGCTGGAAACAGGTGCAAAAAAGAAAAAAGAGAGCAAACATTCCACATCTGTAGCAGTAATGCATCAAAGGGAAACTTGTACCTCAGAATTAATGGCTCCTGAGCCACTTTTTATTACCTACACCTATGTAACCTTGCTAACTCAAAGAGGGCCATGTACTTCTTAGAGGGGGAAAAAGTGGCCTTTTCTTCTGGTGTTGAGAACCCCCATTTCCTTCCTGTCACCTGCCCCCTGAACAGTGTCATTCACCTTACACACACAGTGAGCAGCCCATGTGCCCTGCACATTTCGTGTTGAAGTCTATGACTTTCTGTACAACACCAATACAGAAGTGGTCCTGCCTGGGGTGCAAGGGCAAGTCCTGTTGTTTTACCAAAGTATAGCAATAGGATCTGTGGGTGCAACCTAGGACTTTCACAACTTTCAGAAAGGGTGTTTTGTTTAAAAATAAATGGAACTGTTGACAAAGCTCTAGTTTCAGAAAATTTGAAATAATTAGTGGGTGCACTGTACAATCCTTGTTACTGTTCCTCAGCCAAGCATTTCAGCAACCTGTTCAGTAAGCCTGGCCACAGCTATATTGTCTGGCTTGTCTACAAACATAAATATTTTGTGGGGGCACAGAAGAGGGAGGGAGGGAAGCTGGGAGAGAGACAAAACCTCGTTCTCATTTAGCTCAAAGCTGGACAATTATGTAACAGAAGTGAAAATTCTTTGGGATTAGGAAACTCCACATACCTGTTCTGCAAAGGGATTAGGTGCTAAGATATGTTTAGACAACAAGAACACCAGCTTTTATCCTAATCAGTACTTTGCACATTACATTTTTAAAGAACAGTTTAAACATTGGTTCTATTCACTGCAAACTGCTGGGTCTCAGCAAACGTTCCCCCATCCACTATCTCTTTCTGTGGAAGCAGCATGCCAAGACTTTGACAGTCATTTGGGAAGGGGAGAGGCAGAGAGACTGACCTCTAGGATATATCGTGAGGAGGGCACAGAGAGGCTGCTGCTGGGTGCAGAGTAAGGAATGAAGTCAACAGACAGTGGCTGAAGCAAGGTCAGATCTATCTCTATGGCTCCAGCCTCGAGGGGACCCAGAACAGGACAGAGCAGGAACACAAGGAGCCATGGCTGTGGAGATCTCTTGCACAGCAAGCAGTGCAGCTCCTAGAAACCACAGACTCCTTCCCTGCCCTGCTCCCTGGCTCTAGCCATCTCTCCATAAGCCTGCCCTACCCTCAGCTGCTTCTGCTGTAACACTTACTCCACAGCCAGCAGCTCCTCGCAGTGCATTCCCCTGTTCCCTGAGGATAGATCCCATACCACGGACAGGAGGGGGGGAGGAAGGAAAAGGCCTCTCAGTTTGAAATTTTCTGCTATGTACAACAAGCATGGCCACAGGATTAGCGCCTATGACAGCTACTCCTTGTTTAAACTAATGCATCAGTCTTGATAAAATCTATGAGCCCAACTACGCCTGCTGCAAATACCTGGGTCAGGTCTTTCAAGTCTCAGGTACATGAAAGAGGCTCCAACAGCAGAGTTAGCTTATTCTGACACACAGGAATTTAGCACTTTGTCCCCCTCCAGTTTAATCTTTATCAAGTGACATTGCATAAGAACAATACAGGGATGCATCAAAGGCAACACTTCCAAATACAGCATGGAAGAGAATCCCGTGAGTTCCCCAGAAAGGTGAAAATTTCCTCAGCTCAGACTCCAGCTGCACCTTACTGGCTGCAAACAACAAGCTCCTGGTGCAGGTGACACAGACATCTGAAATCCTAATATGTGGCCTGCTTCCTGCAGCAAACAGGCAAGAATCAGCATTTAAGTAACCCGTTTGATGTTAACCCCTACTAAGATGAACTAGGTTTTAATATCTTTATTTTAGTGTATATTTTACATTAGAAAAGAGAATGTTAATAAAAAAGCTCCACATGCTCCTAACAATCAATTTTCTGATAAGCTCCCACCAGCATCAATACTAATATACAAATAAATTAATTTTGCTAGTTAATTTTCTGCCTGGCTTGGTGCAGGCTCTGCACAAGCAGTGCACCTGTATTCAAGTGCCTGTCAACATTGCCAACACGTGCCAGGGAGTGTGTTGTACATAATCTTTCTTCCTCATAATGTAGTGGTGTTCAGTCTCACTTTGATGAATGAGATCAAATTTTCTCAGCCATGCTACCCAGCAGGCACAAATAATCTTTATCAGGTTGCATGGCACTGTTATAACATGGATTCTTTCACTCCGCAAAAGCCCCAAGCCTTGATTAACAACTGTATGCCACTACTCCCTCATCACTGACTTTGGCAATACAACATCCTCCCCACAAAAATAAGTAAAGCAAAAATCTACATGGAAGACCTAAAATTCATCAAATGTAGAATCTGATTTCTCTCAATTTCTCTCAAACTCAAGGCATATCCCCCAATGTTAACCTGGTCTGTCCCCTGCAATTCCTCTGTTTGCTTTTGTTTGTGTAGCTGGATTTTGCACAGCTGATTTACAAGAAAAAGAGACATCACATGTGATCATACTGAATCGAGGCCACTGCTGGTACTGTCAGGGCAGACACAGCAGCAGCCACCCTTAACACCAGCCACTCTCCTCATGCAATGCCAGTGCTGCAATGCTCTGGTTAAAGGAGCATTGGAAAAACTAGCTGAGATATTTTGTAACCTCCTTCAGTGACTAGGAGGATTTTTGAGTCAGAGGAAGGGAGAGGGGGAAAAGCCCATTAAATTTACAAGCAGATTAAGGAAAAACACTCCACTGCCAATTTATTTTTAAAAAGGGTTGTGTGTTATTCTAAGGTTTGTCTGTATAATTGTACAACCGTTGAAAATTACATGAACTGTAATGATCTAATACTATTAACAGCCATTCAAAAAAAAAACTCCCTCCCCTTCTGAAACCATCAAGGGCAGGAGGAAAATGGCCCAGGAAATATGCCAATCTGAGCTCTGGGCTCTAGCCTGGCAGAAACAGAAAGATAAGAGAACAAACTGGACTAAGAGGTGGTGTTTGCATGTGTCTGACTTGCAAGGGGAGGGGTGGCTTTGTCCTTGGGCGTGTTCTCCCAGAGGCAGTGCCTGCTTATGCCAGCAAAGCTGTGATCACTCCACTCGCTGCTCTCACCCCTGCACTGTCATTTCCTCCTCTCTTATGTGTCATGGAAATCTTTCAGCAGGGTCCTCCGTCTCTGCTCTGCTATGTGCATCTGATTCTCTAAGTCCTGGTAAAAGAGAAGGTACAAATTGTTAGCACAATCTCCCTGGAGAAGACCTCATTTTCCTTAGGGAGTCACTAAACTCCAGCCTGAGAAGCACCAACCATCACACACTTCATGCACACTCTGGATTACAAGATCCCAGATCCTCTTCCTTCTTATGTGGGCTCCCTTCTGCAGTTACCTGGCTCCTGCTCTGTCTAAAATGCTACACTGTTAAGAAACCTACTTTTCACCAGAAGGCTGCATGCAGTCTCCTCCAGAGCTCCATGGGACTTGTTTCATTTTGCAGGAATCCCTGCAGCCCTACCTCCTCTCCCACAAGGCAGTGAGCACTCTGCTTCTACATCACCTGCTGGCTAAAGGTGGTTTCTGGATCTAGTTTATCAGAACCCTCACTTGACAGCCTTAGTGCTCCTGCAGAAGTGCTAAGCCCAACAAACAAAATCTGGCCAACAGGCTAAAGCAAGCAGAACACTCACCCCTCTGTCATAGCTGTCTGCTCGTTCCACCTTCCACGAGAGATTTTCAATTTCAGCTTCCAGCTGGGCCTGCTGGTATTCAAACTGCAAAGAGCAAAATTAGAGACATCAACAAGAAACTAGTTTAGTGGAGCAGTTTCATACCACACATTACACTTGAGGAGCAGACAAATGTGGTCTGCTGACAGCAATGCTGGCAGAGCAGGTTTGTGTCTCCTCCTTATCCACCTTCACCTAGATGGCGTCACCCCTTCTGGGTGTTTCTTGTGTAAAAACTCCCCGACCTGCATCACTCAAAATTAACCTAGTCAACCTAAAAACACTGCAAGTGACAAATATCTCCTAATTAATCTTATTTTGCCATAAACAGGTCATAAAATGCTCTCATAAGCAGCTTGGCAGGCATAGTGGAGGGGATTGTTAACTACTGCTGGGAGCCGCAACTTGTTCCACTGGCACAGTCAGATCCAGAAGAGAACATCTATCCAAAGCCTTAGAGAACACATGATGCCACGAAGAAGGATTCTATAATAGGTTTTACAGGACAGCTGAGTCAAAGGAAAAACTCTTCACTGAATTCAAGGTTATTTTTGTACTTTTTCAGCCCATGAGATGCACCAAGCCAGCAAGGAACTTATAGCAGGAATAAAAAGCAAAGCTATACCCTGATCCAAGGAAAAGCTCTCCTCCAGCAGCTCTTCACATGAAATATGGCTCAGAGCACTGTGATAAATCTTACCAAGAAATAAATGCACACTTCAGCCTCAAAACATTCTGGATAAATGGCTTGTTAGTGAAAATGCAGTGAAGTCCCCTGGGAAAATAATGTAATGTATAAGAGGACAGAGCTGCTGGTTGACTTGAAGTGAAGAGGGAAGGTGCAAACCCACCTATTTATCTCATCCTTACCTCAATTTGAGGACTAATATTTCAGACACTGCCCAGCTCTGGCATTCAGCCCAGCATGCTGCCAGCTATACCCCAAAAAGTTATCAACAAAAAAAGAACAGAACATCTTACCAGCTTCTTTCTGGGACCAGACTCCATGTAGTAGGCATATGGATATGTGTACTGCAGGGTGTAACGACACTGTCCAAGAGTGGGAGGAAGAGAGAGAGAAAAGGACAGGAGTCTAAGTCTTGGAAGTCAGCACAGTCACAATTATGTGATCACTACAGGCTAAGAAGCTACCTCCTGACAACTGGACACTTCCTGGTAGAATTTCCTACACCTTCCTTGGAAGACCTTGTGGAGGTCTGTATATTGTGGAGTATAACTTCACAGAGGTCACTTCCAGATGATTTTTGGTTAGTTCATGTCCTAGACCAGAGGGACTGTCCCACATAACCACAACTCTAAAATTTCCTTCCTTACTTGGTGTTATGAATTTAGCATTCTGGCATGTATCCTCTTCTCTGTGCCAAACAAGACACAATTACCCACCTTTGCAAGTAGTTTTGCAGCATTCTGTAAGTATTGCCAGTCTATCCATGTTCCCAAGTTGTTCATAACTCTTTCTTGGATTTTCTCCTGGATTCGTTGGTATGTCTGTGCCTCCAGCTGCAGGCTTTTATTGTGATTCTCCCACTGCAAGGGGCGGGAAGACAGGGAAAGAAAAAAATGGCATGAGAACAGAGTACTACTGCTGTAAAAGCACAAGCTCTAGCAAGCAGAAATTAGAGTGAGGCAGGAGTCCAGCAAGGCAAAGACATGCTGTGGGAAAGAATGGCAAGGCAGCACCTCCAGTAGCAAGTGGCGGAGGCTGTAGACAACAGGCTGACAGCAGCAAGAGCAGAGAGCAAACCCAGCTCCTCCAAGTGGGAATGCCCTCTGGTTACACAGTGACCTTGTGTCTAACAAGGGGGAAAGTCATGGTGATTCCGCTACTTAAGGGATTTCTATAGGAAGGTGAAGAGTTTAAATTAACATTTGACATGTGCTCAGTGAACTCCATTATATCCATGTGCACATTTAACATGGCTATTTCCCAAAGCCTGTTGGTCTGGAGAGCCAGGAATGAAGACACTTACTTTATGACAGGATTTGGCTCATGCTGTGAAGAATAAACTCATTTTAATGGGTAAACTGAAATGCAGCAGTATTTAACCTCTACCACATTCTCTTCTAGAGATGCTGCTGTAGAGTTGCTCTGCATGGCCAGGTGCATAGAGCCTGCTGTGTGGACAGAGATGCTCTGATGGCAACTTAAAAAAATGTGATTACATGAAATTTTAGTAAAACTTTGCTACAGCCAATGGTACAGTTTATTTCGTTTTTGTCTGTATGAAGACATACTGCAGGGAACAGAAGTTCCCCAGTCTTGAAAGGAAATGATTGGAGAAATATCTATCTACTGTAGCAGCACTCAGCCTGCAGGTACATGGTACAGTGGCGCACAGGTAATACTGATTTCCTCTAGCACAAGGGAATATAGGAGTGAATATGATTTACTTTGGGTATGGCATCACTGGTATGGATGGGACTTTCAGGGCAGGATTTTGAGTGAAAAACAACAGGGCCTGAAAATTTTGCAGATTCTCTTTGGGCAGTTTCTTGCACAGAGATTGCTGGCAATGACCTTTGCACCAGGCAGGGAGCATTAAAAGGCTACAGCAGCTCTGGCCAAGGAGATGTCTCCTACCCTCTCAAAATAGAACAAGTACTTCTTAAGGGCCTCCCTGGCCTGTGCTTGCTGACTCTGGTTTACAATATCAGGATTCTCTTTGTACCGACTGCATTCGTAGTACTCGCTGCCGTGAGTCTTCCAGTCTCCCAGACACATCCAGCAGAAGTCTGCAGAAAACAGCAAGAAACGCACTGTGATGCACAGAAGAAAACCTCTGAGAAAGAAAAGCTTCAGGAAACAGAGCCCATCTGTTTTCAGATATTTCTGCTAAGCCAAGAAACACACACGTTTTGTACCATCTTGCAAAACAGAACTCAACAGTGAGCCCAAAATACCAGCCTGTCTTGAAGATTTTAATTGCACAGCCTCTCATTCAGCTGTGGAAAGTAAATCCTGAAGTTCTGCATCCTATACACCAAAACCACTGGGCAGAATTGCACTTGCACCCTGCACATACTGCATTTTGGGTTAGAGAAGAGGCTGCAAGTCTCTTTTGTGAGTTGCACCCTCCCCACCATGGGCACACTGCCCCATGCAAACCTCTGTCTGAATAAAACATGAACAATCAGATCCAAAAGTGAACTAAGTCATGCAAAAGAAAGTCTGCCCTCAGTTCTCTCTAGGAGGCAACTACCCAGGTAACGTCAGATGTCAGTGGTTTATGACACTTTGAGTTAGAAGCTGCTGAAATAGGAAGAAGGCACAGTAAAGAGAGCAATAGTAAAAATAGCGAAACATGGCAATTTTCTGATTTCAGAGCGAGGCTGTGAATGTTCTGCTGGGAAGGAAAAAAGATGAAGTTGCTACAGTAAGAATCCCTTCTGTGTTACTTATGATAACGAGACTGAAATCTGTTTTTCTTGAGTTCATCAGCCTTCTTGAGGGCTAAGCCACCATGGTATCTTGGCACTTGCCTGCTCCCCCTTGTCACAGAGCTCCATCAAAGCACGTCCAGTGCTGCTGAGAACCCCAAAGCAAAGGAAATGAGAGAGGACAGTCATCTTTAATCATCTTCCCAATAAGGTTCTGATATTACAATAATTTCTAGTGATACACTTAACTCAGAGGGCTGAATACAACTATCTCACTCCAAGGCAACAGAAGTTAATCCTGCCATGAAAAGATAAGTGCAAGAACAGGCTGTCATTTTGTAGGGCCACACAATGGGCCAAAGACACTCAGGCTGCTAATTGCACAGGGGTGGACTGAGAAGTTACACATAGCAATTCACAGCTCCTGCAGTTTTATCTGGGTTGAAGCTCATTATTTCCATCACTAAGCAGAAGGACTTCAGCTGATCTGAGTAAATGGCTATGTTTGACAGTATTTTCAGCTGATTACAAATAAAGTTACATGGAAAGCTCTCCTGTGAGATGGATTCCAGTGTTAATATTCTGGAGACTTCTCTATCCAATAGACATGTCAGGGGGCATGAGCCAAACCAGCACTGAATCAGAACGCAGCTGAGATCCCAGCCAGTGGGGGGAAAAAGCTATCACACAGAAATCTGTAATTAATATCCTGTTCAGCTTTTACTAGGGGGAAAATATTTCAGCCCATGTTCACAATTTGTCTTCATATCACAAAAAAAAAAGAGAAGGGACCATCACCACCGACAAACATTGCAGAGAAAACAGCTTCCAAATCCAACTTACCATGCTTGCATTTGGAACATTGCTGAAAAAAAAGAGACAAGAGGCACTTGGTTAGCAGAAAGTGTGGGAAAAAAATTCCACTTAGAACAAGGGAGGTTTGACGTGTTCAGGGAATTACTCACCATGTGATTGCAGCCTCCATTCTTTTCAATACAGATATTGCACTTGGGACACTGAGGAAACAGAAGCAATTGTTAGATCCAACTCTAGCAGCCCTCTGAAGAATGACGGCACTTGTGTGATTATTCCTCTCTGTCTTTTTTTCTTTAAAATATGCATTCACGTATGAGACATTCTCATATGAGAATATTAGCATTTATACCCTACTTCCCACCAGTTCCTGACAGCTCCATTTAAAAGAAGGCAGAAAGGCAAAGTCAGGAAGTTACACTGCAGCACTGGACTGCTTGCTCAAGAAAACAAATTTGTTGTTACTCCTTGTAAAACCGAAGGTCTTGCTGAGTTATCACTTCACAGTTACTCAGGCACAGGGACACGATTAGTTCATGTATAACAGTGTATCACAGCCACCTTGATCACAGATAATTGTCACTATATTCTGCCTTCAGCAGCCACTAACAAATGACATCTCAGCTACCTGCAGAGGCTCTGCCTAACCACAGGAGAGCTGCACACACCCCCACTCCACAGACACACCCTGGAGTGTCCAGATACATTTTTTGGGTTGCACAGGTACAAAGGAGGAAGTGAGTTTTGCTACTTTGTACAAATTTCCATGTCAGGCAAAATAGATGCCAGGACAATGCTCAATAAAACAGAATCTTATTTCTACAAACAAGCATAGCAGAAACAATACCATCACATGCTGACACCTTCTCCAGAGAAGGACGGGAACTTGAAATCTCTGGTCCATCCAAGTATCCCCTTTCCTAACATAACCGAAACTTGCAGCTAATCAGCACTGTCACAATTGCCACTGGCCACAGTAGCATAAATGTAGCTAACGACTGTTTTGAAGTCAGGCCACAACATGCCCAAAAGACATTAAAAGTTCCAATCTCTGACTGCTAATTTAGAGGATAAAGATAGAATATTTATACAACAATTCTATAGGTAGGCTAGCATGCACACCATGTAATACTATTTCTTTGTCTTGAGTCTAAATCTACTAGAAGTACTCCAATGTCTAATTTACAGACTTCAACTACCCCATTTTGCAGTCCTTGCCAAATCAAGACTTTCTCCCTCACCCTCCAGTTCACAGTACTGCACAAAGTTGTTCAGGCTTAAACACCACTGGTGCCTAATTTGGTACTGACTTTGCACTTATGACACCCTCTCCTTCCATTTTAAATACATCTCCACTGATCATTTCAAAGTAGCCACAATTCTTTTGCCTGTGGGAGGACAGTGCACCTGGCTGTCAAAGACATTCACACTAGGTCTGGAGTAAGGACCACCAGGTCCTTACTGCAGGAGGGTAGCTAAGCTTCCCACACAAAGCATTCCCAAGGCATTCAGCTGAGTTATATGACTGCCATAGGGACATAATTAGTTCACATAGGACAGTAGCTTCTGACAGAAGCTTCTTGACAGTCCCTAGGGAGCTGTGAGAATTTGCAGTCTGTAAAAAAGAAGAACACAATGCTACGTGTATATAGAATTATGTCCTGCTTTTCAGGCAGGGCTAGAGGACAAGAAATAACATGCAGGTGCCTGTCCTTACATCTTTAGTGTGAGCACTGATGTAGTTGGCTGTTTCAGAGTCATCTGCACACTTGGTGAGCCATTTCCGAATGGTAGCGCAGTCTGTGGGTGCATGGTACATCTGCCGACACTTAAAGCTTAATGGGGGAAGAAAAAAAGAAAAAGACATATCAATTTCCAAGGAAATGACTCAAGAATTGAGTTTTTTCTGACCAATATCTGGGGGGCCCAGTAGGGGATGCAACTGCTCTTGTGTATTACTAGAGTGCGAAGACCAAGACTGAACTCCAGTTCCCTTGTGTAAAGGGAGCTCAACTCTCTTGTGTAAAAGCCAGAGTCAAGATGAAAGTGAACCCGGGCCTGACAAATCATGTGTCTGAGGGCTGACATGTCCCTTCCTAGAGCCCACCTATGTCTCCTCCAACATGACTGCAGAGTTCTGGGGCAGACCAGTCATTTACAAGTAGCCTGACTCCAGTGGCAGATATCAGGCACCTGCATTAACATGACTTGACAGCCTCAGGTCAGTAAGGGCCATTTGCATGGAGATACCAGAAAGCTGGGTCTCTAAACTGGGAGTCAAATGTTTTTAATAAACTTAAAAACTCAATACCAGCAGATAGCAAGGAGGACTACATGTCTACGACCAGAATCTATACCAATCACTGCATCTGTAGGAAAATTTTTAACCTAGCCAAAATGTGAGAATGGTAGATCTGTAACCCCTTGATTACTCAAGCTCTGCATTCCGTGATTGTCAGAACACCCAAGTTCCCAGGAGTTTAGGGAGCAAGGGGACATCTGATCACATGGAGAAGTCAGATCACAAGTGTCCAATTACTCAGGCTAACTCAAGTTACAAACTATTCTAGCAAAGCATTTCAGATACTTCTACACACTCAAACTGCTGGCAAGCAAAAGGAGTGGCTCTGAGGACAGCACACACTTTCCCTGTGATCTGTAACCTTCTCTGTTTCTTACCAGAAGACCTCATTGCAACGATTGCACTGCACTCGCCGGGCTTTTGGCTCTTGTACCTGTATGACCATAGGGCAATCTGCACCAGGACACAGCTGCAGCTGGTAATGGCTCTGTGGACACACCAAGGGAGTAAGATCAGCAGTGAGTGCAGAAGAGCATTATCTGTTCAACTTTAACCACTCCTATCCTCAAAAACATACAAGGCAGTTATTTCTTATTAAAAAAGAGTGGAAAGTGTCACCAGGTCTTGGCTATCAGAGCAGATCCTGCATTTTCTAATATGGAAGAGGTTTCTTAGTTACTTACAGCTTTTCTAGAACAGGGAATTCAAATGGACGTCTACAGACTAAGTCAGCACAACAAACAAAACCCCACAAAGACACTAACCAAACTATTTTACTCCATTTGAGCTCTTTCCCCATCTTCTCCTTATGTCCCAGAAGCTATTCAGCTGCTCTCCTGTGGTGGCCATTCCTTCCCAAAGGGTCTCTTATTGAGAAGAGGTGACACCACACTTTCATACTGCTTTGCTGCTTTTTGAGTGTTCCTTGTCTGTTCCCAGTTACCAGAATACTCCTGCATATTTAACAACTGCTGCTTTAATTTCAAAAAATCTCACATAAAATGTAATTGAGCAAGCCAGTTCGGCTGGGCTACCCTAAGTTGAGGGACCTATTTTTTCTGAACCTAAAAATATTTATGTAAGAACAAGAAGGACTCGAATAATCAGACTGAAGTTTTGAAATTCTCAGCTGCAACATTGAGAATTCTGAAGCACCGGCCAAGGAGTCAGTGGATGACCTTACGGCAGAATTTACTTTGGCAACCTGCTAGAGCATTTTGTCAGTGAGGCTGTCCTACAGAAGCAGCCACATCATGCGTATTGGGGACAATTTTGCTGCAGTTACTGCAGTTCTAATCAAAAATTCAAGACACTTCAAACAAAATTTCTGCAAGTCATTTGTGACTTGACCCAGGGTATTTTATAACTGAAAAAATCTACTACCTCCACATAGTCCCGGAAGAGGTAGCGCCTGTATTTGTCTTTCAGCTCTTCACTAGGCAGCAATGGAAACACAAAGTCTTCTGGTGCCCGGAGTAGACAGTCCTGAGCCATGCAGGATACTCCTGAGAAGCGAAAGCAACATCTTAGCACAGCGCAGCTTATACTAAGGGGTGAATGCACAGAGTATTCAGCACACTTTCCTCAGTGCCATCTGTTGTTGTGGCAAGAGGGATACAACTGTGAAATAAATCAGGGCTGCTGAAAAGCTGAAGCCCAACTGTCTTCACCAAAAGATGACAGGGCACATGTGTATCTAGGACCAGTGAGTGCTTCAACCAGTATTCACAAGGTCAGGTACTTAAATTAGAAAATTACATGTTACTGCCATGCCAGCATGAAAGACAGGCTAGGAAAAGCCCAAAGCAACTCTGGCAACTACTGGCTTCTCCCCAACACAAAGGGAACAGATGTTTGCATCCACAAGCACTGCAGGGGCATTGCAACAGTACATCATCACAGATGCGAATTCGAGTCAACAGATTTGCAGTTTCTAACTTGTTACAGTCATGCTCTTGACTCATCAGAATGGCCAGTGAGGCAAATACAGACCCAGCACCGCATCCACCTTGAACTCACCAACTCCAACACCATCCTTGACAAGCACTGTACAGTGCTGCTCCCAGCAGCTGCGACAGAACTGGTGTTGACATGCCAGAGAGAGCAAGTTCTCCTTCCGGACAAACTGCATGCACACTGCGCAGTGGTGGGAGGAATGTGCCATTGCCTGGGAGAGAGACAAAACAGCAGTACAGTGAAAGCAGCCCAGATCTCCCAGAGCATTTTCAGCTCATCCATAGATACCTGCATCACCCTCATTGTGACAATGGTCTCCATGGAGCTCCAGGACACAACAGGTTCATAAGCAGCTGTTGTGCTAAGCTGCTGCACTGCCCCAAACAGTCAGTCCTTCTCAAGAACCTCTAATCTCACAGAGCACAAGTTGACAGTCACTGAAGAGTTTCTGCCTCTCCTCTAGTGCTGCCCAGAACACACCTTTACTTTTCTCATTCTTACTCTTGCCTTGTTTAAAATACATCATTCTGGTAGTCCTGGATTTACTAATATTCTTTCTTAGCTAGGCCAGACTATCTCCACAGGCTCTGGAGAGCAGCTGTCACTGCAAACAGACTTAGCAATGCCCTTTTACCGGACAGTAATTCTGGGTAATGGAAGACGCAATCGTACAGTGTTTATACATAGAGGAAAGGGAATTCACAAACTATCACCTCCCATCTCTTATCTTCTGCCTATGTTACATTTGGCAAAACAGGCATCATCCCGTCAGCTGAAAAGGATTAAGAGGGTTTGTTTCAAATCAGGCATAACTGCTATTGCTTCACCAAGCCACTGAAAGTAGTCTGGTTTCCCCCTATGTAGTGCAGAGCTGATCGCTAGACAACAGATCCAGCCTTTGACACATCTCCACTCACCCCTGGGACCTGCAGAACTAGGTCAAGCCCAGCATCATCAAAACCAAGGCTCTACAAAGCTGTCAGGGGGAGTTTATGTTCCAGTTTTTCCTTTCACAGAAAAGTCATATAATCACTTTTCATCCACTTTGCTACTTGTGGAGAAGCTGGTGTGAGCCTGCCCTCAGTTTCCATGCTGATCTCTGCTTGCCGGAGACACGGAGCAGCAGCACCATGATACGCAGCCGCATGACTGACAGAGCCTGATCTATGGCATGACCACACGAAAGAGGAAGTAATGCAAATTTGTTCTAAGCGGCCTCACTTATGGACCAGAACAAGATTCATTGAGTCTGTAATTGCACTGATTGCCTGGATCAGCTGCTCAACCTGAACAGCAGATGTGCTACCTCAAACCCTTGCAAGCTGCTTCTCTGAGCTCACCACTACAGCTTCTCCCTATGGGGTCAGTCCCTCTACAGACACTCACTATGACCATCTGTCCCCAAAGTCATTCTGCGTTACAAGCTGAAGCACAGAGCACCTTGCTCTACCACACACAGACTGTAATGAATTGTCTAGCAAACCAAGTTTAATTTAACCTTTTAACCATAATATCTTTCTTCCTAAAGTAAAATCACAGTTTGTAGGAGACTGGAGAAATGATTAATGGCTCAAAACAACTGAAGTGTGTGTTTGGGTGGGGGGCAGGACAAGTTCTGCAAAGGTGGAGTGGTCACTGCTCCACATCCCACCCACTGGAGCCCGGAGCCTCTGGTCCAGGCCCAAAGTGGACCAAGCCACTGGAACACTGAAAGCCCCACCTGT
This sequence comes from Pachycephala philippinensis, assembly GCA_013397055.1. NCBI lineage: Eukaryota > Metazoa > Chordata > Aves > Passeriformes > Pachycephala > Pachycephala philippinensis. Next base: position 44,138 of record VWZT01007476.1, on the reverse strand, counting down.
GGGGAGGGACCAGAACAGATAAAAACCCATGACAAGGGTGTGCAGCCCTGATGAGTCCCACTGCCTTGGACCTTACAGCAGCTAAGATTGCACTGGATCCAAGGTGGTGACTACTGATCTCTCTCTTTCTTTCTTTCTTCTCCTAACTTCCTTTTTGTGCAATCTGGATGGATTAGAGTTTGCTAAGTCAGTGCCTTGCCTTACGTTAATTGGATGTTGCTTTAATATTTGCCAAGTCCTTTATGGTCCAAAGTTCGTAAGTAAAAGTTTGCTATTCAACCTCCTGAGAAGTTTGTTGTCTTCTCCTGCACTCTGCCCAGGGGTATCGAAGTACCTAAGCCCCTTTCAAACACTCATCGAGTGAGCTCAAGGTGTGACAATTTTTCAGGTGCAGTGAGCAGGGTGTCCTTGAGGGCAGTGAGGAGCTACTTTCTACTGGGATAACAGACAGAGTGCTGGACAAAGGAGAACTGTTATTCAGTCAAAGTCGAATTTTCTAGCAGAGAGATCATGACCATCTGGGAAAAGCGTGATCTCAACTGCTACCTTCAGCTAGACTTGCTAGAAGATTATAAAGCTTGTCCAGCTCTGAACAGACAGAGCTGGGCTGAGGAAAATTGGCATTTTCTCGGTGCTCTTGTGGAAAAAATAAAGTATTTGGCAAAAAAGAAGAAAAAAAAAATTGGTAAGGGCAAAGACTATGGTCTGCACATTTTTAGGAGCTGCTTTAATAGCTGCTCAAAGAGATAAGCCCAGAGCTAAGCAATGAGATAAGGTGGTGAATGGGTCTTTGACTGAATTGGCTAAAATATTGCAGGTGACCTTGGAGGCAGAACACAGTGCCCAGCAGAAAACACATAATGAATTACATGCTGAAAAGAGACATACAGAAAACTTGCATATCTGACTAAATGAATCCCTAGTAAGAGAAAGAGAATTACATTTGCAGATTGCCTGCTTGAAGGAGGAGGATTTGGAGAATGAGGTGGGGCTTTCCAGCTTCACTAAAGAGGTAGAACTTGCTGCTGATGATGTCACCTGCCTTTATCCTTGGGAGGAGCTTGATACAGAGCAAAGCCAGACCCCCAGCCTTTCCCTAAACTCTGCCCACTTATAAAGACTGACGCTGTTCATGAGAGGGAGTGTGAGCAGGCAGCACCCACTGCAACAACTAAACAAGTCCCCTATTCTGCAACTGAGCTGGCTCAGCTGCAAGGAAAATACAGCAGGCATGCAAAGGAAACTGAAACAGTATGTGTGGAGGATTTCACTGATGGGGGGAGACAGCATGAAGCTTTTGGAGGAGGAAGCACAAGGACCCTGGGGTCCCAGAGTGTCCTTCACAATGCATAATGGCAGAGAGCCCTGGCAGCCTACTGGGCAGGAGGTTGGAGAGGGGAGAACCCTTGGAGAGGGGAGAACCCATCTCTATCCCCACTCCAACATTGGGTAATCTCACCAAGAGTGTGCAATAGGCTGCTTGCCTCCAATTAATACATGAGAGGAGTCTTGTAACCTGTCAGTCTTCTCCCATGCTGTTGTTTGCTGAGCCAGAGAGAATAAACCCCCTAATTAAAGGACTACCTGACTCATCGAAGCTTTAGGCAACTCAATTGCTTAGAGCTTAGAGCTGCTCGTGGGGGTGGAATGCAGGCAGGACCCGGTCTTACACGGGGGCAGTTGGTAACCTATGGTGGACAGGTAGGATTTGTTGCAAATGAAGAGTCAGACTCCTGTCCAAAGGGCGAAGCTCAGGGAACGCATGGGTAGCCACAGATACTCATGTCAGAGAACACAAAATTAACACCAGATGGAGAGTTCTTTCTTTTTAAAACCAGTCCAAGTGGGACTGGGTTTTCTTTTCTCTCTCCTCTTACAGGTATTTCATGAGAAGATGATTGGCCATGAGAAAATGAAGTGGCAACAGGACTGGAGAGTTACACTGTTCCTCACTGCATTGATTATTTGGAGGCATTTTGTCTCTGTAGTTTTGTCATGTTTATATTTGTAATGTTTTGTCTCAGTTTTGCAGCATGTATAGAAGTTTGCCTCAAGCATTGTTTTGGGTTGCTGCATTGGGTGAAAAAGATTCCTATACCACTTCCTACCTCCTCGGAGCAAAATATAAAATTATTGTAAATTAAAATTGTGAAAGTGTTTGGTCTGAACCCAGGACCCTGACTGAAATGATGTGCTGGTGGTCTTCACCTTGCCTGCCAAGGAGGTTGGAATGGCCCATTGCAGGGGGAACACTTAAGTGACAGCTGATACAAGACTTGGATAAATCTTGAAATACATTTCAACTAATTTGCAGGTATGTCAAAGTAGAAAGATTTTTTTTTTCTGGACTTTAGGCAGATAATTTGATCCCATGACGCTTACACTCCTGTCAGCTTAGCTTTTTCACTATCTGCTAGTTACAAGACAGCTCAGATGCCAAATCAGGCTTTTTAAGATCTCCTCTCCCCCACAACCCAGAGTGCTTCCCAGATGTAGTATTTCATCACTCAGAATCTGACACGTGGCAATGTGCTCCTAGGGTAATTCTGCATTGTACCAAGACACCCACCATGAATGAAACCTATAAACATGCAACAGGAAGTTTCTATTTAAAGGTGGGGGGGAAGTATCTGAAGATCTGTGTAGCTCTGGCTACAAAACACAAGTTGTTGGTTCAAATATCAGCACTGACTGACTCACCAGCAACACAGCTCACCGAGAGATTTAGCTTAAGCATCCCTGAGCTGAGCAGTGCAGTCATCTCAGGTAAAAGAAAAGATAAAAAAATTTTAAAAATCTCTTCCAGACACAGACAAGCTCTGTTCACTCTGTGCAGCCAGAACTTCCTTTCAGTGTCTTTTACAGAGAACAGAATCGCAAGAGGCAGCCAAGCCCATGCACTCTGCTCCTTCCATTGTGTGCCATCACTCATGCAAAAAAATTAGCCTAATTTTCTTGAAGAAAGTAAATCTTGAACACTACCTGCAAGCCAACAGCAAAGCTACTATTTAAATATTAGAGACTTCTTGAATGCATTCTCATTTCAGAAGTAAACCCAGCAATAAATTAGGGTGTCAGACCTGAGTTTGCAAAGGGTTAACATCAGACAGAGTATGTCATTAGTAATGCAATCCACCATGAGGGGGGTCAGAGGTGTCTGCCAAGGGAACAGACGGGATAGTTCGCATACTTACATGTTTGGATGAGGTGGGCTGAACTCGTGCTTCTACTAGCAATTGGGCAGCATTAGACTTGTGCCTGAAAAGGCAATTGAAGAATGATGAAATCAATTTCTGAATACATTTTGCATTGTTAAATTGATCCTTCTTGTCCGAATAAACAATTGGCTCTGTGCAAATAGTAGGGTAGGTTTCAACAAGAAAAGTGGAAATGTCTCCTGTGTGAGGCTCCTTCATATAGTGAGCTGAGCTCCCATCAATAAAACTTTATATGGGAGTTTATTCAGAACCAGAAATACTACTTCTCCTGGTAAGGGATTAACATTTCCCTTATACATCTTGACGAATATTTTTCTACAACTATCTCCCTCCCCTGAAAAATTATTTTTAAGCTAAGATTTTCCATCCACACTCCTAGAGCAGTCCTAAGCCACTGTCCACAATAACATACATCGGTGAGGCTCCTGACTGTCTCCTAGTCCTCTGTAAAATCAAGCTGTCCTGGTTAAGTCTCACTTTAAGTCCAGATTATGGTCTAGTTAAGTATTTACTCTGTGACAGATTATCACCCTTTAGGCATATGAAGGTGTCTATCAGCAGCCATAGAATTAAACACATTTTGCTGTTTGTGATTTCCTTTGTGGACAAATGTTTATACCTCACCGAATGCAGAAACAGCAGCATCACTGTTGTGGCCTTGCTATAAGTCCTCCCTCCTCACCAGCACTTCTTAGTTGTACTAGCGAGCTTTCTTTTGATAATGTCATTTTGTACCAAGAGAGAAGTTTGAGGACTAGATCAACTGGACAACTATTTGCAAATTCATTGCTTTAGAAGTAAACCCTTCCCCAAATTTCCTCTTGTTTAAGTCTCCTCAGTTAAATCTGCAGGATCACCCTGAGCTGCTATGCAGGAATCTCACCCTCCTTGAACCCCACAGAAAAGCTTTCACAGGATACAATGTAATCAAGGAGGCAACAGCATCCATACACATCATGCATTTTCCATATGTTCTCTGGATGAAGTTGCTGGCCACTGGGCCAAAAATGTACGGGCAGAATGAGTCAAGCCGATATGCTCTCTGTTTTCGGACAATGTTCAGTTCTGAGCCAGCATTCTGTGGAGGGGCTGCCAGCCAGCAGTGCCTCCCAATACACTTCCTGCATATGTTTGAGCAGAGTCCGTACCCTCCTTTTGAAATCAGTTGGAGGGCTTTGTTACAGTGACACTGACCAAACACGGGAGCTGCAGTGCTCAGTTCTCTCACATTATCTTCTCCTGCTCTCCAAGTGCTGGCCAGTTTGGGAAAAAAACATCACTTAATGTCAAAAGGAACAAAAACTTCAATATGAATGTACTACTAAAGACTACATCAGCATAGGGTCAGTGCTCCTTTATAATTTATGGCTTCTATGTTCAAAGCAGAACATATGTTATCTTTATGTCTACTAAATAAATATAGATGCAGCACTCTCAATCTGTTATCTCAAAATTTAAGATAACTCTATCTAGAGGGTTCCTAGCATAACAATAATTCCTAAACGGAAAGACATTCAGCACTACTACCCTCTCCCTGTTAAAAAATTTCTTACAAGCAGTGCAGCCTCAACAAATCAGTAGCTTTCCTCTGCTCCCTAAAATGGATTGTGTGTCCTGCTTCCAGGTCCAAAGACACTTGCCAAAAAATACACCTACGGAGCACCCTGAGCATTTCTGCAAAACCAGGGGGAAAGTACTAAGCACAGAAGAGATAAGACTATTTACACTTACCTTTCCAAAATCTCTGAGATTTGCCAGTGGAAACTAACTAATACTAGCTTTGCAACAGCATGTGATACCTAGGTGGAAAATAAAAGACAAAAAAAGGTCAAACTTCGCACATTTTGAAGCCACACCTCTGCTTAGGAGTATGATTTTCCTATAAAAATTGTACCAACTCAGTACAATATCCCAGTGATAATCAGTTCACAATTAATTGCTAGATATGATGCTCACAGCCATTACATCTGCAATATAAAAGTTGGAATGAGGTATGGATGTACCAAAACTAACTCACATACTTTGTTACAATAGCACAGAGAGGAAGGAATCAAGACTGCACTGGATTAGCTTAACTGCTCATGGAAGCCCCACATCCAGTCCTGACTGTCAGCACCCCTCCAGAGGGCCAGACTAGACTGGGATCAGGGTCCTCACTAAATGTGCAAAGTAGGAACCCCAGGGCAGACAGACACCACTTACTGAGGTGGAAAAGCAGCAACAGGCTGCAAATGCAGGCAAACTGTAAAGGGTAGGGGGAAAACACAAAATATTTTGCCAGTCCTTCACTGTAGAGAAGGAAGTTACATGCTGGAGTGGAGAGAGAGACAGAAAACTGCTGTGACAGGACCTGTTTCCATCTAGAGCTGCTTGCATTACGTGAACTCTTGGCAAACACTAGCACAATCCGTGCTAGCATGAGCACCATCAGAGTACTGCAACATGACATTTAAAGTCATGCTACAAGGGTACAAGCAAACAAGCTCTCCTTCATTTTATGTATTAGTTTATTTCAGAAGAAAACAGACTTCTCTGCTTGCACAAAAAGACTCTGTAGCAGGTTCAGTTCGAAACTGGGTGGAAACACCAATTAATGTAGTGGTTTAGTTAGCGTTTTTTTACTTTCTGTGAGATAAGAATTAGAAGAAGGGTAAAGAGGCTTAAAACTTTAAAGAATATAAAGAAGTTTATTACTAACAGAATTAAAGGTAATAAAAAATAATTAAAAAAATTAAAGCAACACCCCCCCCCTTTTCCCTCCAGCCCTTCCCCCTTTTTCTCCCAACTCGCACAAAGGGTAACAAACGTGATTTAGGTCAGAATTGCAGTTTTTAAAAGTCTCTTCCATATTTGAAGAAAAAGAGGTTTCTTCTGCTCAAGCATGGTTCCCAAACTGCCACTAGCAAACAGACCCGCCAAGAAATCTGCTGCCGTGAAATACGTTTCTCTGATGAATCTTGCAGTCTTCCCACAACTGCCATCATGAGCCACGCATGGGGTATTTCTTTTAAAGATAAACAAATTCCAGCCTGAAAAGCAACAACTCTCTTCTTCACAAAATCTTTTAAAGTCTCTTACAGCTCTTAAGTGACCTGGCGTGGCCACGGTTCTTTTTCTGCAGGCTGCACATGGAATTCTCTTCCCCCATGTCTTTGACTGAGAAATAAAACAGTTTGTGACATTACAGTCTTACCACGGCATGCTAGAAGTCTTTTTAAGCTACGTGCGAAATGCACGCTGCCGCCCTCTTTTTCAGTTTCCATCTTAGCTTCATCAACACGTGACTCACTTTCTCTTTCTCTTTGACCTTGAAGCCTCCATGTTGAAGGGCTGATTTCTTTTCAGGCTTTATGCTGGAAAGAAAAGCCTCTTTTCCTTTATGCTGCGAGCTGTTTGATGTTTCTCCAGTTCGATGTCAGCTGCGTTGGTGGCAGAAAACTGCATCGGCTGCCGCCAGGTCTGCGCAAAGCCACGTGGCCGGGGGGGAGAGGGGAGCTCACCAGTCTTCAGAAGCTGTGCCGGGTGGATTTAGCTGTGTAGCAGTCCATAGCTGGGTTTAGCTGCCTGTGGCCTCGAGATAGTCTTTTCCCAGCGACGTGGAGTCCGTGCCGCAGCGCTGAGAGAACGGGGAGAGGGCAGGGGGGCTCGGCCCGGCCTGGCCCAGCAGGGCCCGGCGGGCCTGGCCTGGCCACCCCGCCAGGTGAGGAACCGGAAAACCAGAAGACCAAATTCTCCTCGCCAGTGACTTTTATATGCAAAATTGCGAGAAGCGATTGGTCTGAAATCCTGTCCATCAACTCAGTCTCTTCAAACCACCACAGACTCCTACCCACCAAGACGACAGACATCTGCTGAGCTGATGGACCTTCACCTTGCTTCTCGACCCGTTCAGGTCCTAGAGTTCAAACAAAGCAGGTGTCCTCCAAACAACAGACAATTCCAGGGGAATTCAGAGGGCTGACAACGCCTGTCTCCTCACTGCCATTTGTGCTAGGAAGCACCTGGGCAAGTTTGGTGTCTGCACATTCTGCATTCAAACACCCTCTGACACTAAAGGGCTCTGCCTCCTGCTCTCCAAGACGAGCTATCACCAAGGCACCTCTCTACTCTGCTCACAGAAAACAACTCCTTCTGTTCTAGCTGCAGAAAGAGTTGGTTTTGTTTCTCTTAGAGAAGCTGTCAGTCCCAATCATTGGCTGAAATGCCATAGGCCTTCTTGAATCGGGCTACAGGTGAATCACAGTATCTGATGTAATACAGACACATAGCACACCAACACAATCCTGGAAGGAGAAACAAGCAATGGTCACTCCTACAAAACAGTCGGGCTCTGCACACCTAGCAGCAGCATATTCATTACTCTTCTAAGTCAACCCTGCTGAAAAGGTGCAGCTTCACAACACAACTGACCTGTTGCTGCCACATGATACTGGTCCTGGACTGGCATTTTCCAGTGCTGGACAGTTGGGTCAGCAAATTAAACCAGGGCACCAGAAACACATGAAGCAGATGTGGTGTTTAATTGACTCTTACCCATTTCTACATTCTGATGTGCCCACTTTGTTGGCCACTAAGAAATCCCAGTAATAAAAGAGCAATTTTCAATATACAAATAACCCATTTTCTAGGAGAACCAAAGCATTAGCTCATGCTGTGCAAGATCTGGCATGTCACCTTCCTCAACTTTACCAGTGATGTGATGTGACCCTCTGAAAACAAAGGCTGCCAGGCAGCATTGCCCTCCCTCCCGGCACAGAAACCTGTGATTAGATGGAGCGAGGCACACAGGGCTGCTGCTGCCAACACACACAGTCTGCATGGATGAAGTGCCACTGCCAGCCTGGGATGGGTTGTTATCTTAAGCCCCCAGCCTTGCAGACCCAGACAGACACCTCTGACTTGTTTGTACAAGGAACACATCTGCATTTGAGTCTGTAAAACAAACAAGCATCCGGAATGTGGTCTCTACGAGACTGGCTTCCTACAAATGCTAACCACATGCTAATGAATCATTCTTTAACAGTAATGAAACTATTTCTCAGTAGCAGTAAGGAAAAACTACCATCCTGACAGAAGAAAACAAACTACTGGACTTAAATGGGAAGCTGATTCGTAACGTAGGAAAATGAGTATTTTTCAGTTGGATTTTCAGAGCCTGAGGTATAGCATTTGTTGCAGCATCACAATTCCATGGAGTTACTTGTTCCCTGACAAGGAATCAAGTACATTCAAGACTGAAGATGTATGGAAAGAGAAAGACAAATACCAGCAGACATTTCTGAAATAAATGTCTATCCTAACACAATCAAATGCTTTTGAGCCAAATTATATGTCAGGCAAAATGTGGAATTAATGCTCCAGGAGTATGCCAGACTAACAGATCTAGAAGAATAACAAAGCTTCTGTGACTATTCCTATTTAATTCCAACTACAAGCACTGACTGGATCAGTTGTAGTGCTAATTTTAGTATTTCCATCATAAAAGCACACAAAATTATAACATTTTCAATCCATAAAGCCTGATTCATGACACGAGACCACTTTATGAAAGCCCTTAAGCAGAAAAATTTTTGATACTACCTAATTGGAGTGCATGTGATCTTGCAAAACAGAAGTCAGACAGTTGCAGCAACATATGTACAGTCTCCTTGGCACAGAAGTACCAGGTCTTACAGATTAAAGATAGGTAACATTCAAACTGTAAGAAAGATGGATGGGAGAGGAGCAAACAACTGATGACGGTGGGGCTGCGCCTGCTGAGTAGAGTCTCACTACATGCTATGTCCTGCTCACCAACAGCAAGCCTGGGAATTCAGAAGACAAACGTAAATACCATCAGGGGCCAACACTACTGAGGAGATTCCAGAAAACAAGCATGAGAAGAAAAACAAATGTTTAACAAAAGCCTGCTTCTATTGATTAGCAGCGCTCCCCAGCCTCTCTTCAATGACTGTATACTCACAATGACTGAATGATTGTACGAAGTCAGCCAGTTCTTCCGCAATAACACCCCAGGATAGTTGAAGCATTTCTTTGTAAGCAGGAGCAAAAACATGCTGAGCACAGAAAAGTACCATTGCAAACAGAAGTTTGGTCCATGTGTACCTAATTCTTTATCTTACAGTACTGAAGAAACAGCATACAGAAGCTGATACTGCTGGCACACTGTCCAATAAAGCACTTCCTGGACAGTCAGAAGTTTCACACAATGAAGTAGCTCAAACTTATAAAACACTTCAGAAAGAGCACTGATTCAGTCCCCTATCAGTCACTAGGTGCCACAAGATCTCAGGAACAGTAATGCTTTGACTCAGACACAAAATACGTTAAAAAAAAATTATGCCTCTGATAAATTGTCTGCTTTGTTTAAACTTTCCTATTCTCATTTCAGAATGCTAAGAACCAAAAAAGGCAGTAACACAGCCCACTTGGTGTCTTGCTGGCAGCAGTTCCTTTCAGTGAAATACTGCTACAGATGCCAGTGCAGAGGGGAATGCATATTCTATATGGTGCACTATTTCAGTATTTGCCTGCAACCCATCAATTATGCCAATGCGTCTACATAGGCTGACTTGTCCAGAACTCCTCTGTCTGGGATTAAATTTATTAAAGTTTAGAAGCTGAAAGCAATAGTCATGCTAATTTTTTTTTTTCTTTTCCTCATTCTCATTTCTTAAAACTTTAATATCAAAGATCAGCTCAGTCCAAACCTGAACCTGGAAAATTTCTGACTGAAGACCAGACTTCTTTCTTCATGATGTGGCAGCAAAGCTGAACAGATAGAATCTCATCCAATCTGCCATTTCCAGCTTTATTTTAAAATCAAGGATTTTATCATCTCCAAAGCCTCTTCCAAACCTCCACCAGTTTAAGTCTGACTTATGGAGGGCTGCTGATTGCCAGGAATGAGCACCAAATGTTGATCAGTGCACTGGAAAAGGGGTGCAGTGCCTATGCACAGAGCAAGGGTGCCAAGAGGAAACTGCTCCGCATAAGGAAAAGATTCTACAGGAGTTGTAAAAAAAGTCTAAAGATTTTACATAGTGCTGAACAAAACTAGATTCTGAAAGTGTAACAAAGTAATGCCACCGCATCAAACACAAATCTATCCATTTTCTGGAAGAGCGCACAATTTTTTTTCCCCCCTTATTATTTATATCTCCATTTATCTCCTAGGTTCTTTACTCTCCTAGATAAGCAAAATTCTCACACTTCTGAAGTGTGAAAAAGAGTCTGGCACTCTTTAGGGCAAGACAATAACAAAAGAATTTGCAAAGAATCTCTGCAGGTACCTTGCTGTGTTCAGAGGGCTCTAAAACAATTGTCTCAACTTGCTTCCTTAGATAAGCCAAGGTGTTTGGAGAGCTGATGTTTCATCTCTTTACAGTAGAAAATCTTATCAACCATGCTGCCTTCACAGTTGCTAATTCAGACAGAAAAGTTTCCTAAAAGCTAAAAAACCTCCATCTTTTGTAGAGCTTATATTCTACAAAAATTGCTCATGCATATTTATATTGCATGCATCTCTCATGAGTTCATTTCACTTTTCTCAAAGGGAAGGCCTATTTTTTGGAGGTGTATTTCAATCCTCATTTCTGCAGAGACGTGGTATCAGGAATCTAAAACAACGATCATCACATGATTCTCAAAGAGATTAAATTCAGAATGAGTTGTAGATGATAGGATCCGGCTGGAGCTGACATCCCATGTCTTTGCATCAAGCTGACAATTCCTGTTAGATTAGGGTTATACTGAAATGTCTGCCCAAGAAGAACACAAATCTGGCATATTTTCCCTAATCAATGGTATCTATACAAATAGATTTAAGCAAATAGGATTAATCTTGAGAAGCATTTGTTTTAATCCACAAGTAGTTTTTGTTAGCTCTGCAATGAAAGGATGAACTTCAAAAGATATAGTTTGTGTGTTGCATCCAAACCTCTAAAAATACACTAAAATTCTTTAAAACAGGAAAGCCACACAGAGCAAAAACCTCTGCAACTGTTTCTGTTGGTGAGAAATTGTGGCAAAATAGAGACTGAGCTGAGTTGGTGGTAGAGTAACACCTTAGAAAGAAACCATAATTTGTATTGAGTAATTTCACTGAAGAAAAAAATCCTTTCAGACATGCTTTACTTCAGGATGCTGAGGTAAGGAAAGTGACCCACACATGGAAAATTTTTCATTTTATACTTATTTTTCTTGTGGAAAGTAGACCTAACTCCCTCCATGCCCCACTGGAAAAATTATGTGACTGCCCTGTTTTTACTGGAGGGCTTCTCAGAAAACTGCAGAAGTATCAGGAATTAAGAAAGGGCAACCAAAAGCTTTTTTTTGGACCACATTTTCTCCTTTGATCTACCTCTTGTAAGCAGACTTCCAATACGTAATCCTAGCAGAAAACTCAGGAGGTTGCAAGGGCTTGAGATATGATTCACATCACTTGCCATAAACACCCCAAGTGTTCAAAGTCTTGTAGCAAAATCTTTCATATCTGTTACAGGTTTCTGAGCATAAGAAGGTTGTTTTCAAAATTGGACTCAAATTAATTTCATTTAACAGGAAAAACAGACAATCTTACAACAAAATCATATATACTGCATTTCTTTTTTCTAGTGTTCTGTCAAATTAAAAAAGAAAAAAAAGGAGAAAAAGCCCTCCACCTTTAAGTTTCACACAGAGGATTGATTATGTTTTGTCTGACATTTCAGGCCCTCTCCTGATTACAGACTGCAGGCTGCAGCAGGTAAAGAAATGCCATTTAAGAGACTGTAGCTGCACTCTCAATGCCATGGAAAGATTTTGTCAAACAGCACTACATGAGCTCTGCTTCATCACACGGTTTTAATCTGTACCCCGTCACTCACTTTCGGGCATGCTGAGACCTGGTGTCAGTCTGCAAGATTAGAAACATATTTAGGAGGCAGAGTGCCGTTTGGGAACGACAAATACTGCTGGTGTTACACCACAGTTGTGAAGCTGTCAGTGCATAACCTTGTTGGCCACATACTGAAGAAAGGAGATCTGGGGTTAAATTCTAGCTCTTTCTCCACATTTACACATTGCTTTAATCCATTCGCTCTCCTACACAGGACAGCAAAAATTTCAGCTGCAGCTGCCAACAAACAGGATCAGTAGGACTCAGCTAGGAAATCTCAACATACGTATTTCTCAAGCTGTTAGGCTATTCTTCCTGAGGAAATTCAGAAATAAATATTAAAAGAACAGAAACATTTAAGCAAGCTGGTATGCCAGAAGGCATTATTACAAAACAGCTATGAGATCCTTTCTTTGAAAGATTTAAAGCGAAAGAAATGCAGCAAGAAAGCTGTAAGATAGCACACGGATATAAGATTGACGTGAGACTCCCCAACTGTCCTCCCTGCAGTTATTCTTTCCAAAGTAACAGTGTGAGAGCACCAGTGCCCAGCATACGCTGCACTGTGCTCCCTGAATGCTGCCAACACCCAGCAACACACCCTACTGCATAGCACCTGCCGAGGTGCTTTCCCAGCAAAACACAGGAAGACTGGACAATTCGTTCTGGTTGACAGAGAGGATGATTCAGAAGGTGCACAGGGAAGAAGCGATGGTCAGGTAATAACCTGAATCCACACAATTGTGACCAGTGGCTCAGAAGACTGGGCAGCTGTGCCAGTTTGGCCAAAATCTAGTAATAAATCCCCTGAGAGGAAATCAGGTTACAACCACTCTTCCCCCCCACCAGGTTCGGGAAAATAGGAAATTTTTCCTTGAAGGAAAGTGAAAGAGATAAAAACTATTTATTTTAACAAACACACAGGAAAACGATAATGATGCTAAATAATGAAATGAAATCTCTCGCTATAGAGAGAAACCTGGGAAGATTTCAGGGTCTTTCTGTAGATGTGGTCTCTCTCCTCCTCGGAGCTGGTCGGCGAGGGCCCATCCCCCCACATTCTCCCGAACGTGTTCTGATGTTGTTGAAACAGTACAGAAGAGAAGAAGGGAAAAACCAAAGTCCCAGAAAACAAAGTTCAGCTCTCCATCTCACTCTGAGAGGGAAAAAAAAACCAGCTGGCTGAAGGAAAGCAAGCAGGGTGCCCCTCTGTGCTACCCACAGCCAGAGAACGCAGAGGAGTGTGAGAAACTGCTTTGAAAAGTTCGTTTGTTTTTTTTTTCCCTCAAGTTCAGTTTAAAGGCACAGAAAAGGCACAATATTACTTTTTGGGCATAGAGCATGATAGGGGATACACATGATAGAGTCACCCCAAGACAGCAGCCAACCCAAACTGGGAGCACTGGTGTGTGCACACAGCCACAGTGGAGCAGGGCTTAGGTAACTTTGCAGTGAGTAATCCCTGCTCAGTCCCTAATAACACAGTCCTTCGTTCAACAACCCCAGCTCTAAGGGCATTTCACTTCCGTTATACAAAGATGAAGAGGAGGAACATCTGCTTTGCAAAATAGTGTTTCACAGTGCACAACACAGCTTGTTTCTGCTGCACCATCCTTAATAGGCACAGCACAAATTGGGCAAAGTGTTCAGCTGCTTCATGCTGGTCCCGTGACCACGATGTCCAGCTGTAAGCTTGAAACATGAAACAGTTACTGAGAGATTGTTTTGGCATTTTTAATGACTTGTGTCTTGCCTCTACCTCCCACCAAGATCACACTCATCAACAGCTGTGAACAGATTCTTTGCTCACTGCAGAGTCATACCGGCTGTAAGATACACTTAAGGTGTGAATCACAAAGAAATGTGTGGGCTATAATCACCCTACACATTTGTGGCTCATTTTTCCAGTCAAGTTGAGAATTTCAGCAGTCCTGGGCAATAAGTAACAAAATTGTTTTCTCTCCTCAAATGACTCCAGGAAGGTGTCACGAGGTTGCAAGGTCTGGGCTCTCCAGCCAGCTCTCTTATTCTGCTGACTGAAAGTCTACAAAAACTTAATACATTTTTAAAAAACAAAAAGACTTTCATGAGCCAAAACAAAACACACTGAAGACAGTTACACTGAAGTTACACACACAGTCATGCCCTCTTGATACTACTGAAGTACAGGCACTATGAATCTGTAGGCAAAAATGCAACTTTTGCATAGCAGAACTTCTAGGATCTTTCTGTTTGGGAACAAAAACCAGGTAAAGGATAAAGGTACATCTTAAATGTGAGTGCTTCTAAGGGGTACAGCTTCAGACTGGATGTCCCACATAATGTTGGCTTGGCGTTAAAACACAGAACACAGTACAGATATAAACCTGGATGTCCTGACTAATCTAGGGGTTTAAGGGTACTTGGAAACAGAGTGTTATCTTTGCCAAACAGCACCACAGGGGTTCTGTGAAAAAGTTAAATTTGCCTATCGGGTTCTACCACTTATAATAAATTATATTTAAATATTTACTGCTTACTAATACTTACCAATGTTGATGCTCGTGGAGTTTAACTTTGAACATAGATTTTTGAAACTGTTCTTATGTACATGCACTTTAATATTTCAAGGGGCTTTAATTCCTCTCCTGAACCTGAGGTACTCAGGCACAGCGAGGCTTTAATCCTGCCATTTTACATTGCAAAAAGTTCCATGAAGTCATTATGGCATTAAAAGGATGACACTGCAGCACTGCAGGTTGGTTCAGATAAGCAGCACCCCACAGCACACTCTGGGCCATGGTTTGAACAGCGATACAGGGGGGCACACACACACCAGGGTCCTGACATGTGGCTCTTTACAGATACTTTGTGATTGCAGAGAACAGGCTCCTTCGGGAAGGGCTGCTCCCATGGGCTGCCAGTCCCCACACATGACCCTGGGTCTGCTGGAGATGGTATTTGCAAAGGAGCACTGCCAGCGCTCACCAAGCAGCTCTACAAACTAACTGCTCTGTGTCAGTGCAATTTGAATGTGTGGAGCAGTCTCAGAGGGCTGTGTTTTCATGAGCAAATACCAATCTGGTTCCATGAAAAGATGCAACATCAGTATGGTGAGCCAGAACATACGAAAAACTGGTTTATCTCTGAAAGATCAGTAGTGATAACATGGATTAACAGATTCAGAATTATGCCATGATATCAAATACTTCTTGCATCTACCAAGATTTACTCTTTAAGGGACAGGGCTAAAAAACCCCACATCACAAGCTGTAATTTCAGGAAGCATAGGAAGTAAGTTTTTTGCTCTCTGATAAATATTAGCAGATTACTCAAATTAGTGAAGTGAAAAGTATAAGTCTTCAGTCTTACAATTCCTTTGGTTTTAGTGGAAAGACGTCAGTACCAACTGCCTGTAAAACAACATGACTATTTTCTCTTGCTAGCTTGCACGTGCAGAAACATCACAGCTTCCTCATGAGTGACAATCAGCTAAGACCTAAAGCCATGGTAAATTTTTTTTCATAAATTCTAATTGCAATTGGTTTTTATCTGGTGGTTTATAACACCAGTTAAAAAAGAAAAAAAAAACCGTAACACTAGAAAAATCCACCTCATCACTGACACAGAGAAAAACTATTGCCAGTTATTTGAAACATTACAGATACTTCAGACATGTATGGAGACCCTCAGCAAAGCCAGAAAGCGTCATTCACTAACAAAAACAATATGACATCATCATACACTTAACTGCTTGCCAGTGACAGGGTCAGCTTTGTTTGTACAACTGCTGAGTATCACACTGTTTGCATGTACTAATAAGCCACTCCAGGACCCACAATCACTCAATGACAACTGACAAACTGACAGAGTTATCTCAAAAGCAAAGTTACTACTATACCATTTAAATTCATTATTTTTGAAAGATACTTATATCTATTTCTTAAAAAGAACTGTTGTGAATTCATTTGCTGGTCTGCAGGCAATACAGGCCACTCTGCTTTCGAGAGCATTGTCCTTCATAAGTGTTGAGTGTGGTCAAGTGACCTTTTGAGGAATTAAAAGTGATCTACTTCAATTCACAGGCCTTTTGGTCAGAGAAGCACAGTTTTGGGTATTGAGATTTTCTTCTGGCATGTTTTAACAGAGATAGACTATCTTAATTTTAGTCAGGGTATTAACTGAACCTTCCTCAGATCTTCATATTAACAGCACTAACCAAGGAGCAAAGATTTCCTCTTCATTTCCTTGAAAACCAATGAACTCACAGTTCTTACTAAAACCAAAATTAAGGAGAAACTTTCAGAGTAACACTTATTGAATCTCTCTAGCTTCTGTATGGTTCTGGAATAACCACTAATGTAGTTGCAGGCCTGTCACACAGCACAGCTGGTTTAGTCTACTGCTGCCTTCTTTGCACTAATTTTTCTATTCAGATTTCCCCATCTGACAAAAAGCAAGTCAGAAGAATTTGAGGCCAAAGTTTCCTATGACAGTAAGAGATACAAGACATACATCTACCTACATACAGGGTCTTATGCTTTTATCAGACCTCAGATTTTAACTGAATGTTGTCTCTACTTGGGGTAGACAAAGCACAAGCATTTTGTTGAAGAGAGTTTCTCTTTCAATGTTGCATGCAAACTTTTAAACACGTGCAGGGTGTTCACACCCGATCTGAAGCTAACTAGGCAACGCAAGGTTTGCTCAGTTCAGTGCGTTCAGCAAGAATGAGAACAAGGTCAGCTATAACTCATGGGAAATGCAAGCAGCCAAGAAGGTTTCCAAAGACCACCCTTTACCACACCACTTTGAAATAAAACAGGAATTTAACAATCAGTCTGAAATAGCTGAGCAAAAGTTTGAAAAACGAATGTTGAGGGTTAATGAGCAGAGCAAATGAAATACTATCTATTTAAACTGTTATTAGCCACTAACAGCACAGATTGCAAATATGAAGATGTAAAGCTCTGAAACTCTGTTTCTAGTCTTTAAAGTGTGTAGACAATATGTTACAGAGAAAAAACACACTCAATACACGTATGTGTGTCCCTGAGTTTAACCTTCAGAAAGTGAATCACCTAGTGACAAGAGTGTGAGAACATTCCAACACAGCTTTGAGCCCATTCATTGCATTTATTTTTAATTTGCTTTAGGGAATTATATTAATCTATTAATTTCTTGTGATAGTAAATCACTCAGACACCAAGTCATCCATTGGCTTCAACATTGTACCCCCTGAAGACAGTCTTTAATTTACCTTCAGCTTTCCCTGTTGGGGCAACCACTCTGCATTAAATACGAGCTAATGCTGAAAAAGCACTACATAATCAGTATTTATCATAAGGTAAAGGAGATTAAATCAAAATTAACTAGATGTTAAAAAGAACACATCACTACCCAAGGAAACCCAAGACATTGTGAAAGGTAGTTTTAAAAAGAAAAAGCAGTTTCAAGAGCTCAAGCAAATTAATAGAAAAGAAGTTAATATAATTCATAAAAAACTCTACCCCTGTTTACTCATATCCACTAAATCCATGGAAAATAATGATGATAAATATTTCAGCATGCTCCATTCCATTTCCTTCTTCTCTATGCTTGTTAATTCAATACTAATTCTTTCTATTCCATTTTGTCTCAGCAAACTAACAAAATCACAAGTTTCCTTGGTGGGGAGAGAGGGGAAGGAAGAAAAGCAAATGCTACAGATACACAAGTCCAAGAAAAGTGCAACTGTTGTACTACTGCTGCTGGAGAAAAGAGAGTTAATGTGGCACTTCAAGGGCTAAAGCCTGAGTGTGTGGCTTACAAGATCACAGCTTTTCAAACTGCTACTCAAATTCAATTTTATCTTTTCATGCACAAACCAAAGTGTGTAGCACCTAATTTTAAAAGTAAATATGCAGGCATATTCTTGATACAAAAGAAATCTAAATTTTCTCTCCTTGCGTCCTATTTGGGATGAGATTTGAGCTAGCAGGTTGGTATAGTCTGGGCAACTATAATATATGCTCAATAAGACCTTCAGAACTCCTGAAAATTTTATTTTAACTCTGGAAGCCTGATTTTAAGGACTAAAAGTATTGCTTTCTGTAATTTAATTCAAGAGAACAATATGGCAAGGGTCACCTTTTTGCAGGGTGTTCCACTTGAAGGCAGGTAACAGGGCACAGAAAAGCTGTTCTAAATCTTAATTGCTAAGAACCAAGAGCAACTGGCAGCTGGATCAGAAGTGCTGACCAACTATTCTCATTTGTACTTTTCTGTTGCCTCCTGTTTCTGACAATCTGTAGGGAACTGCAGGCATCCAGAATGCACATTGTGAAGTAATTACAGAGACAAGTTTAAGAGCAAGAAAAAGTAAAACTTCATTTTCTGAGGTGGTAAATGCCGGGAACAAGCACAACATCAAATTATGGGTGCCCTTTAAAGCCTGTTGTTTATGGTTCATAGTCCTCAGGCTTTATGGTTATACTGTTTCTACAGGACATTGATGTGCAAATAAAGATCAAGAGATCCCTCTAATTTTTAAAATTAGATTGGATTCAGACTGAATTAATTGGAATCAAAACCTACCCAACACAGTTTTTTTACATGCTGCAGTCATCATCTGTCCTGCTTTCAGGGGCTGTTCCAGACAAGAGTAAGCACTAGAAGACTAGAACACTGGTTTGTTATAAAGTTGATGCAGCAGCAATTTCAACACAGTGTCCACATCTAGAGCTTAGAAAACTCTGCTTTCCTCTGGCCTGTCTCCTCCTTTGACTGGCACTACAGTAATCGATTACAAAAAGAGAAAGAAAACTTCACAAAAGTCTTATTGAGCATAATAGCATGGAGCTGACTCTGAGTGTGACTTTTCCATGATAATGAATTAAGTCACACTTGTCCCAAGAGGTCGCAAGTTCATTGTACTTGAATTGCTGTCATTGCAACAGTAGGGTTAATACCTGGCATGACAGCCGATCTGTCTTTGAAAGTCCATGATTATTCTCTGAGAACCAACCAAGAAGAGTGTTTTTGTTAGAATTACAGAGTTTAAGCATGTCTTCCTATTTGTCAGTTATCTACTCAAACACAGGTGTACCAAACTGCACCATTTATGGTTTGATTTGTTTCTTTTCTAGATATCCTATTTGCATTGTGTAAATGCAAAGAGCTATAACTCAGGAATTTTGGTCATGAAGCTCAGCTCTGTAAAAAAAAAAAGAATCAACATTCAACAAGGAAGATTTTTCAGGCCCCAGAACCAGTATGTAACAATTGTAAACCTCTGAGTCAGTTTTGAACAAGGGACCTTCAATAATGGTCCTCCAACCCCCCATAACAGCAATGTTGCCACAGCTTTTATTACAAACTGTATTCTCAGTGTTTGCCTGTTCAAGCACAGGCTTATCTTACACCTGTGTTAAGGCAGAAACCTTTCCTCACCTTTAACGTGGCAGCCAAGCTGGCCATGTGCTCATTCAGAGTGCTCTCCGACTCCTTGTAAGTCAAGCAGGTGAACTGATATTCCTCTGGATCAAAGGCATCTGCTCCCTGCTGCTCCACGTCGTTAGCTACCCCATCATAATAATCCTCAATATCCCCAGGATCCTCATCCTCTTCCTCCTCCTCGCAATTAGGGTCATAATCCTCTTCATTGCTGTCAGAGCCCTGGCTGTTCATGTCCACGGACATCTTAATGCCCTGCCAAACTGCAGAGCAGGAAAGCAAGCGCAGCTTCTTTGTTTTCCTCCAAACTTTATCGTTCTTTTGATTTCATCTGAGCTCTGTCTCCTAAGGGAGGAAAAACAATTTTTTCTGTGCCTAAGAAATCGTAAGAGGCGCCATGTCAACATCAAACAGGTGATCAAACAGCCAGGAATGGACCAACCCAATGGCCCAGTAAAGAGGACTCTGCTGTGCATGTCCTTGGTTTGGATCCATTGTGACCCTTGCACCTCCAAAGCCAAGGCTGCTCTTACAGGACAGGTGCAAATCCTTGGAGACTGGGTTATTACACTGCATCCTAGTCCCCAGTGCAGGCCCCGAGACTTCTGACATTTGGAAACTGGCTGTATAACCTTCACTACAGATCTTCTCAGAGATAAAACTGAATTTATGACAAAGTTTTTTATCAACAGCCTGAAGTGCTGAAGAACAGCATCCTATCCTCTTAATTAACAGGAAAAACACAAACCTCTTAACTGTGACCATAGTAGCTAGAAAGGCAAACTGTGATATACTGTATAACCTGTGATATTCTGCACAAATCCGTGTTGCTTCAGAACCACAGACATTAAGTGGGACTTTGGAAAATAAGACCAGCTAACAGATCTCTCATATGCACATAATTTAACAGTCTTCAATACCATCTCAGAAGAAATTGTGAAACTAGTTCATCCCTTTAAATTGGTTCTATTGGATGTGATGTGGCTTAGGCCTTATATCTGAAGGGGAAAATAAAATTAATTCTCTCATTTTATTGCCTTCTCAATATACACTTATTACCTTCTGAATGTAGAAATGCTCAGGTGTTGACAGCTGCTATTGAAGAAGAATCAGAACAGCTAACTTTTTTTTTTAAGATTCTCACTTTTTTTGGAAAATTCACCTATCTGGTACTTATCTGAACTACAAACCTTCTGCTTGTGTAACTGAACCATACGAATTTGAGCTCTGAAAAATTCAGCAGTAAAGCACGAATCAACCTTGAATTATGGTCATCTCACATTTAGTCGTAGATTCCCATTTAACCAAATTATTTAGTTTAGAGAGAATATATTAAATACAGAAGAATTAAAATAATGCTGTAACAAAATTTTACATATAAAACCATATATTAAAATCAAAGCTCTATTTTTCACAAGGAGCATGTATTTGGTTCCTTAAATACACTCCCGTTTTGCATTACTATGTTGCCAGCTCTGCTACTCAAATACATTCCCTCAGTATTGCAACTTGTAGCTGCTGGGGAAACCATAATCAAGCTTTGAGAATCCTGACTTTAGAGTACAGCAAATCTCAACCACAAATTTTCATTATTTTTCCTCAACTCATTTGTTTTCTGTTTCCAGTCACCTGACCAGGCAGCAGAGAATAACCAGGAAGAGATGTGATGTATAATTAATTTGAGGGGCTTCAGTGATTTCAGGATACACAAACCTCCAGAGAGGTTGAAGACTAGTACCTAATTACACTACCCCCTGAATTCTGGTCTTCATTCCTTCCATTTGCCTCTTGATTCCTTAGCTATCCACAGCATATGTAGCACACAAATAATTTATAGCACTGCTTTCCACAGGACTTCAGAGGAACAGACACACAGTCTCTCCATACTGGAAAGAGACAGATGTGAAACCTGATTTGGCAGACACAAGGCAAACCCTCGTCCCTCCCTATACCCTGCTTAGAGTCTGGGCTTAATCTGCATTGCAACTGAGCTCTTGCATAAAAGAAGTAATGGATCGTTACCTGCTAAAACTTATGTTAAAAGAATGACTTATTTGAGCCTCTAACCCCACTGTGGACTATCGACAGCCCAGTGTGCAACAGCTTTGTTCAGCCCCCACAAAGCCTGAGCAAGTTTCACAGGCCAGGGAACTTCTCAAACTCACTCAGATCATTCCACGCTCCAGAGAGACAAAAAAACCCATGAAAAGACGGGGTCCTCTGCTATTCCAACACATGACAAATCCCATCCAAGCAGTGAGATGTTTGTAGATATCCAGATAGAATAATGGGCCTGCCCAGTACCTCCCAGTTACATACCAGTCACTGGGGAGGGGGTCAGAGGAGTGCAGAGATGTCTCTCTGTGCCACCAGCACAGTTTTGAGAGCAAAGAGACAAACTGTTTACATGGGCAAACGGACATACGGATTTATCAAGCAGAAAGTAGTCTGCAGGACTGGGTGACTTCTGTGACTCCTGTCCCAACATTCTAGGAAAGAGCTCACTTCCAGCTTAACTGGACAGCACACTGACATAACTGAGGGAGAGGAAGGATAAGGCATATGCTCTGTGGACAAAGCAAAGGAGAGTACTCGGAAAATCAGGAACAAAACCCACCTCACCTATGCTCAGCCCAATGCCCAAATCAAACTCTCTGAATACAAAGAAAAGACAGGGCTACTACTTTTTAGCACTAATTTTTAAGACAACAAAGATGTTAAGCTCAAGAGATACAGTCAAAAAAGCAAGGATTACTTAGATTAAATAATTATCATAACTCCCAAGACCAAATTATAAAATTTTAATCGATACTTAGACCCCTTTCCTACCAAAGAGAGGATGAGGTCCTTCTTTACCACCTTTATCCAAGATACTCCTGTATCTTTACTAACACTGATACAATTTAGAGGCCTCTCTTGCTGCCCTCTCTTGCAGGAACTCCTAAACACACCCACCTCTACCCTCCTGCTGTCTATCAACTCCAACAGTAATGCCCTTTCCCTGACTCCTACTTTGCAACACAATACTTAACAAGGTCTTTTGAAACAAAATGCCTTCAAAATGCCTTCCATCATGCCACCACATTATGTGATCCCATTTCATTCCTTGTCCCATTACATCACTCTTTTCTTATTTCTTGCCTTCTGTGCCTACCCTTGTGGGACTCCTCTAAGGACTCTTTTGGCAGAGACTCCTCCAATTGGAGAATGCTCCTCCTCTTTTTCTGTTGATATTTCACAACCATTTCATACAGTTTTTTCTTCTTTCACCTCTTTATTTATCTGAAATGGAGAAAATGCAACTCAAGCCTACCTCCTGAACTCCTTATCCACGTAACCTTTAGATAGGCTAACACTCTTCCTTTTCTCTGAAACCATCCACAGCCTCAGCTCCACGCTGGCTATCAATGCTAACTGCATTTTCATCTATGTCACCCAAACCAATAATTTGTGGATCATCCCCAACTGCCTCCTCACATATGGAGTGCACACCACACTGTTCCTTCTCCGCTGTTTTTTAGATAGGACTTTTTCATCCAAGACCAAGAAACCAGAAGATGTCCTATCCTTTTCACCACAGATGACTGTGCAGGGACCTTCTTGCAGCCGTATCACACTCCCCGGTGAACACGCCTGCTTTCCTTCGTCTTGCTAGTCTTGCTTCACACTATCACGGCTGCCTTGTCCTTCCCAACTCATCTGATCCATTCCATACCTGCCCTTTCTAACCTATCGTCGCTTTTAACAAGTTGTTTTAGGGATACCTAAAACACCTTTTCACCACAGATGACTCTGCAGGGACCTTCTTGCAGCCGTATCACACTCCCCGGTGAACACGCCTGCTTTCCTTCGTCTTGCTAGTCTTGCTTCACACTATCACGGCTGCCTTGTCCTTCCCAACTCATCTGATCCATTCCATACCTGCCCTTTCTAACCTATCGTCGCTTTTAACAAGTTGTTTTAGGGATACCTACGTATTCCACGGCACCTCTGGGCTCGGGCAGAGCGGTACCCAGCGCATTTAAATTACCTCGGCTCCATTCTTTCGGAATGCGTGCGAGACCAGCCCCTGCGCTTGTCCCGCACAGCCAGAGCGCCGCACACTTGTGGGAGAGCAGCGCGGGAACACCGCGGGAGAGAAGCCGTGCGGGGAAAGCCCGAACGGCGGCGGGGCGAGGAGGGACCCCCACACGGCCGTCTGGAGCCCGAGAGCTCCCGGGCTGCGGCTCCTACCGGGACGGAGCGCCGAGCTCAGCACCAGGCACGGATAAGCGGCCTCGCATCCCCCCCGCCGGGCTCGCCCCAGCATAGCCCCGCCGGGACGCCCGGCCCGGCCCCGCACTTACCGGGCGAGCGGCGAGAGCGGCGCCCCAAGCTCCTCCTGCGCGCCGGAACCGCCGGGCCCGGTGCGTCACCTCCGCTGGGCGGGGCGGGGCCGGGCCCGGCCACAGCGCTGAGGCGGGGGGGAACGGCTGGACCACTGCGGATGTGCGGGGGGACGCCAGCCGGCGCCCTCTGGAGCGGCCCCCGGGCCGGGCTCGGCCGCTGACAGCACCCGGTGGCGGCGCACGGTGACAGCGCCGGGAGCGGCTCCTCGCACCGCCGCGGTCCCGGCCCGCCCCGCGCCGCGCCCGCCTCCCGGCGTGCCCCGCACTGGGCTAAAGGTCGCGGC
>VWZT01007476.1:0-11264 GCA_013397055.1 Pachycephala philippinensis | reverse complement strand
TTTTTTTTTTTTACTTTTTCCTCCCACCCCACTCTGATTCTGTCACAGTGTGAGTGACCTCAGTGTGCCTAGGATCCTCTTTGCTGGGGGCCTGGCTGGGATCTTCAACTGGGTAGTTGCCATTCCACCAGATGTGCTGAAATCCCGTTTCCAGACCGGTGAGTTGCATTCCAGTGTGTCACAGCCACACTCAGTGTGGTGCTCCTGGGAATGGGCTGGGCAGTGATGGAAGATGCCTTCTGGGACGAATCATGTCTTGAGCACTGCTTGAGACCAGTGCATGAAAAACCCAAGGGTGTTCCTAGCATTCTAGTTGGTTTCCTCACAAATTTTTGGCACATCAGGCTGCACTGCTCTGTTTCTGCCTCTCTGATAATATAATGATCCTGATTTGAGGTACTTGATTTGAAACCTAAGCATAGAACTCATACTAATAGAATTGTCATAGCTGTTTTATTACAAATGTAATTCTTTGAGAGGTTTTGTTATTTCGCTTCAGACATAGTTGTATAAATTGTAACCTGTGCTATCTGCAGTTTATAGTAACAGGGCATGACTTGCTGAGAGCATTGCTTTTGTACTGGCAGCTCTGCTCTTTAATATCTGTGGCCTAATTGCAGTGAAGATGGCCCCAGGCCTTGTGCTTCAGCAGAGTTTGACAAATTTTTCATTGGTTTCTCTGCCAGTCCTGTCAATGAATATTTTTGTTAAGGCTCCCCATCATCTCTGTGGATTCAACTCTCCACTGAACAGTGACCATTTTTCTTGAGTCACAAATCATGATAATCAGTGCAGGAAACTTCATTTCTTTTTCTCTGAGGAATGGCTGCTGTGGTTGTTTGTACCATGCCAAAGCCAAGAGGGAAACACATCACAGCTTTAATCTTGTTCCACTGAGCCAGTCCCTAGCTCTGCTGTGTGGATGATGTGGGTTCATGGTGGCTCTGTTTAACTGGGCTGATCTGTGGATTACCTCTTCAGAGGGCTGGCAGAGGCAGTATTTCCCAGGACAGTGTCAGGAGAAGGAAGGAATTTTTTTTTTAGTAGAACAGCTTTTAAAAAACACCTCAGCAAATCCATGTAACATTAGAACATCCTGTGCTTTTCATTTGAGGTCTGTTGCTCTTCTTGGCTGGGACATGTGACAGGATCATTTTCTTATTAACCAGCTTCATCAGTTTTTATATCTGACATTTGTATCACCTAGGTGCAGCTCTTGGGAGAGCTGTGATCAGCAGTGCAAGTAACAGCTCAGACTTCCAGTCCTGACAAAAGTTATTCTCCTTTCTTCCCTGCTTGCAATGACTTGATGATGTAAATTCTTTGGTGGTGGTGAGCACATAACTTCTGTTCACTGAGCCTTTACTGAGCTGTCTTGTTTGTTTGCTATAGCAGTGTGAACCTGTTGAAAACCCTGGGCTGTTACATACGGCACATCATTCAGCCCTTATCAATGCCACACATCTGGGCTAATGTGTTGTGCATCCCTTTCAGCTCCTGAAGGAAAATACCCAAATGGCTTTAGAGATGTGCTGAGGGAACTCATCAGAGAGGAAGGAGTTGCATCTCTGTACAAGGGGTTCACAGCTGTGATGATCAGGGCCTTTCCCGCTAATGCGGTGAGTATGTTGTGATTCTGGATGGGTTTTGGGGACATGGCCGCTCACAGTGAGTGTTTGCAGTCTGAAGAGGACATGGCTACCTGTTGACTCTTGTACCATTTCAGTGAGGTTCTTGTCACTGCAGGTACTTTTGACTGTTGGTGTCCAGATTCTAAAACTGTACTTTAATCTAGGAGCAACAAGTAAATCTTTCTTCAAAACTTTGCATAAAAACTCTTTGTTGACTTTCTCTGATAGTTTTTCTCTATTGGTTGTACATCCAACTGTAGAAGATGGAATAAGTTTCGACTTGCTTTCCCTTCAATATATAATGAGCCTAACAGAGCCAATGTTCTGCTTTTGTGTGGAGTGATACAATAAAATTCTTCCCTCTGGTTCAAGACCTTTTTTGTCTTCTTCCTCCTTCCATATAAACCATGTTAGGTGTTCATAGTGCAGCATTTTGAAAGCCTTGTTTGAAACAGATTTTTAGAATCCTTATTTGTTGAGTTCTCTTTTCCAGGCATGTTTTCTGGGTTTTGAAGTCGCTATGAAGTTTCTCAACTGGGTTGCATCTGGTCTGTGAAGACTAGGAAGTCTGGAAACGAGAGAGGAGAAGGAAGAGAGTGCAAGTCTGCCTCAAAGGAATAAATGAATGATCACTTAATGTTTCAGGAATTATTGTTTGCCTAATACCTTTTTGCCTTCCTTACATTCTTTAAGTGGTGCTATGTGCCAGTCAGAAATGCAAGCTGTATCTCTGACACGGAGTTGGTGAGGAGTTAGGGGTGACAAATCTTCTGAGCCAACCACAGCAGTAACGCTGCTAACAGACAGCTGTCACTGTCACACATGCTACCTTAAGTACTTCCTTATGGAAGAAGGGGACACATCTTAAAATGTAATTCTTTATTTACTGAAGAAACATGTAGCTATTAATGCTGAAAAACTTCCTTAAAATAATTGTTTGGCAGCATGTACTTAACTCTCAGGGCATAAGGCAGCAGCTGCACATGGTCATGTCTGCAAGGAATGTGAGACAGGGAATGTTCTCATCTCCTGTAGTTTTTCAGTTGTGGCTGTTTCTGTGTTAACACTGGTTTTAATCTTCTGTGCGTGTACAACAGCAAATACAACTCAGCAGGGGAGGCCAGAGCTACGTTTCGGTGGGTTGAGGGGTGTTGGAGGTACCATATCAGGTCTTGCACGCTGATCTTTTCTGTGGAACTAGGACACGAAATGCATTATGCTTAACATTTGTACTAAGCTTTACTGAGGGAGCCAGTGGGGAAATGTGTTTGATTAACCTGAACTTTTCTCTCAAATCCCTTTCTGTCCCACTGAAGAGAGCCCAAATGTGATTTCAAAAGTACAGCATGGCTCATAGCAATCTGTGATATATTTGATTCATCAAATACTGTGTCCTGGGATTCAATCCCTGACACTGATGTGAGAAAATTTAACAGCACTTCCAAGAATTGAATTTCTCTGACAGGAGGGGAACACATGAAGAGGACACTGGCTGTGCAGTCTTGTCTAACTTTATTCTTTCTCCTGTCCCTTGGTTTTCTCTTACTATTATTAAACATAATCACATTTTCATTTGGGAAATTACTAATACTGAGAAGCAAAAAGCAACTTTTAATTTCTTTTGGTTGTGATGCAGTGTTATTGGAACTCAATAAAACTAGCTGCTACTTGGCTAGAATGTGTGCCTTGGTTCATTTACTTTTTGCATGGTCATGCATGCTTAGTTTTGCAAAAGTTTTCCAACTCTTAATTCTGAGATTCGTTGGGAAAGAAGTTGTGCTGTGCTGTCTTTGATTGCTAACCCCTTGCCTTTTAGCTTTTCAATTTCTGACATGAGCTGTGGAAAGGAATATTCTGCGTTTGGCATGTTTGCCATACAAGTCCTGTTAGGTGCTGTGTTGTGGACGCAAATTTTTAACTATAAAGCAACACACTGTATAACACATCTTGGAACAAATAACACATGCTTTGTGGAAAGTACTTGGCGTGGTCTGTTGACCTGTACTATGAGGACACAGCCTACACCTTGGCTTTCCACTGGCACAGACAGCCCTAAAAACTTCCCACTCTGTGCTGCTGAGAAGTCTTGAATTGCACTTTCCTTCCAATTCTTTGGGAAGACCAGAAGGGAACCTGCCTTCCCCAGAGTCCACCTCTTGGGTTTTACAGGGCAGGAGGGGTGGCCCCTGGTGTGAGAAAATTTCAGTCACATTGAGCTGCCTCCGCATTCTCGCTGTTGCCGTACCCACCATGGGCCTTCCCTGTTCCTCAGTGCTCAGGACTGGCTGCTGTTCCTCCTCAGATGAATGCAATACTGACTGTGAACACTGAGTTAGTACTGGTTTGGAGAAGTGATTACAGGACATGAACCTCTCAAATGGTTTTAGACACTGTTCTGGGTTTACTGAGGCTAAGTCCCAGCTAGTTTGAAGCAGATCAGGTCTGCTCTGATGGCTCTATGCTGCCTCACCCCCAAATGCTGCCCTGTGCTGCTTTGGTGGCTGCTCTGGCCTCTTTCTGATTTCCATGCTGGGGCTGTGGTACTTAGAAGCAACTTCCAATTTTAAGAAGCGTTACAAAGCTGAATTTTATTTTCAGTTCTGTTTATGTGCTCCAGAAATACTGACACTTCTTGGGAGGGACAGAAGTGCATATTCTTTCATAAAATTCCAGTGATGCTTAAGGCTGCCCATTCCAGCTGCCCTGTCAACTGCATCCTGTTGACCTCCTAAGCTCCCAGAAAGCTGGGAAGAGCTGAAGCAGAGGAAGGCTGAGAACCCCAAGGCTTGGTCATGATCTGTGCACTATGGTTAGTGCTCCCTCCCATCCCAGTCCAGTCCTATCAATCCTAAGTGCTGCAGACTGTGAAAAACATAAAATTCTTGAAGACCAAATCAGGGACTAGTAATATCCCAGACTGAGCTGCTGGGTTTAAAAGCACAGCTCCTGCACTTGAGCAGCAAGGAGCCCACTCTCAGTCTGTGTACTGGCTTCTGGCTTGGTGTTCAGTACTTTACCTTGGCTCTGCTGTCACCAGCTGAGCCTCACCAGTCTGTGGTCTTAAGCAATACTTGCTCTGGAAGACTGAAATATTCCCTTCACTCTCTACTACTTCAGTTGTTACCTAGTAACTGTAGACTCTTTTCATTCTGCCAAACTATCCCTTTTAATACTATTTTCTTAAACATTTCAGATCCTGACTTATCCTAAGTATATTCTATATTCTCTCCACTCCAAGGTTTTTGCAGAGCTTTGTATTTTGCATGATAACATTCTGTTATTTACCATGTTGATTTCATTTGGTGCTTTTAAGCTAAGTAAAATATGGCAGAAGACAATCATGAATGAGGGGCTGCTTTCCAACAGCAATGGCAGGAGAAGAAGAGCTTTGCAAAGACTCATCAGACACATCTGCTTGCTTATTCAAAAACTGAAACCCAGGCACCCTGGAAATATTTTAAAAGCTGCTCATGTCTCTAAAGATTCTGCCATACAAAATTTGCCAATTCCTTGCCTCTAGTGTGTGCAGCCTCAGAAAGAGAGAAGGATTTTAACACAGGCATAATTTCCTATACCCTGAGGACTCTTTTGCTTTCAGAGGCCCAGATTTGCATTCAAAGGTTATTTTCTAATTGCCCAGGTTCTTGTGGGAATTCAGGCAGTGTATCTGCAGTTTAAGGGCACACAGTATCAGCTCCTTTTGCTGATAACATCTGGGTTTGCTATATCAAAATCAGCATAGAGTGCCCCAAGACTCTTGTGCTGTACATCCTCCTGGCCCTTCTGCTTTGACGCAAGTGATTTTTCCAGTGGTGATTTGAGGTGTCTGGAAGTATTCCAGAAGTAATCCCTGACAGACAAGTCTTCTGTGCTTGCATTTCTCTGCCCATTGTGTGCAAATGGCTTTTGTGCATACTCAGCATTGCTATAGTGACAGAAAGGTCCTTGGAACACCCCTGACAAGTCTGTCTTGATCAAATTTGTGTAATTGAAGGAAACTGCCTGTGAGAGGCACATACAGTACAGACTCTCCAGTTTGGAAAAGGACATTGCAAGGTAGATCTTACAAATGGTGAGAAATGTCAAGAAGGTGCATTTACTCATATTTCTCACGGGACAAGACATACAGTGAGGAGATTAGGCAATATCTAAACAGAATGAAAAAAAAAATCACAGAAGAACAGTTCGTCTAGATCTACTGAAAACTGATAGAGCTGCAAAGCCTTGGCACAGGATGTTCTTGAATTGCCAGTTGATGGGATTTGGAGGGTGTGCTAGGGAAGGCACGAGTGTTTTATTTCTTGTGTTATTTCTTTAAGCATCTGCTGCTGGACACTGTTGGGCAGAGGAAGAGACAGGCCTCAAATCTGATCTTTGTCAGTTTGGCTGCTGTTTTTACAAAATTATGGGCAAACCCTGACTAGTTCTGTGGGGTCTGCACAGAGGAGGGTGGGCTGCCCATGTACCTACAAATAACAACATACGCTAGGACACAGCACCACCTATAGCTTTGCATGTGCCTAGCTGGCCTCTAATGTTTCAGTTTTCCATTTCTACATTGTTATTATCCACTACCTCTTGGGTAAGAGGACTCCTATGTCAATATCCTGTTTGTGCAGGTGAGAGACCAGCCTTGTCTGAGCAAAGTGGTTTTCACCACCACACAGTTCACAGGATGACAGAGCAGTTGAGGCTGGAAGGCATCTCTGGACACAGTCCAGTCCAGCTCTTCTGCTCAAAGCAGGGCCCACCAGAGCAGGTTGCCCAGGACTGTGTTCAGTTGGGTTCTTAATATCTCCAAGGATAGAAACTTCACAGCCTCTTGGGGCAACCAGTTCCAGCTTCACGGAAAACCAAGTTCTCACTTATGTCTAGGAGGAACTTCATGTATTTCAATGTCACTAGATACCACTGAGAAGAGCCTGGCTCCATCTTCTAAACCTTCTATGAGGGATCCATCCACATCAGTAAGATCCTCATGAAGTCTCCTCCAGGCTGAACAATTCCATCTCTCCTGGTCTCCTCATATTGCAAATGCTCCAGTCCCTTCACCATCTCTGCAGTGCTCACTGAACTGCTCTGGTATGTCAATGCCTCTCCTGTACCGGGGAGCCCAGAACTGGACCCTGCACTCCAGCTGTGGCCTCACCAGTGTTGAGAACAGGGAAGGTTCATCTCCCCAGGCCTGGTGGCAATGCTCTTCCTAAAGCAGCCCAGCAGGCTGGCAGCCTTCTTTGCCACAAGGGCATATTGTTGGCCCATGTTCTTCTCCTCATGACATCCTGCTTCCAACCGTTACGTGTGACTGCACTGCTGGCTTGTCCAGGCCACAGGCTAAAATGCCTGCTGAGTCAGTGGCATGAAGCCATGCATGCTGAGGCACAGTGACAGTGGCACTGGGTGTGCTCTGCAGTGAAGGGCTTTGATGGCGCTGCCCAACTAGGATAGTTGGCTGAAAATAGATCCGGCTGCCCTGGCAGCTGCATCCTGGGGACTTTTGCTCTTGACTCAGATGATGGCAGGGAGATACCTGCCTTGCAACTGGGAGCTTCCCAGGAGAGTGGGTGTAGGGATTGCTGGGATTCCTGCCTCTTCTCTGCTCTCCAGGATGCCTTTTGGGTGATAGGATCACAGGTGGCTGTGCTCATTCACAACGTCAGGCTCTGGACATGGCTCTGTCTGACCCCACCTTACATCACACTTTGTCTTTCTGCCCAGCAGACCCTGCCCTGAGAAAGCTGTCCAGTGAAGGGGAGAAACAGGCTACCTGATGCCGGATGCTTGAAATGGAAAGCCATCTCTAATTTAAGGAGATTTGTGTATAAAACTGAAGACATTTTCCATTACCTCAATGGATTAGAGTAGTTCTGCAAGTGTACCTCAAACCTGGTGAAAATGTAAACTTTAAGGAGACATTGGATGGGATCTTTACTAACATCTGTCTCTGAATTCAGACACTAGTTTAAGTTCAGACAGTTCAGTTTAAGCTCAGACAGATCTGTTTCTGCAGTTTATGATGCACAGGTTGTCCCTAGGCTTACCAGAAGCGTGGCCATAAAGATCAGTATCAAAGTTTTAGCAATAGGCCATAGATAAGCTCCACTTTGCAGGTGACAGTTTGAGTGTCATTTTGCTGAAGGACACAGTGCTGTTGCTAACTCTTGGCACGGAGGGTGGAAGCCTGAGATGTTTGTCTGTGCAATGAGCTGACTTCCCTTCTTCATCGGAGACCTGAGCTCAGACTTCTCCCTCAGGCTGCTGCTGCTCTGGGCCTGAGAGAAGTTGCACACAAGCTCTGGATATTAAAGTAAATGCTGAGCGGCCTGGATATGGATTCCCCAAGGCTGAAAGCATATCCCAGCAGCGACATTTCTCCTTGGTACTATTTCCTAATACTGTTTCCTAATAGTTATTTATTACTGTCAGCTGCTGGCTCCTTCCTCTCTCCATTCATGCCATCAAAAAATTCTAAACTGTGATTTAGCTTTGAATGTTTGTCCTGGAGACCAAAGGCAAGGAAATCAATTCTCTGTCTCTTCCCATCTTTAATCCCTACACAGATTTCAGCAGAACCAGCTGAAATGCTGAAAATGTGTAAAATTACAGCGAGTCCTCCTTCTCCTGGGGCTAATCTCCATGTGATTCAGAAAAGCTCCTGAATGCCTGCATAGACAAATCCTAAAAAAATACTTCCCTCTGAAACATAATCCCGCTCATCCCCCACCCCCCCCTGCCCGCTCACCCTTGACTCCCTATCACTCACTGCCAGGCAATTATCTGCTTCGTTTACTGCCTCCTGGCCGGAGCCAAAGTTCAGGATCTGGCAGTCGATGGCAGGAGATCACTCGGCGGAGGGAACTCGCTGTTCTCCCACCCCCACCACCCATTTCCCATCGGAGCAGGCGTGCTCAGCTGCGAGGCACGGCCAGCTTCTGCGGGGGGTGTGAGCCCTGGCTCCTACTGCAGAGCTTCTCCTAGGAAGTAGCCTGAAGCTGCGGTGGGGAGGAGGCCGGAGCAGGGTCTCCTCTTTCTCTGCCAGCATCCCAGGAAACGGCCCGGCATTTGCTGCTGCCGGGATGGGGAATGTATGCGGGCAGAGCCCTTGGTACTCCTCCCCGTCTCTGTCTCTGCCCATTGCCCATCCGCTCCAGGTGGAACAAGCTGGGCTGTCCCAGATCTCCCCACCCCGCCTCCATGCAGCAAAACTCTGTCGGACAACAAAGGTCCGTTTCCCTGGGCTGGGGAGGCACCTGGGGGTGCTTCTCTGCCTGGCAGGGATAATGGATGAGGCACGGTGACATGGCACTTGGTGTGAAACGTCTGTCTCCCCCAACATGAGCAATTCCTTGTGATGTGGATGAATTCTCTTAGGTGCTGATGACAAATTGTTGGGGATTTCCCCATTTTCTTCCCTATGGGTCCAACTCAGAGGATGAAGCATCCACACACTGTTTGCCCCAAAAGCACACAGGCTGTTCCTGGCATTTCTCTCATTAATGCTCACAAAATGCAGCGTGCAGCTGTCCTGCTCTCCAGTGTGGGCATGTTCAGAGATGCCAGAGCTGCCTACTGCTTTGGGAGAGTAGCCCTTCCCAGGAAGGCAGCTCTTCCTGGGGACGGGTCTGTGCTGACCTCTCCTCTCTGCCCCTGCTTCGTTTCATGCTCCTACTCCAGACATAAGCCTGGGTGAGAATGTCTGTAGAGAACTGTCCCAAAGGGAACTGGGTTGTGAAGCACAGCTCCTCCACCTCACTCCCTCAGCAGACAGAATTTAATACAGCTAAGGGTACTTTTTCTGGAAAAGATAAGTATAGGCTGTGTCACTAAGAATGGGGTTTGGGCCTCAGACCGAGGGTCTCTCAGCTCAAAGCTCTGCCTGCAGTGAGAAGAGCAGGGGGTACAAAGCACCCAGCTGTACCTCCCCAGGGTGCTGCCACCAGCTCTGCCATCCACCGCCACAGACTGGGATTTACTGGGCTGGAGCCTGTATCCACACTCCAAGCTCTAGGCTTGGTTTTCAATATGATTACCTTCCAGACACATTTCTGGGTTTGGCCTCTCCAGTGCCTTATGGCAGTGAGTGGCACTGTTTAATTATACACTGCTTTGTTTCAGATTGGCTGAATGGTTTCACTGATATTGCTTACATCTTGTCTTGTGAGAAATAATAACAAATTGTTCCCCTTTGTCTTTCCTGAAATAGTTTTTAACTATTTGGGCCCTTCTCCTTTGGGTTCTTTTCCAAGCTGATGTCTTATTTAACCTATCTTGATATAATGCCTTTCCCCCTATTTTGTATTTATTCTACATACCATTTTTTAATGAAAAGATAATAGTTTCTATTAGCCATATTGGTATTTTTTATTCCATTCTCTATTATTTTCCTCTGGGCACTGACACATCTGGTTAATAAAATGGTTTTTGATTTCTAAATATGCTTAAAAATCTCTTTATTGAGTAGCTGGCTGATAATCTGTCTTCTATAGGTTCTTCTATAATTAAATTTGACTGATCTGGAATAACCCCCCAACTTTTACTATATTCACGGAGCATTCTTTGCTGAAGGTGGTGTACACATTGGGAAAGGATGAGAGGTTTGAATTAATCCATATTGCTTAGCAACATTTACACCATCAATAAACAAGCACTGTTTTTCTGAACAAGAGACTACCCAGCCTTTCTCCACCCTGACTCTGTTGCTGGTGATGGCAAAACTGACAGTGTCCAGCCTGCTGCATTTAGGGTGTTTCATTCTTGCTTTGTGTCCCTTTTATTCACACTTCAACTCACCTGCTAAAGCTTTGCTGAGACTAATGGTAAGATCTTGAAGTGAGGTGTCCATGGAAGAGGCTCATCTTGATTTTCATGTCTAGTTTTACTTGCTGACAGAGCTGCTAATCACATTAGTCATATGGCTGTTTTACACTCCCTGAAACATGATTGCTAGGAGCCTTGAAAACTGTTAAATGTTTGCCCACAAGTATTTTCCCAAGTGAGATCTTTGGCAATTGTGTGTCACTTCTGAAATTTCCTACGATTTAGCTTCTAAGGGAAAGATCTTTCCAAAGTCACTCGTATCCCGGGATGTATGTGTTCAGGAATGTGAGGGTGAACTGCAGTGCCAACCCCACCTGGGTGACCTGGTGATGAAAACAGGAAATTCAGCTTTGTTATGTACACAGATGATTTCGATGGGACATGAAGAATAACTCAGAGATTCATAAACCCTTAGATCCACAGAATATTTGGCTGTAGTTTTGTCAACCAGTGACCCACTTTGTCTGCATCATTTAATGATGGAGAGGATGAGGAGGAAATTCCCTGGAGGGGACTCTGCCCACAAGCTCTGCCGCAGCCCTTCAGAGCCTTTTCTGTGTCAAACGTCAGAAACATCTTTGGGTGATGTGGCTGCAGATCCTTTCTCCATGGGTACTACCTGGCCCCTGCCCCAGCTGTGCACAGCCAGCCTGGCCTCAGTGTGTTCAAACCCAGATCACAGATTGCAGCTCCTGGGGGAGAGATTTGACCCTCTCAGGATTCAGCAGTGATATTCGGCTCAGGCAGGACACAGCACTTTCTCAGACTCCATAAAGGGCTACAAGTGAACAAGGCTGAGGAAAGCTGTGAGCCCTC
>VWZT01007475.1:193173-270215 GCA_013397055.1 Pachycephala philippinensis | reverse complement strand
ACCACCTTGTCAACTGGACCATGACGCTGAGTGCCACAGCCAGCCTTTTGTTAAACACCTCCAGGGACGGTCACTCCACCACCTCCCTGGGCAGCCCATTCCGATGCCCAGTCACCCATCCAGTGACGAATTTCTTCCTAATGTCCAATCTAAACCTCCCCTGGCACAGCTTAAGGCTGTCCTATTGCTGGTTGCCTGGAAGAAGAGGCCGACCCCCACCTGGCTCCACCCTCCCTTCAGGGAATTGTAGAGAGCAATAAGGTCTCCCCTGAGCCTCCTTTCCTCCAGGCTAAACACCCCCAGCTCCATCAGCTGCTCCTCATAGGACTTGTGTTCCAGACCTTTGCCAACCTTTACTGCCTTTTTCTGGACAAGATCCAGCATCTCAACATCCCTCCTAAATTGGGGGGACCCAGAACTGAACACAGTACTGAAGGTGTGGCCTCACCAGTGCAGACTGCAGGGGAAGAATCACTTCCCTGGTCCTGCTGGCCACACTATTGCTGATACAGGCCAGGATGCCATTGGCCTTCTCAGCCACCTGGGCACATGCTGGCTTATGTTCAGCTGCTGTCAACCAGCACCCCCAGGTCCCCTTCTGCCAGGCCACTGTCCAGCCACTCTGTCCCCAGCCTGTAGTGCTGCAGGGGTTGTTGTGACCAAAGTGGGACCCGGCACCCATCCTTGTTAAACCTCATGCTGTTGGATTTGGCCCATCTATCCAGCCTGTCCAGGTCCCTCTGCAGAGCCCCTCTGAGGGTCCAGCGTTCAAGTCCCTGTTCGGGCGCCAACTGTTGCAGTCCGGCGCCAAGACCACAACAGAATTCTGTGGCAGCGATCGCGGGTGGTGGCTCTGACCCAGCCAAGTCCTACAACCCCGGCACCGCCTCCAGTCCTGCGCCAGCCTTGTGCCCCGCAGTCCCCCATGGGAGGCGGCGAGAACCACTCGGGCTCAGCGGATGTTTCCCTTCTAGGCAGGGGCCAGCCCAGGGAAGAGTTCAATCGGCTAGGATGGAAACAGAGCCGGAGGCAAAAGAGGC
Source organism: Pachycephala philippinensis (assembly GCA_013397055.1). Lineage (NCBI taxonomy): Eukaryota > Metazoa > Chordata > Aves > Passeriformes > Pachycephala > Pachycephala philippinensis. The sequence continues at coordinate 269,175 of VWZT01007475.1, read as the reverse complement.
AGGAGGAGAGTTGNACACAAACCAATGGAAAACATTAAGGGGAGGGTACAAAGAGCCTTGGCCTATCAACCATCGAGTGGTACAGAACAGTCCAGACGGGGAGGCGGTGTCCAAGGGGTGGGAGGCAGGGTCCTCAGGGACCGCCCCTCCACAGCCCTCCTACCCTCCAGCAGATCACCGCTCTCCCCCAGCTTGGTTTGCTAACGGTGGACTCAATCCCCTCCTCCAGATCATCAGTAAAGTTATTGAACTGGACTGGGCCCAGCACTGATCCCTGAGGGACACCACTGGTGACCGGCCACTAACTGGATACAGCACCATTCACCACCACTCTGGGCCTGGCCATCCAGACATTTCTTAGCACAGTGGAGAGTGCACCTGTCCAAGCCGTGGGCTGCCAGCTTTTCCAGGAGTATGCTGTGGGAGACAGTATCAAAGGCTTTGCTGGAGTCCAGGCAGACACATCCACAGCCTTTCCCTCATGTACTAAGTGAGTTGCCTGAGGTTGGACCACTTATATTCAGTATTGCACACTAGTATCAATTGTCTTGTTTATAAACAATACTAGCAGTTTATTTTTGTAACTTTTCCTGCAACATATATGGGAATCCTTTTTCATTTATTATTACTTACAGAAGAGTCTATCTTAATCCACATGTGTTCCTAGTGCACAACGTAAGGTTTATGGTTTGGTTAGCAAGTTGTCAGAGTTCAATTAAATAATTTACATCACTCAGCAGCAATGCATGCGCTTTGGCAATACATTTCATGCCATCTGTTTGAAAAGTTTTCAGAGCTCAGAGATTAGTCAAACAGAATTACTAATTCTTACTCTGAATGCATATTGTGACACTTCATTTCCCAATAAGCCACAAGGGAAAGCAAGCTTTGAAGTATTAATTCAACCTACAAGAAAAATAAACAAAAATAATTTGGTGGATCATCTATAAGGTCAGGTGAACAAATGAGACAAAACCAAGAACTAACTTAAAACTATGAGAGACCTTTAGAATTCAAGATCTTTGGGGGAAAAGATAAAAAATAAATACTACTTAGCTTTATTTTATATTTGCCATATGTAGAGAATCAGGTAAAATGATTTTAAAAGGAATCTGATAATATTTTAATTCTAGGCCCTGCAGCTTTCGTCTACTCATAACTTGGAGAACTTCTGAGGCAATTTTACTTTAGGCAAGGACTCATGAAAAAAAATTGATTGCATCAGGCATACCCAACTAACAAAAAAACTCTCACAAAATAATCTCTAGAAAGAGCAATCTTGTATGTACTACTTTCTTTAAGTTAATTATACTAAAATCCTTTGACCTGGTTAAGAACAGAGCCTGGGCTCAAAATAAATACCACATGACACAGAGGTTTCTGAGTGTATCAGAGCAATGAAGAGACCAAGGTGGAGAGGTGGGACCTGCACTCTTCACACAGCAGAAGCCTGAGAAAGGGCATCCAGCTCCTCATGGTGGATGACTCTCTGCTGAAGGAATCCAAAGTACTGCCTAAGAATAGAAAACCAACCCTTGCCTGGTAAGAGCTCAACACCTAGAAGGGAAATATAAAAAACTGCATCAGATTTTGATGTCAAAAAGTTTAGAGTGGCTTATGGGTAAATCTAATGGACACGGGGGTTGTTGTATGGTAAGGGAAGAGGCCAAGGTACAAGCAAGGTTTGCATTTCTCTTCAGGAGTCTCTCAACCGATTTGCTTCCTGAGGAAAAGCACTCGTTTTCCTGATCTCATTACTTCCAACAGAAATTCCGTCATTTGACTTTAAACAGTATCTAGGGAAAATAACTTACTGATGAGTTATGGCATCATCTCAATTCTAGGTGTTCTAAGGCTTTGCTTAAGACATTCATTACTATTCATATTATTGGCAGTTCTGCACAGGAATTTACCACCACCGCAGCAATACTTCACAGCAAGGAGCTATTTCTGATCACATGGCTGCTGCTGGCATGCGAACTTCCTAAATAGATACTGCATTATCCTAAGTAAATAAGAAATGCCATTCTTAGAGCAGTAAATGAAATTCATTTGAAACAACGAGGAAACAACATCCACAGAGAGACAGATGCTCTACTGATTTTCCAAAGACCTCCTCCATGCAGTGTTTCTGTATCACTCTATGAGAGAGTGTACACCAAGGCCTTCTTTGCTCTGGACAGTAATTTACAGTCCTTTATCAAAATCACGTGCTTCCTAAAAAAAATTCCCGGACTTACAGCATGCTGCTTTTAGTAAAGCAGATGCAGCACTGCTACCCTGCTTAAAGCTGGCATTTGCTTTGCAAGACACAAGCAACTGAGTATGTCTGTCCACAGAGAAAGTGGCACTTGGTAGCTGAAGTGGAATGGGCTGGTTTAATACAGAAGACCATAGGGAATAAAAGGAACATGGGAATGCCTACAATTTTCAGAGACCTAGCTGCTGCTGAATTGCATTACCTTTTGTCAGTGCTCTCAAAACATATTGTCAAAGCCCACACATCCAAAGGAAGTCACTTAGAAGACACGAGGAACTTCTCTAAGCTAGGGAAATACTTCCTAATGTCCAAGCAAGTATGCTTGAATCTAATTTAATTATCTTGAGCATGCCAGAATAAGTATCCTTTTCCATTTCTCTTTCTTTCAGAATAATAATTAAACTTTTTTTTTTTTTAGTATCAGACTAGCTTTGATCCCAAATTTACACCAGCCGTCATCACCATCACTTGAAAGCACTCCTGTTGTTTCCAGTCCTTTGTTTAGCAAACTTGGAACACTGGCTAATCTCACTCAGATCACTTCACCTGTTTGTGAGAAATTTAATACGTACAGCGGGGAGAGACAGGGATAAAGTGACACGATGCATCAAGTTCCTTATGACAACAAGTTTTTTCATGGAAATCACTGTTTGGCAAAGGAACACGTCAGATTACTGAACAATGTGCCGCCTCCAGTATTTTGTCTACAGGGTATTATGTAACGGCTGCTCTACTGACAATACTTTCCCTTTCTAGGGGAAGGTAGGCAGGCAGTAGGAAAGCACTTTCACTTTGAGCTCAAAGGGTCTTCCTCCCTGGTTGGGAAAGGTAAACCTCGCAGAAAAAGAGATAACCAACTTATTGGATAGTGAGTGTTGAGCTCATTCTAAAACTTCAGTGTTAGCATGAGGTGTCCAAATCCAGTATTTTGATGTCTAGACAGAGAGATGCAATGTTTTAGTGCTGCTTACATAATCATTAATGGAACAAGAACAAGCTTTTCATGTAAAGTATTACAATCATTTCGTGAAGGCAGCCATGCTAGTCTTTACCAAAGATAATACTCTAGCCATATTTCAATACCACACACATATTACATTATATGTATGGTGAGAGAGAAATTCAGGAAGTTCCACGTGAAACTGGCAAAAGTATGAAGTATACCAGGAGTGCTTTTGGAAGCAAAACCTGTGCTCAACCAATTCCCTTCATCGCTGTGAAGGAGAAATGTATTTTTTGCCTCAATTCAAAATAAGCTGCGTTTTATTCCACAACTTAACAGAGACTTCAAGAAAACACACAGCTCCATTGATCCACTTGGCTTGCCTATCACAGGGTACTCGGACTCACATGTCTGAAAAGGCATATAGTTTAATGATCAAAGCCAAGCAACTGGGAATCAAGCCACCTGGTGTATTTTACAGGAAAAAAATATAAAATGGATTAACTGATTAAGGTTGGGACTGTTACTTGCTCAGGTGCTCAAAAGAATAAGAGCTCACTTCTGCAGGAACAGCAATAACTAGGTGCAACCTCAACCTCTCCCTCCTCCCAAGGCCCAACCTGCAGAGGGATGATATTTTGTACTTAAACCATTACAAAGGTAAGAGGAATTTCCTCTGGAGGGTGGCTAACTTTCCTCCCCATTTTGGAGGCAGTGCAGTTGAGCAGTGTCCAATCTGTGCTGGGCAGAGCCATGCCTCAGTGCCGCTGTCAGCGCTGCTGTGCCCGTGCTCGCCTCAGCAGCTGCCTCGTGCTCCCACTCTGAAGCCATGTGGCCTTGGAGCAGCAGATCCAAGTCCCTCTGGCTGAGAAGGCATGGCAGGAACCAGCTGCTCCTGCCCTCCATCCACTTTCTCCTACAGATTCACCTTCCCACAGGCACCTCATTGCAGCAGGTTGAGAAGCAAATCAACTGGAGCTTTGGCAGCCTTCTCCCAGCTGCCACCTCCTCCGGGGAAAGAGAGGGAATCTGACCCTTCCTCCCACTGTCCATGATCCGATTATGTGCCTTCAGCATCCCCAAACATGATGCCACCATCGGCTGCATAAATGACCTCAGTAGGCTACAGGCAGCCTCTAAGCACCTTCAGTAAATGAGTAATTTCATCAGGAGTTTTGGAGTGCTTTACCAATGAGGGAAAGGTAATAATGGCTTAAATGGCTGATTCGGGCATGAACAGCACTCAAACAATTAACAAAGCTTTTCTAAACTCCTCTTCCAAGGAGCCACATAATTAGTATCTCCTTCTAGGGAGGTATTTACATTCAAATCCTATTTTCTTTAGTCAACAAACACCAAATAGTGCTCCTGATTCTCCCATCATCATGTAAGACTACATCTTTTATTGCTGCCTCAGTATCAACAAAAAGAATACTAAACACATTTTGACACCTAACTTACTTTTCCCCTCTAGTTACAATTAGATGCTTCAGCTCACAAAGCAGTGAGATGCTGGCTTTTTTCCACTACCACTAATCTCTCTTTTCAGGTCTCACACAATCGCCCTTGAATTTTAGGAAGTTATTCCTATCTCTCACTCTTGATCTGAAACATCTGGAAGTGGAATTCCAGATTTTGACTTCTCTAAGTGAAGAATAATTTAAAATAATAAAGCTCAAGGGCCAGATTACATGCAAGGAAAGCAACCGTGCGAGGCCCTTGGAGGGTATGAAGCTGAAGGAAGGAAGGCCAGATGGGAGAAGAGGCCAGACACAGTAGTCCACATGAACATAAAGTTTTCTTCACTCTGTTTCAAAACAATTATACAGTTACACAGAGATCTTTTAGTACTTAAGTATAAACATAAATTTCCTGATTTTACAATGCACGCTAAGCGTATTTATTGGTACTGTTTGTACTAAGGCTTTTATTTCATACTTTTCAGTGTAAAAGCACAGTCAGACAAGGATAGGATCATCTACTATGGGAAGTCTTCATTTGTGAGCAAAGGCTCTGAACATAAATACTGCAATTCAAGAGAGGCTTCTCGTAGAAAACAAAATGAAACCAGAGACATCGGAGCAATAACGAACTGTTCCGATTTTAATAACCCTTGGGCTAGTTCAAGAAAACATTTTTTTTCAACAATTTTTATGTGTGAACCACTCTGCAGAACACTGTATAATTGTAACACTTAACGTGAAGAAGTTTTTTCACTTAGCTAGAACTAAATAGATTCTTTGATTCTTCAGTGAGCACAGGACTGTGAGGGCACTAATTCCAAACTAAGCTCCCTACAATTTTATTGGAAGTTAAGTCATGAAACATACAGCACCGTGGAGAGATGGTCCCCAAGCAGGAAAGCAGAATATTTTATTTTGCCTCATTTGTACCATATCACATTTATAACACAGCACAATTAAGATGTAAGTCCTGGATGATCTCAGACAGGAGCAAACTACACTGACAGGAAAGTTTATTTTTAGTTATATTCAACAGAGTAGGATCAGACCAAAACACCATTTTTTGTGAAGCTGACAAAGAAAGAGATGGAATATGTAAATAGGTAGCCTTCGAAACGGACCAAAATAACACTGAGAACAGCTTTTTAAAATGGTGCCCTACTGTCTCCTTGAGTAATAAATTTATCACCATACTGAGCATTCTTGTTAACCACCCCATACAGCACAATCTTCCCTACACCACTCTGCCTAATGTGGAATGGTATTCTATTTGTGAAGGGCAATTCCTTCCAGTTGCCCAAGGACAATACCCTTAGTCTCAGTTAACTTGTCAGTTTTGTCATATTTTGAAACTAGTATCACAGCTCATGACATCTCAACAGACCATAAAAATGTGAACCAGGAGTGAAATGTTCTCTACTCTGTTGTCCATAGCAATTCAGTTGTTACCAAAACAACACCACTGCAATACCCATCTTTTAACTTCATTTCCCTAAAACCAGGCTGGAGATGGATACTTCAGAACACAAGTATTCAAGGAATTAAAAAAAAAAGACAGAAAGATTAGGATTAAAAGGCCATCTGGCCTTCAGTATCTCCTTACTTTGGGATGGTGCTAATTCAGCCATCCTGTTTCCTCACAACATCCCTCACACAACATCCCTTTCTCTAGAAAGAAATCTAGGTGTCTTTTGACTTCATTTATGCTTTTAGCTTGAAAATAACTTCCCCGAAATTTATTCCATATGTTTAGCATTCGTTCACTCATGAAACAGCCCATAACCTGAACAGAAATGGATAAAAATTTCCCCACCAAGCTGACATCTGGCTGTCTCTTTCTGCTTCTCCTGGGCCTTCCCTGCATACACACCAGGCTGACTGAGCTACCAATAGTGTTTTCTTTTCTCTCCCTAGTGAAAAATTTATAACCAGCAGCTCTTTGTGTCTCACCTTATTGGAAATGTATGCTGAAGTTGCTACAATTTTTTCAAATAAATGACATAAAACCTAACCTTTTGTACTATTAAATACTATAAAATATGTACTGTTTCCTTCAACAAACTCTTTAGAAGTACTGTTATCAAAGACCAATGAAGACCAATAATAGTCTCAGAAGCTCCAGTCTCACATTTAAGAAGAATGTTTCAGGGCACATCCAGGCCCTTGTAATAAAGTCTGATAGATACGCAGTCTCACACGGTTCTCCTTTACACACCAGTATAATGAAATTATTCAAAACAATTCATTTAATGTTAATAGCATTAAACTACCACAAGAAAAATTTAGTTCAGTCTTGAATTTATAGCAGTACTTTGGCGTTCAGAAGAGTCACAGAAGTTGTACATTAATCTCTTACCCACTGTCAGGGGCTCCATGTGGGACAATGTGCTACGTCACTCAGTGAAATGCTAGAGCTGGATCCACAGAGAAAGTCCATGTTCAAGGGGATGTTCTTTCTTTGCATATTCTGATATAAGCTTATTTGGCTACCTAATTTTTGTTGCTGTCGACGTTGCCGGAGGCAATGAAGGACTCCGAGACACGAGTGTGGTCAGCAGAAAGGAATGAATTATTTAATTAATAAAGGACGAGTTTTTATGTGTTTAGTTCTTTTAGTGTTTTCCTAAAAGGCAAGAGGTATTGGACCTCTAACTAACTACCTATCAGGGTGATTGGTCAATTTACACATCATTCATTTCTCTAGTCAGTATCACAACAATTCTAATTATAAACGCAGGTGTAAGATTAGCAAAGTCTGTTTACAGAAAACTTTATCATGTTTTGCATAGTTTCACATGAGAAAGAACAAGGCTCTCACAAACTGCTGCTGAGAGCTGAAATCTTCTCTGCTAAGGCTTTTTAGCATCCATACATTTTCACTGAAAACTCAAAAGGTAGGTAATATTAATGGCAGAAAACTGGTAGAAAACAGCAGAATTCCATGTTGGAACCTGACTGCCAGTTTTTTGGCACTGCAGAACACTGGCCTTCCATGTCACAGCCATCAGAGTATGAAACTCATGGCTCATGTTTTTCTCTAGGAGCAGCACCAAGAGAGTATCTGGCCACTCAGGACTGATGTGATATAATGTAAATTCCTTATACTTGCAGCACATCCATCCATTCAGGAGCTCTTATGACTACAAGGAAATAAAAATACTAAATTAAAGCAGAGCTTTATTTTACACACATAATCACTGTAACACTGTCTCAGTGTAGTTAATTCCATGATAGCAGCTAACCTTCCACTTGACCTGAGTGTCACAGATTAAGATACACTGGACAAATGAAGAGAACTAGGACTTAAAAATTACATAATCTTAGGCCTTTGGAAAAGAAAAATTATAAAAAAAAAAAAGAATAAAGATCAAGCAATTAGTTATATCTGCTCAAAGGAAAACTGCAGTTAAAATCACCAGTGATTTTACTGAGGAAGGAAGCACTAAATGCTCCTGTAGCTGATGACTGAGACACTATTTCCCTTCTGTTTTGCCACAATACATGACGTTTCCTTTAAACACAACCCAACAAATACTGCTCTGAAAAATCCTTCAGTTACTGAAAGGGTTTCTAAGGAGCTCAGAATGCTGGAATTTCAAACCCCAAAGGAGAATTTGGTTAGAAAGACAGATGTGGTCATATTCATGAGAACTTGTTTTCCATATTCTTAATCACCTCCAGACATTGCAGAAGTCATATTGTGCAGGAAAGGTATAGGAACATACGCTTTGTTTGCTGCCTACAGTGTGTTACATTCCAACTAAGTATTAAGTATCTGGAAGCCAAACAAAACCTCATGCTTTATCAATAGATAGAGTCCCACGACTGACAGCATTATGGAACATGCTTCAGAACTAATGGTTTCTCTGCTGCAGAGTGAAGAAATTAATCACGTAATTTAGAGATCATAAATACTACTTTACAGACTTTTGATTACATTACCCATCAAATAAAAGAAAAAACCCAAACTGAATCCAGGATTGATATCAACACAAGTCCACCTCAACAGTAATAAAAGTCAGGAATTAATTCCTGTTCCAGCCTTCATGTGAAGCACACAAAAAAATCTTGTCTTTCTGATGCTCAAACGCTGTTAGTGAAGAGCTTAAAAAATAAAAAATAAGCAAAGCCTTCTGCCAAGTATCTTTCCTTAAAAAACTTTGCTAGTACAAAGCATAAATAATACTCAACTCTTTCTTTTCTCTGATATTTTGAAGCAAATGCTGCCAACAGAATAAACATGTGAATAAAGCTTGCTGTCAAAAAGTGTATCAAATCTGAGACTTACCAATGTTTTTTATGGGCAAAGAAATGACTAGCAGGTGAAGTAGATACTGCTTCATTAAGCTGTCACATTACATTTCATTAATGTCTTTCAGTTTCTAATGGGATGAGAACCCTAAATGTTTACTAAATTACCAAAAAAATATGCTCAAAATGTTTCCATTAGCTAATAAAATTTTGCTCCCACAACAAAGATTAAAAAAAGCAAAATCAGTCTGCATAGCTTTCCTTGCTTACTTTTTGAAAAACAAAGCAAAACCACAAATACCAGGCCACACTCAGATGGTACAGTTGCTAACAATTTAAGTGACAAAATTAACTAGTAAACGTATCAACAAGTTGCTCCTCTACAAAATAAAGACAAGCATCAAAGAAATAATTACATTTTTTAGAAAATTAATTTCCAGTTGGAAATGCATTTTTAGGAACTTTCTCTATTCACAAAAATAGCCACAACTCATCCTAATTAGAATGCTAGTCAAGTCTGTTTCTGCAAAATTTTAAGTCAGTACCTTTCAGCACCCAGATAATACTTCTAAGGAGAAAGTGTGATAAATACAGTCTTACTGCTTGACAAGGCAATAACGTTACTGAAAAGAGATTTTCAACTTGTATTCATAATCCTCTTCCTTTCTTATGTCATTACATTAAACAAGAAATTATAGCTCAGTCACTGAAACAGCAAGCTAATTAGGCTGAAGAAAACACTCAAGTTCTGCAGCATTTTGATACTTAACTCTATTTTTTCACACAGGATTCTTCCATAGAACCTTTCTTTGATTTTAGCACCTCATGATGAATTCAGGTAGCTTTTCTGTTACAGGTTTTTTGGTTTGGCTGTGCTGAAAATTCTGTATAGTTTTGATTTATATTCTGTTCCACATATAAATTTGAGGGAACAGATCATTCCAGATGCTGTATAAGACAGTTTTCTGTTTTCCAGACAGTGTTATCTACAAGATTTTGGTTTGCTTTATGTTTTCCTGTACATTACAGTAACCAGGCACTGAAAGGTTCATGTATCCAGTTAAAGACTAACTGGACCATCAAACTATTGGTTAAAAGAGATTAATTTAAAAATAAGATTTTAAAGACAAAATGCTGTGAACATTCTGCAAATGCAATTTTTCAAGATGCAAGGAATACTTCTCTGGCAAGAAGAGAGAGCTCTTTTATTCCAGTCCTTCCTTACATTCATACCTGATCATCGAGGACTGTCATTCAATACCCATCTTTTGTCAGATGTGCTACTTCAATATCGTAAATTGTCACAACACTGGCTATGACTGTTAACTAAACCTTCAAAACTAATATAGGGAACTAGCTGCTGATTCCCAATTATTTTCCACCAGCTCTGTCACAAGGTGAACTGCAGGCAAGTACCTGTACCTTCACTGCTTTCCAACCACACCAAAAAACCTGGATAGCAATTCATTAGCAGAACTTTGTTCCACATTTCTTGGTCATAATCTCCCATCACCTTTTACTTGCCCATACTCTTCCCAAATACAATTCTTCTAACCAGAGAGAATGGGTGGTTTAGCAATTATTGCCATTTCTGTTTGGACCGTTCACCCACTGCAAAGAGAAGGCAGCCAAAAAGTCTACAGCTGAGATCGTCTGTCATCTGGGTTCTGGAAATAATTAACCTGTTGCTTCAATAGCTCTAAGTTTCATTACACAGGTTTTTTGACACTATGCAAGTCTGAGTGACTGCAACAAAGCACGGATCTTCAGAGACAATTGCCATTGAGCAGTGATGTGTTCACAGTGTTTTTCTTTAAACAACCTCTTCATTTCTTAGAATTTTTGTACGGTCAGGAGAAGCTAGGCAGCTCAAGAGTGGTTCCCCACGAGGCTCCAGGACAGGCTGGCCTCAGCAGTTGTCTGTTGACCCTTGCTGATCTAAGGACTTTGTCAGAGCAGACAGTTTCCCAGGTAAATACTCCAAAGAGCTGCAAAAGGAAAAAGCCAGACTAAGAAGCTCCATCCCATTACAGCTCATTAAACACTGGACTGGGTCCAGGCAGCTTGGCAGACAGCAGGAAAAAGAGAGAAGCAAGAAAAATGACAATCATCTTCAGCAGAACATGAATTGTACTGTTTCTATTTCTCTTTTGGACAGCAACAGCTCCCAGCCCAGGGTAGGGACTTCAGAGACAAACCCTCCCACCACCTGTGAAAGGAGCCCCAGGAAGGAGGGCTCTGCTGCCACTATCACATCAGCCTGGAAGCAAGTGGAAAGGCAGGCATTCTGCCCACTCCCAGCAGATCTGTCCAGTGCAGGACAGCTTAGCTTAATGCCTAGTGACAATCCAGAAAGCTCTTTGTGCTGCTCTTTGAGCATCCAAGCCACCCTGTTCGTCACTATCCCACCTCTTGCACCAGGAAAGACAAAGTGTTATACAGAGGGCTGCTACAGAGAGGCTGGTTTGGGGGTTTTTTCTGATGATTTTTGTGTTGTAGGGCTTTTGCTTGTTTGATTGATTTGGTGAGGCGGGATTGTTGGGGTTTTGTGTATGTGTGTGTCTTTGGCGGGGTTGTTTGCTTATTTTTTTGTAGGGGGAGCAGTATCACTGTTGCACTGAATCAGTAAAACCATATTCATGCTATCAAAACAAGAAAAATTAACTTGAATCCATATATCATGTCAGTAAGCAAAAATAAACCAAAACAAAGTAGACTAAAGAATTATGTAAGGTCTCAAATCAACCATCACTTCAAGCTTTTCATTTGGTTATTTTTCTGGTTGCTTTATAGTTGTGTATTTAATATTTCTAAATAAAAATAAAAGGGTGGCAAAATCAAATCACATCTATTAAAATTCACAAGGTATATTAGAATAAAATATACTTAGGTTCACTTCAGGTCCTGTGAGAAGAAACAGACAGCAATAAAAATTCTTGTAATAGAGAATCTTTAAATAACAATTATTTACAGTGATTACAAAATCTCTCCTAAGGTATGAGTGCTCATTTTCTCAATTCCATCAAAGGCTGTGTATACATAAAGCTGTATAGCTCTCATGGTAACAGCTAGGCCAGAAACATTTTTCTAAAATAAAATATTGGTGGCAAAAAGGATTCCTTCACAGTTCCATTTGAGCAACCTGCTGGCCCCAGTCAGCTATCAGTATCCACTCTCTCACCTTTCTCACTTCCCTTGTCTCAGTTGATCCTCAGTATCAAAATAAAACCAGTTCTTTTTTAACAAAAATAAATACTTGGAACTAGTTCATTTCTCAGCTCATTACAATATTGTAATCCGTTTCTCTGAATTGTTAGGTAGGTACTATTGCCCTTGAACCTTAACTTCTGTAAGGAATTACTCCTGCTCCCTGTAAGAAATTACTCCTGAAAGTCTGAAGCCCTATACCTGAAAATAAATTATCATTTTCCACCTTTTTTTTTCCAAAGGAAATGGCAACCAATGCAGTAAAGGACATCTGTAAATTACTAAAAATTTCTTCTCCTAACGTTCTGCTTTATCAACTGTCAAACACTCTAGTGGAGAATAGTCTTCTCTATGGTGAATCATCAATTACTGGGGCTGGAGGCATATCCAAAATGCCAGACAGCACTCTGCACAAATATCCTTTAGTCAGGCTATGCACTAAGATAACCATACATTTAAAGTAAGTCAGACCTCGAGACTACAGCATTTAGTCAAGAAACACAATGAACTTTGTTTCTTGGTTGATGACTACATTAATCAAAAAATGTCCCATTTCTTTCAGTCAAATGATTTCACAAGTTTACCTATGAATAAAAAATGGCTCAGCAAGACAGGAAAAACAAATGAGTTCACAAGATGACACTTGATGTTCCATATTTTCTTAACACTGGATCAACAGAGAAAACAAAAAGACAAATTTTTAAAAGGAAGTGTAATAGAAGTATTGGACAACTGTGAATAATCTCTTTCCTGTGATGTATTTCCCTGAACAACTAAGGGTGGATAAAACTTCTCTCAATAGAACAGGAAGACAAGTCCTTCTTTAACCCCCTGATGAAAGAATCAAGTTTTTTTGTAGCTATTAGGGGAGATTTACCATGAATGTGCAAAACAGATTTCTCCTGCTTGATATTATATAGAACTACAGCACAGCAGTTTCCATGATCACAGCCTTAGTTCTCCTTGGCATGGTCCTTGGTGATATGAAGATTTTTTTGCTTTATGGAAAGTATCTATATATTGAAGTGTCCTTTTCTGTTGGCAAACCCCCCCCACTCAACCTCTAAACATTGCCTATCTGATATTCAGTTGCATTTTTTAGCCAAAAAAAAAAAAAAAAATAGAAAAAGAAACAGAACACCCAAAGAGATGCCAATTAAAAAAAACACTTGTTCTGTTTTAAAATAAACTCCTTTGAAAAACATCAATATTACATGATGAAATTATTTATTTTATGTCTGTTCTTATTTTCTCAAGTCTGTTTCCAAGCCTCTACTTCTCAAAAGCACATTCAATAAAATCACTCAACTGAATGACTTCCTATTCAACACTAAAAATAAAGAGCCTGCAATCTGATTTAAAATTACTGATGTCTAAAATTCATTTCCAATTAATGATAAAGCTTATGTATGAACAGTAAAAATAGTGAAAGACTAATTGTAGCTGTTACTGCTACATCATCAAACCCCTGCAAATCACGTCTTATGTTTACTTACATGGCATATTTTTTATGTCTGCATTCTGTATGCATTTGTATAGGCTTTTTTGGGTTGGGTTCTTGTTTCCTCTTCAGTAAGCATGTTTCAAGACCGAAGCGAGAGGGAGAATAACTTTAGCATTCAACAGAATGCCAATTGCAGATGAAAGCTGCACTTATCCCAGTGACGAGCAAAGCACGGAAAGTGGAAAGATAAGTTCCTTTGTGGTTTCTGCTCTGTCTATGGCCTTGTCATCACCAAAAAATGATTCTGTTTATGACGGAAAACTCTGTCACAGACATCTCTGTCCAGGCCTTAAACCAGCTGATTGATTCAGGCAGAAGTATGGTAGTGTCAACGTTCCAGTTACGTTCTTTTGTGACTTGATAGATATTAGTTTTCTAAATGAAAACAGGGAATGAGAACACAAATACACAGGAAGCCTCTTCCTTCATGTAAAGTCTAGTGGAAATAATCACTTTGGCTTTGGCCCTATTTTTAACCTTTTTGCATGTGAGGATTGGACAGATGACACTGTCTCAGTAACTATATTGTGCTACCTCAGGTTATGCTTTTCTCAGAAAGAAATAAGATATGTTTCCTACGATGTTAATGATGATTTAAACTCTTAGTAACAAGCTGAGGAGAAAGTCTCTAATGGATCTATCTCCAGATGCATTGTAAAATATTTTTGATTAGCATACAAAGCAGTATTTTTGACTGCTTTTTTTCTGCCAGAAGTTGAGCATCAAAAACAGTGAGTCTGAGCCACAGGTGCTCCAGGCTCTGCTCAACTCCTGCATATGGTTTTCCACACAGATTGCAATTCATCCTGAGGCACAGAGCTGGAAGAAGAATTTGGTTTAGTCCTAAAAGGAGTAATTTGAATAATGTTTTTTTACAAGGATGCTTTTTGTTCTTTGCTTCTTTGCATACTCATTGGGCACCATGTTTTAATTACAGTGATTCATATGTGGTGTATTAACACCTCTCAGCTGATAAAGAAAGAAGAGTCTCTAGGTCACCAGTACAAATGCTAACATCTATACATATCTGAAATATACCTTGACACCTACAAGATCACCACCTGTGGTATAAAAGTCAGCTGAGACTAAATAATAAAGCATTTTACAAGGGCAGAGAGCTTTTCCTCACCCTTTTGTAGGCTAAATTAGAGGTCCAATAAGTGTCGTAGATATGGTGTTACGGAATGGGGACTACAAATTCCTGCATTTTACAGACAGAGTAAGAGAATAAAACTTCAGAAGTCATTGCTTAACTGTTTCATTACTAATTTATTTCCTCCATCTTCCCTCTGATAATCTGATAAAGTAATTTACACTGCAGCAAGGACAGGAAGAAGTTATATGCTAAGGAATGTCAATTCTGAAGAGCACTCTGTATTAAATCGTAATATGCCTTCCTTACTATTGTACAGGGCATATAGAGAGAAAGAAAGGAAACTATGACTCATATTTTCCACTCAATTTATACAAAGGTTTCCATTAACATACCAACAACCAAATGTGTGCAGCAAGGAGAGCATACTCTCTTCCCCAGTAAATGTAAACTATATGTCCACATTCACACACATCAAGAGGATATGATTACACCCAGTGTAATCAGAAACTCACATAGGTTGTGACATCTAAACTCAAGATGCATACGTAGTCTTAGGACCATATTCTGTCCTCAGAAGGATACTCACAGGTTGTATGGATTGCCACACTTTATTGAAGCACTGCAGTAAAACAGATTTTGATAACAACTTGCATACTTCTGTAGCATTTGGCTCTAGCACCTCACAATGAGAGCATAATTCATATTAAGTCTCACCCTGGAGCCCTGGATATTGACAAATTCAAATTTCTTCCATGCCTGCTCTTAGGGGGATCATGTAACTGCTGATCTTCTGATTAATAAATAAATAGATGACTATCAACAAACTGCTGTCAATTTATGAAGTGATACTTTATCTATCCTTCAGGAAGCAGTGATTTCCCAGCATTTCTCAACTTTCACCACATCATTAAAGCACCTGTCTCTAACAAACCCTACTGTGTACCTGGAAAAATGATCATCGTCCTTGCCACCATACAACTACAGACAGCAGAGACTATGAAAACGTAACTCTCAATTCCAATAAAGATATGCTGGTATAATAGCAAATAAAATTAGTGTTATTTAACTCTTCAGCTTTAGTGTTAAGACTTCCATAAGAATAACCAAAATTACTCCATAAGAAAAGATAGGGGAAAAGAGAAGGGGAAAAGGATGAGGCAGAGCCTCAGCTGTAACTCAAGGTGCCATGTAATGGTTCTGCCTTGGCTCTTTGCAGCATGAGCAGAAGCAGGGGGGCCTGACACGGTCCTAACCTGCCCAGGCACACAGTGGTACCACCATGCCTCTGTTTCTCTGCATGAACACCCAACAGCATTGAGTAAACAGGACAGAACATCTCACCTGCACATCCCTACAACCTGTTCAGTGCCTTCTCTCCATTTAGTGACAGAAGCAGAACAGAATTTTTTGTTTGGACAAGGGATTAATCTCATGGCAGTGCACTACCCAGCTCCCTGATTTCTAGAAGAGAGGGTGTGGAAAAGACCTAAGTAATTTTACAGAGAATAAAGTTCTAGAGTAAGACCTCTATGGTTAAACACCACGTGCTATGAATCCCCTTGAGTTACACAAAGAACTTTATAATAATTAAGAGCATGTAAGAACACATTTCATACCAAAGCATGTAGACTTTGACTTGTGCCAAATGCTAAATAAAATCTGAATAAAATCTTCCAAATATTCTTACTAAGTGGTACTACACTTACTTGGTTTTACAGATCTTAATGTTTGAAAATAAGAATGAAAACATTATGTTTTAAGTGTGTTAAAAGTTGGCAGCAATATGTCAAAGCACAAAGGAAAAGAGATGGTTCATTATTTCTTCTCTATATTACTGAAGCACCAAACCTTATGGTAACCTTCAGAGCAGCCATAATCACTTAAACTATTACTGCTACTATTATTGGCACATAGTAGCCCAAGGACACTAGCCCTGGGTTCCACATTAAAAAAAATAGCCCTATCCCTTTTATCTGTAAAGTCAGAAAATATCATTATTATGAACATGACTACCAAAAGGGAAAGGTTCTTAACAGAGAAACTTATATAAACCAAGCAACACTTAACCAAAAGCTAGTAGACTTAGTGAATGATTCTTTTACTTCACACATTTTTCATTTCAAAATTTCGCTTTTCTTCTAGAAAAGGTATTTACATAAGAGATTGTTGTTTACCATTTGCATAACAGGGCATTATTCAAGTGTTTAATATATACTTGTTTACCACTGAGCACAGGAATAAAAATTTTGTGTGAAAGAGGGGTACTTTTCTTTTTTTTTTTGCAAATCCAGAGGTTCAGGCAGTTCATAAAGGACCCTATAAAAGCTTACATTTCAAATGCAGTCCACATAGTAAACTGTCAGAACTATAGAAAAAGAGCAAGAAATCCGTGTGCAAATCAGCCATATTAGTCTTTCCACTACCGCTACTCAGAACAAATAGTTCAATGATTACAGCTCAGACTATATTTAGGATAAAGTAAGCAAAAGGTGTCGTGCTAAGGAACAAGAAAGGGTGGAAAAAAAAGCTGATCATACTTTCTGAGAAGATCTTAAGTACAGTTGATAGGAATAGGTTTTCTTTTCCCTAAGATATATCCAAGGGGTTTGTAAACCTAAGTTTTGCATGCTTATTCCTAGGCGGTGAGAAGGAAGAGAAACCAGACAGCTATCCATAGGGGAAAGACTTGGATGTGTCTCCATGACTAATGAACACAGAGATAAAAATCTATTCCTGTAAACTTTATAATCTATTTAACACGTACCTTATCCTCAGTGGAAGAGACCACATTCCTTCAGGATATAACACTGCAACGGAAACCTCTGTCAGAAAAAAACGTGGTACAGAGCTGAGGATCAGAACAAAGTGTTAATACCTGGTACGTGTTTTCCTGGACATGTATTCCTATGCTGCCATGGAAAAGGGGGTTTGCACAACTTTACAATAATTTTGAAAGCACGTCTTACTCTGACATATTATTCAGAAGCTTATCCTTAACTATATACACATGCATTATAATTAGCTTAGTTTCCCAAGAAGAAAGAGTTTGGGGTTTTATTTTCTGTTTCTGCAAATTTTGCTGTGTTTGAAAGGTTTCCTCTCTCACTCACATACAATGTAATTTTGTGAGAGAGGGACGAGGACAGAGAGTCTTTGGCCATCTTAGTCTTTTACTTCAACAGCCAGCACACCTCAGAAGTGAAAGATGCTAAGTCTTCTTGAGGAAACTCAGTTCATCAGCCAAAACAAACTGAAGTGAAGCCAAGCCTACAGCTTCAGCCACTACTTGTATCTGTGAACTCCCCAGCAGCTCTCCCCTCACTAGCATCAATTCAAGGGCACAAGCCTCAAACGATAGAAACTGGTGTCATAAAGGGGGTAGATCTCTTCTGCAGAAACAGATCAACTCCTCCAGAGGCAACACACACTTATTTTTAAATCCAAATTCTTACTGGTCTGGCAAAATTAAACCCCAAGTTACCATAGCTAAAAAAAATGCACAGATAACACACGATCTTTCAAAATGCTGCAGAAAATGTTACTTTCAGATTCACCTGGCCCTTCTCTATCCACATGCAGTTTGGTCTGGTCCAAAATTTGGGTGTAAAAGCAGCCATCCCCCACCTTCAAAAGCCACAAGGGAAGTCACAGCCTGGCTCCAGGGCTAAGTGGTGGAAATGATAGAATAATTGTATGCATCCAGCTAATCAACACAGAAAACAGTTCTGCTTTATCAAAATGTCATTGTTTCACTCAGCCACATTGCACTAGATTCCCTGAGAGAGGATTAAAGTTTTCAGTAAGAGACACTGGAAAAGACAGTCATAGTTCAGAAAACCAGTCTTTCACACAAGAGATTTATTACACTCTATAGTAATTAAAAAAAAAAAAAATCATTACTTCCATCCAAATTAAGATGATGCACAGACCACTGTAACTATATTCAAATTTTGTTGATACTCATTGCTGGTATTTCCCTGCTATTAGCGATGGAACTGAAAACTTATCCTTCATTCCAGTTGAGGATAAAATAGGGAAACTCCACTACAACACAAACAAATCCTTCAATAAAGATGATAAGGAACTCTGCTGGCTCTGGTTTTCACCCTATAAACAAGGAGAGAAAGTCCCATACCTGAAGTTTTCAAGATGATTAAATTTTAACAAATCAATAAACTTAGTTTCGCCTCAGTTTCACATGCCAACAGCTTCACGTTGTGACCCATTAATGTGGATCTACTGTAATTGTTGAACTTTCTCCTCCTCCAACAAATGAAAAGCAAACAAATATTTCACATACACATTCCAATTTTGGACTTTGATACTTTGGTACAAAATGCTTTGTTTACTTGTATCTTATTTAAAGCCAAGGCAATGAATGTTAGTGCCAGCAAGAATGTAAATCTCCAAACAACAAGGTATGGTGAGACATAGCATTTAATACACAGCTGACTAAACACCGTTAAGTGTTTACTTCGAAGTCATTGTCACCTCTGCCCACACCGAGAATATCAAATACAGCATAATCACAGTGCTGTGACAACAACAGTTCCACAAAAGGCTGGCCATGGAACCCACTGGCATTACAATGGATCAGTGAAGCCTAGTTTGCACCTGGCTATAAAAGTAGTGGGTTTTGCAGGAGTTGCACTGCGTGCACGTGCGTATTTATGCATGGAAATGTTTGCATGTGTACAGATATCTATTTGACCACCCTGCATCATGTTTAAGTATTTAAAAAGACTGATTTTAATAATCACTGAACATTCTAAAATAGATTTTAAAGGACTTAACATTGCATAAATGCCAGGAGAGACTTCTTATTCTCCAATTACAGCACAGGTTGGATCTTCAAAAGAGCCTAAGGACCTAATGTGCAGGGTAGAGATACAGGAGCTGGCTCAAAGTGAATCCATTGCAGGTGTAAGAGTCAGTATGTGCTTCTCAGCAGAGCAAATCATCGTGCATAGGGGCTCCATGTCGAGCCTGATGAACTGCCTTTGCCATTGACCACAATGAGCTTCTCTAAAGCTGAGCACAAACTCAGTGGAAGCAGAATCAGGTCAATGAATCAGGTCAATTCAGCTTCTGAATATTCGGGCATCTGCAAACTTCTGCTGCTCCTGCTGAACTTCATGCAGAATTGCTACTTAGCAACGACAAAGCCACTTCAATTATGAATGAGAACTTGGCATTGTGGAGATTAGCCTTGTATTTCAGTTTGCTTTAAATACAAAAAGGGCTTCAGCTGTCTCCCAAACCTGATCACTAGCAGGGCTTCTCTTGGACCCTACTTGCTTAGATCACACACACAGAACTTTCCAGCACTTTAAAGGAATCAATTTGCCAGTATTACTCAGCAACTAGAGTACCTCCACTGCTACGGCATGGTTTTAGCTCCCAGGTACTGAGAAAAAATGGATTGAATCAACTACTGTACACAGACACATTTTTCCTGAGAAAAATCTGGACCGGTGCCAAATGCAAAGTCACATCTTGAGCAAAGCATGAAGGGCAGAGTTATGGCAGGGTAACCTTATCAGAGACAGCTATGAATTCGAAGAGGCTGCTGTGATTGTGGTTAATAATCCAAACAAGAGGAGCATCTGCAGATGCTGCAACTGAAGCCATTCTAGCTTACACATATACTGAGGTAATGCTTGTACTTCATACAACATTAGTTAGATCCTTACTGAAATTAAGAGGTCAGTACTAGTATCAATTTTAAAATGTGAATCTGACTATTTGGAAACAGTTCAAAGAACAGCTAAATAGTATTAGTCAAGGCTTGGAAATGTGCCTCAGAATGAAAAGCTTAAGCACTTAATCTATTTATTTTATCAAAGAGAAGGTTAAGATGTGACCTGATTATGGTTTATAAGTAGCTACACATGAACAGACTCCTCAGATTAGACAGCCATTTACTCCAGCAGAGAAATGCATGGCTAGAACCAAGAGCTAGGAAAAAAGTGAAAGTATAAATGTTTAAGTGAGATGAATTAACCATTATGGGCAAGACTTTTTTTTTTTTTTTTTTTTGTACACTGGTGCACTTAGCCATCAAGAATTGTCTAAATATATATTTATCAGATGAAATTATATGGCCTGTTATCAGAAGAAAAGAACTGTCCTTACCACCTGAGGACTTACACAGCCTTCACATTACAGTGACATTTTCAATTCAGGCTGCAAATCGATCAACACAAAGTATTGGGCAATTACACACTGATGTACAAAAAGAAGGCAAAAAAAGATGTCAAAAAAAGAAGGCAACTACATTATCTTCTCTATATTCTGTCTAAAATCAATTCCACTTTGAAGTACTGACACACAGATGTGAACCGGCAAACCTGTCTGTACAAGCACACATGGTCACACAAAACCTCAGCAGTCTTAAAATGATTTTGCAAAGTTTACAAACTTTGCTCACTATAAAACTCTGCCCTAAAGAACAATGTAACCAAGGTATAAGATGTGAGCAGTAAGATCCCTAACACTAAACAGGTCTGGCACCTTTTCTTTCCCTTTGCAGTATTATTTTAACACAAGGATCACAGTGTAAGATAAAGCTGTGTGACATTTCAGGATGCTGCATGCTACAGTTTCTTTCTATACCTTTATTAGGGTAGCAGCAAGAAAAACTATTTCACTCTTAAATTCTTCTGCATCACTAAGATGTGCTTTGACAAAATAGCTCTATCTTCCTTTGAACTCTCAATCCCTACTCAGAACAACTGCCAAAGCGGATATCAGAAGGCAAAAAATAGCATAATGCATTTAAAAAACAAAGCCAATGTAATTGCTTTTGATATGATTCCTATGGAAAAAAAGCAGTTGAGGAGAGATATTCTGAACCATGATATCCTGCATGGCCCTGTTTGGATCTTTAGAATACATGCTTTTTATTACAGTATTATTATTATTATTGTTATTGTTATTATTAATCGAGGACACTAAAAATGATGATGCTATTTTACGGTATGGAACTAATAATCGTGTTTGATAAAATATCATTTTTGTGTTTGTGTATGGCAGTCAGTATTTCCTTTTATTTTCGAACTATGAAAATTCAACAGAGCATTACACTGCAACTGAAAAGTTAAAAGTGAGTTTTCCTGGGAAGTCTGTTGAACCTGAAAGTGAGGAAGAAAGTCAGACGGCAGTCTTAAGAGACAAAAAAAGAAATGGTGGAATAGAAATGTTGTGTCCTTCAACAATTCAATCCAAGGAATAACTACAACACATAACTTTCAAGAGCAAGAAATTTTTAAAAATAGCAGGAAAGCGCAGGAGAAATAATATTATATTGTGTCTTTACGTTCATAGATATAGACAATGCAGGGCTGAGTTGAGACCTTCAGGACTGAGAAGAGTCAAAGGACCATCCTATCGTAAGGTATTTACTCCTTAGCTAATTATGGTTCATGAGAAAAGTATAACAAGAAGGAGGATTTTGGTGTTCACGAGGCACTGGGCAATGCTGATGACATAAAGGTCAGCAGAAGCTGATGAAAATTCACAAGGTGATAACACAGAGGAATTCTACATCTGTGATGTATTTTTGTGGTGGAATGTGCCTGTAATTAAACCCTTCCACAGGGTATATACCACTTCGGGTTTGGGCTTTGTTTTGTGCTTGGCTCCTGCATCTGCTCTGTTGTTGCCACATGCCTCCAGGAAATATGAATAAATATAAAAATATGGATAAGCCTGTTCCCAAGAGGATTTACAATTTTTGCAGTTCTCTGTGCCGTTCTCCTCCTCTTTTACATAAATATATAATAATCCCCCAAAAAGACAGATAGGAGGTGGTTCAATGAGATTTTCTTGGATGAAAATACTCCTTTCTCTTTCTTCCACCTACCAAGCTATCTGACTAAGCCACACAACTTTTTAGGACTTGAGACAGAAAACCTGAGTGTTGTTTTTTTGGAATGTGGTTAGAATATCTTTTCATTTAGTTTATATATTAAGAGTGTAAGAACCATAAAGACAGGCTAATCTTTAGCGACTTCATTATTAAAAAAAACTTATTCTTCCGTAATTTATGGCTGTATTCATGCGTTATTACTAGACAAATAAAACCAATAAAGATGCATGACAAAAGTGAAGGGGAATTTACTCTCAGTGACACAGCAAATAAAAATAAGATAGGCAACGAAAAACAATAGTAAAATAAGTAACACAAGAAATACACTACCCAGAATAGGAGGCACAAAATGTGTTACCTTTCCTCTGCACCTTCCCTCCCTGCCAGAAGCTTATGTGGCACATTGTAAATGGTAGGGTTTCATGAAGGATGATACAGCATCATTAAAGCTATATTAAAAAATATCCTCTTGGCTCCAAAACTGTGGTGTGCTGCACTCAATAAATTACAAGTGACAGCTCTTTCACTTTACCAAGAGGTCTGTTGTGTGAGACATTGTGCTGTTGCTTTGCTGCCCCTGCAAAATTCCATTTACAATGTTTGCAGTGCTGCTGCTTTTGGAGTTGCAGTAGGATTACTGACAGAAGAATTAACCATCTTCATTTATAACATTCACAGGACAAAGATATATAAATGAATCAAGGGTACTAATTTTTTTATGAACCTCTCAAAGATACCACCATAATGACAGCAGATCATTCGCTTACTGTATTTTGCACTCAGATCTCAGAATTACACAAAAGAGACATGAAATCTTCTGCCAGGATGACACTTATCTAACTGCTTCACCTCTGCTTCAGGAGAAACATGAAATATTCCATCCTCCTCGTGCATTACTTCTGAAGAGAAACCAAGAGCCAAAGTTACATGTAGCATAAGTGACTCTTAAACAGAGGATTAAAATATCAATTTTCTATCCTTTCTATTATACTGTCAAGATATATTAGAATCATGTCTTGGGTTACAAGGGAAAGCAAACAACACAGTAAAAATAATTATGCATACTGTGTTTGTGAAGTGCTAAACCTAGAGAATTATTTTGTATTACTCATCTTTGGACAACTTCCTTGGCATGAACTTCCTCTGTACTGGGCCCCATGTTTCACTGTAAGACATTTTCCTGACAGGCATTCAGTCATAAAAAGATGACAACTGAAACAGAGAGACACCACTTC
The DNA here is from genome assembly GCA_013397055.1 of Pachycephala philippinensis. NCBI lineage: Eukaryota > Metazoa > Chordata > Aves > Passeriformes > Pachycephala > Pachycephala philippinensis. Next base: position 245,346 of record VWZT01007475.1, on the reverse strand, counting down.
TCTTAAAAGAGTTAAGATCCAACGTTTAAGCCTCTTTTTTTAATGCTTGTAGTTTTCTGTGACATTAAGTGCCATTAGCCCTTGTTCTACCCTACAAAATAGGGCACCTGGTACATAATACATTTTCTTCAAAAATGATACTAAGAATTATTACTTTTTGTCTTAATAAGCTCCATCTTCTTCCTTTAGCAAAAGTCACAAGGATATCTGAGACCATAGAAAGATATTTCAATATGTTTATTGATTGTATGGTGTTCCACACACTATCCAAGATGCATAGAAATCTACTTAAACCCACATGCATACCCCTGTTACTTTTAGGCTACTTTCTGTTGAAACAGAAGTTAATGTATCAATAAAAAAACCATTTAGAAATTCCATATGACCAGGAAATTGATCCAGTAACATCTGAGATGGAAGAACTGAGCCATACTTCTACGTTCTGTCCTTAGTGTCATTAATTAATCACAACTGTGCTCCACAGCAGAACATATTCATACTCAAGGCTGCACTAAGATTTGGTAGCGGGAACTGCCAAGATAAATTAAATTGGCAACTACCCACACAATGTCTGTCAAGTATCTTATGTATGTTAAAACAAGGTCTACTTAAACTCATCCTTACTTTTATCTGCATACATCTTAAACTTTGTAAGACCTTAACAGGAATCTTCTCAGAAAGACTGTAATATCTAAGACATTTTTATCCTCTACTTCCTGGGAGAAAAAAAAAATACCAAACCCAAACAATAGCCTATTTGTGAGGGGCCCTGCTCTAGGGACACTGCTGTCCTTTTAGCTTTGATACTTCATGATCTATGACACTCCCTGCCTATCTCCATCTAGCAAGTGCCAAAAGGGGAGAATAAGACTGGCTGTTTTGACCTCCACATGCTCGTAACAATTTGCAACGTTCAGTGTGGCTGAATCTCATGCTCCAGGGCTTCAGCCAGATGTTGGCGAGGTCAGTTCACTCTACTTGGGCAGGCCTTCCCAAGGACCATCAGAGACCAGCCACAGGTTCAAAGCAGGCAGAAGATGAAGAGCCCCACTGTTCAAAAACTGCAGCAGGACTCTGCCTTTGAGATACCTGACTGGTGTGTGACCAGTTCACACGTTCAAGGCATTATTGATTATCAAACCATTCCAATATGAAAAGACTTCCCCTGTTTGAGACAAGCAAGGGCCTTTGGTTTGTTTCCTTATTCCCTCCTCCACAACAGAAAAGAGGCTTTCCTGGGGCCACTGAGACATATTCTATACAACCTGAACAACACAGAAAGCTCGAATATTTACCAATACATTTGTCAGTCTTGCTTACTGCTTACAGCATGCAGTTTCCAGGGGAATAAAATATTTTCATTATGGTCTCTGGTACTGCCTGTGATATAAAGGAAGAGGTCAGCATAGGTTATCTAGAAGCCTCTTCACGGCCTTACTATGAAACTTTGATATTAACTACCATATTTAAGGGGGATATTAACTACTGTGGTTTTTAAGGGGCTAATTCCAAATAATATTTTTGTCCATGATAGCAGAAAATTAAATAATTTACTGCTATAATTTGCTGATGTTTCCTTGATTAGTGTACACATATATGAATGTACATATGAATTTGTATATCCATTGATCCACAGTTGTATGCTCACATGAATTAACACAGAAGTGTAACTAAACAGCATACACAACAAACTACTTTTTTTTTTAATGAATTGGTTTTCCTGTTCCTGAACCAGCTTAAACCAAAGGAAAAACATGGAGTAAATTGCCTGTGGGTTTGCTCTCAAACAGCTCTCTGTGCTGGACAGGAGGGTGAGACTATGAATCATCCACTGGTCATCTACTCAGATCGAAACAATAATAGATAGTCTGAGAACTGCATCCAGCATCATTGCTGGAGTTCAGGAATTGTGTTCCTATCACATGCCTCTGTTTTAAGAGGTTTTAAAAAATGGCAGTAAGTGCACTTGCTTTAGGCTAAATTTGGGGTTGAAAGGAACCAATTCAGAAGGAAACATGCTGAACAAATTAACTCTCTTCCAGTATTCTACTTAACCATTTTAATTAATGTGAACATCGAAAAGTGAAAAGTCAGCTAGTTAGGATTGTTTATTCTGAGCTTGCAACTGAACAAGAGGGTCAATTACAGAACCATAAGCGAGAAAATATGTGCATGTGTGAAATGGCTCTTGATAACATAAAATTATTTAGTGGTCCATTAAAAGCATAATCCTAAACACTTTCTGCCTTTAGATTTTGAACAGAACTTGGTAATGGATTTGTGTACAACATTTCCTTGCTCAGGAGGTAAAAACCTTTAGATTTTTACCAAGCAGGTGTGCAGCCTGCTCTACAGAATAAAGAGTAGACAAGATTGCAAAGATAAAAAAATGGAATAAGCCATTTGCACTAAGAAAGCACAAAAGAGGGAGAATGAAAGCATGTCACAGAATACAATCCCAGTCCAGTGTCTGTGGACCCATAAAGTGGATTTTCTCTGTTCCACAGAGAAATACCCACAAACCTATTACTAGCAGCATGTTTAAAAAAATAAGAACTCTGACTTTATTCTCTCAGAGAACTAAGTTTTCACATCTCATTTTTTGTTATTTTCAGACTTTTCCTTGTGTTAATGAGTGTATGTAACATCAAACAGTTCAAGTTTCAAACTTTGATCTGCAAGGTAAAATTTACGTATTAATGGCAATTTAACATATGTATTTCCAGGATCAGATTCTTCCCAGTGACTTTGACTTCAGTCAACTACAGCACTTGTTGTTAAGAAAGAGTAAACGAAATAAAAATTAGAATTACTTAAAGTTACATATAGAATTAATATATTCAAATTACCAAGATTAATGTTCACGTGAACTCCTCCTGTCATTGCATACAACGCTGTATTCTCTATTACATCTTCAGAAATACATGGAAAGTCACTTTTCTAAATATTGCATAACAAGAAAATCCTTTTAGCTCTTGTTTGCAATCTACACTTCACTTACACATCTTAAAATCACAAAAGCCATCCACAGAGAGGGATTTAAAAATCATTACTTTAGAATACTTGTTTAATAGAAAGTGATGGCTTAAATGCTACAATATGTTCCTTGAATATCTTCACATTAAATGGTAATTGAACAAAAAGCTGCCTGGTCCTCTTCAAGGGCAAGTCCCACAAAGCTCCTCATTATCGTAATTTCCAATTTGGAAGCCAAACTAAATAACAAGAAGTAATTTGCCAATTAGAACTTCCTGCTCTTTTTCCCTTTATTCCTTAAACACCATTCAGGGGCTGAACCAGTCAAACAGTTTTAGCTTCAAAACTGCAACTGAAAGAATTTAATTTGTGTCTCTCCACGGTGAACCTGTCAAGAGGCAGCAGTGATGCATACCATGGTCCGACACAACAGTTGCCCTTAAACACACAGAGAGTTCTCCATGTACTTGCTCTGCCTCAGGTTTCTTTTAATCATTTCCTTCATTTTGCTTCCCGTAAAATATATGCGTACTTTTCCAAACTTTAAGATTTCTCATCAATGATTTCTGACATATGGAATGGTCCCAGACAAAATTAATCTTTTGTGTTCAAGACGCTTTTAACAAATAAGAGGCACATAATGATAAAACCAACACAAAAGAGTGCTCAGAAGAAACAAGGTTCCATTCAGCTGGTGAAAGCCACAGAGACCAGATCACTCCAGAGAGATTTACAGCTTCAAAAACAAGACCATGTGTGAACTGTGCTATATGCTGTCCTGAGAATTCAAACACTGACCAAAAATAATGAAAACTGGTTTACTTTTCAGAAGTTCATTTTAAATGCGTGCATGCAGGGCCAAGTACAGATACACAGATGAACAGTAATGTCTAAGAGTGATGCTCATATCATGGACTGTTTTAAAACTATCTGAAGCAATCAAAAAAAGGCATTTTCTTAGGTAACAAAGTCTTGTATTATTATGAAAGTCTGCCATATATATGGTTTTTAAGAAGATATGTAAGTACTAAAAAGAGGAACAGTAAAGCTAGAGTAAAGATGTCTCTGCAGTTATTATATACCTATGGTAAAATAAATGCTAGATACCGAAAAATAATTTTTTTAGTATTTTTGTCTCCATGCATATACTCTTTTAACAAAAGCCAGCATGATTATTTGCTTAAAGGAAGGCATTTAGTTTTTTCCTTTTATTTATTTACAGAAGATTTTCCAGTCACCTTTCAGATCAGCAGCTCGATCTAAAGAGCATCCGGTACTTCCTGCAACCAGTTCATTATGTGAGAATAATGAAGAGAAGGATCTAATAGCATACAGATCAATCTGCCTTTTGAGGTATCAGGGCCCTGAGGTCAGAACATCACATTGCCACAACTGATCCCAGGAGAAAGAAAAAAGTGGGTTATTTTGAAAGACATAAAAATTTAGAACTCTGTACATTTGTGATTTTTGACGTACCTGTAAGCCCTTAAATCTCTTCTGCAACTGCCATGTTCATTATATTGACTATTTAAACAGCTTTTTCTGTTGCTCAGCCATTTCTGGCTAAACTCTCCCTTTTGGGGAGAAAAATTTCAAAATCTATTAGAAGACCCAGAGGGATGTACTTCCCTCACACATACTGTGTGAATAATATGGGACAGATTGCCCTGGACAGGTCTCTTTTCAGCCTTTATGATGCTGCCTGTGCAATTATTTTGTGATGCAAGCGGAAGGCAAGATTTGAGGAAGGCAGCAACAGAAGGAAATTCATTCTAACCTAGTCTAACTTACACCATCCAGCTTGAGTAGCTGAATTAGATTTGAGAGAGATAGTAAGGAATGGCATTTCTGGTGGCAGACTGTGCAGAAAAAGAACATCAGGACACACACGTAAGTGGTATGTTTCCTGGTCACCTCCATGTCACACAGCTAAGGTAACCTGGATTAAAGTCAAAAAAGTACCTCAGCAGCACTAGGCCTTGATCACTTCCCCACTAAAGTCTTCTCCAGCATGGGAACCTGCTGCTTTCTAGGTACATGCAGCCTGTGTGACCAAAGAGATCTTCTGATTTTTAACACAGAGTATAAAATTGAGCACTCTTGCTGCATAGTCCAGCCAAAACATTCCTTCCCTTATTAAACCTCACAGAGGCATGTGGATAACAAACCACTGCCTAGCAATCATACCTAACACGTAAGTCTGTGCTATATATAAAGAAATCTGAAATGTACTCTGAGAGACTAGATTAAGGATTTGCACCACAACACTTAAATTGCACCTCTTTCAGTCAAATTCTACATTCAGCCTCCTGGCAAGAGGCGCAACCAGAAAAGGAAGAAACAGACAGAAAAAAAAAATAAAGCAAAGCATGATGCAGGAGCATTGAACTGGTCTGCAAGATGATAACAATATCATTAAATCACCTCCATTTAAATGTATATTGTACCAGAATACAAGTTGCAACCTCATTTATAGATGAATTCTGGTGGGAAAGATGAAATACAGCCTCTGGTCATCTCAATCTAGAGTCTAGTACAAAAAGCTGGGAAAAACAAAGGTTCATTCATAGACCATCAAGATAATATAACTATATACTTCAAGATCAATCTTGCTGCAAATACTTTGAAAATTGGCTTACTCCAGTGCAGTTCTAAAAATAAAATTAAAAAAAAAAAAAAATTAGGCTTCTTGAATTTCAGAAGTCTTTGGCAGTTCTCCTCAACTCAGTTAATCAACTAATACCTCCTAAGGGTTCTTCTGAGACGTCTAAAAATCCCATTTTCGGTGTACTTAAGGAATTATGACCCAGTCTGCATGCGTGGGATAAGACCCAGGAGTGAATCTACGAAACAGTACTTTGTTTGGCAAAAAGATAAATATATCTACTTGAAGAAACATCTTTGCAACTTTCTAATTTATTTTAACAGCATGCATCAGAAATAGTTCAGTTCAAAAACAAGAATGAGCAGGGGAAATGTAATTACATGCTAAAAAAGGAAATAACTTCTGTAAGTCTACTCTAAACCTCCAAGGAACAACCTTCACAGTATGCTGAAGTCACAGACAAATATATAAATCCTTACATTAATATTCACTAGAAACCATATACCATTATGCAGTATATATTACACCCAGAGATCTCAAAGTACATTATCAGCTAAGGCAATATCCCAGTTCCATATGACATGAGCATTACTACACCGATTTTCAGGGTAGGTAAAATGAAGGCAAAAATGGTTTTTCTGTTTCTTTACTAAAGAAAAGTAATTCACTACGGTCTCACATTTTGAAAACAAGTGTTTGCCAAGTGGCATATGGAGGACAGCAGTGAGCAAACTCCCTTGAACCAAACGAGTAGATTTGGAAAGGCCAAAGAAAGAGCTTAATTGTGGCTATTTTCTATGCCACACATTGCACAACTTCTTAAAGGTATCATCAAAATCACATTTAAATTACTTCACTGTCACATAATCCAGCATCATTCAAAATACTTTGTCATTTTCCTATCAGACAGCTATGAATTAATGGGACAACACCCAAAGCTGTTCATAGCAACTCAGTCATCAATTAACTGAGGTTTTAAATGAAAAATTCTGTCATGCTGTGAAAACTTTCTAACTAGAAACTCACAGAAGGTTTTATAAAAGCAAGCATTTTAATCTTTCATTCCTACAACACAAAATATAAGCCCAAACCAGGACTCCTCCAGCTCTCTCCACCATACTGCAACTGTGACAAGAATATTCAAGGCACTTTTTCTGACTCATGCCTGCAGTCCATTTGGCTGATGTAAATACACAATGATAACCTGGGTCCACGAGAGGGCTGCAAGAGCAATGAGGAGCACTTTCAGAATGCCATAGCAATGAAGTGATAAAACTAAACAAACATTAGAAGATTATGCTATCAGATGTGCACTGGTTTACACCACCAAGGGCCAAGGCCATGTATTCTTCAAGTCTGTCCCAAACCACGAGACAGCCTGTCCCCTATCCCATGCTTGGGCAAAATAGAGGAATGAGAGGAAGAATGCCACCAGCAATGCACTGCCTCCCTTCGCCAAAACCTCACAGAAACATCTCTTTGGGTGGTCCATATGCACTGGTCTTCATTTGTAGGGATGGTATGCTCCAGGGAAATTCACAAGAGGAAACAGGTAGGTTACTACAAAATGGCCTTTCATGACTATTGTGCATTCCCGGTATCAAGCCTATTCCCACAGGGTGCTGAACAGGGAAAATTGCTCACAAACAGGAAGTACCTGTCACACAAGTTCAGCCTTACAGTTTTTACACATAATATACAGCCAACTGCACTGTTTTATTGTGCAAATTAAAAACATTCTCTGGAAAACTCATAATACAGTGTATAAACACTAAATATACTTAGCAATACATTTAGATATAGAGCAATATTCATGCTTTTCTGTCCGTTACTGTGTCAAATGGTTTGGTGGTCCAATTCCTTAGGAACACCTGTTAGCCTCACAAAAACCACCATCATAATTTGGAGTTTATTGGCAGTCCGAGCAGGGAGGCCAATGACTGGCATGAGGAATGAACTGCCCTCAGAGTCCTGGAAAAGTGTCATTCTGCAATGCAGCAGGGGCAGATTGGCAGAAGCTGCCTGCACTAAACCTGTCCTGACAATGAACATTCCTATTCAGTAAAACTGATTTTAAAAATATATGGATACAGCTTTGCTCAAGGAACCACATACGCAGAAGGCAAATAACTGTTGACTTCAGCACAGGTGAAGGTCCTATCACATCTCATCTTAATTCAGTTTCAGTAAAGCCAAAGACACAGCGTATGAAGAGCTAGAGGGAAATGTTCTCAGAGGGCACCCGCCTTAGTAACAGTCACATCTGCTCAGAAATACCACAGCCTGTTAACTTTCACTGTCTGGACCATTTTGCACAGCAAAACTAGAACTGCCACTGGCTCCTGATGCTGTGTGCATGTCCCACATCTTCAGCAATTCACTTTGTTTAATACGTGACAAGCTGATGGGTGGGATCTTCAGGATCTTTATTTTAGGAGCCATGGAAAGAGATGATGTTTTGCTGTGACTGCAAGCATCCTAATATAAATATTGCCAGGTACAGTATCAGAGGATCTATGACTCAAGACCAGATTCTGCTGGTGGTTAATACTGTATTTGGAGAACAGTCTTAACTCAGAACTAAGTCATATTCAGGCCACATTTGTTAAGCAATTAGGTTATTCAGCATTTAATTAGAAAATATTTTATAGGGTAAACTACTTTATACTTTATTCCACATATGATGCTTCTCTCCACTTCGCATTTAGAGATAATGGTCCATGCTTTGAAGCATGTTTGTTTCATAGTACATAAAAAGTTCAGTATAAAGCATAATTACCATATATGTTAAACTGGCTGCATAATGATTACTTGCAATTAAGAAATCATTTTAATAATGAACTTAGGGGAAAATTCATTAGCCTCACTGTTTATTTTGTTAATATCCTAGAGATGATGTTCCACTGGGATAAAAGTTAAATTAGTCAGGACTCCTTGAACATCACAGACTTCACATTATGCACTTAAGAGCAGAACAAAGAATTCCACTAGCTTCAGTAAGACGGGAACTAATAATGTAACAAATACATAGGACAGCAGATCAAATACTATTTTGAAATAATTGTTATCCTGTCGCTGTTGGCGGTGCCAAGAGGCAATGAAGGACTCAGACACTCGAGTGGTCAGCAGAAAGGAATGAATTGAATTATTTATTTAATAAAGGACGGGTTTTTATGTGTTTAGTTCTTTTAGTGTTTTCCTAAAAGGCAAGAGGTATTGGACCTCTAACTAACTACCTATCAGGGTAATTGGTCAATTCACACATCATTCATTTCTCTAGTTAGTATCACAACAATTCTAATTATAAACGCAGGTGTAAGATTAGCAAAGTCTGTTTCCAGAAAACCTTATCATGTTTTGCATAGTTTCGCATGAGAAAGAACAAGGCTCTCACAAACTGCTGCTGAGAGCTGAAAACTTCTCTGCTAAGGCTTTTTAGCATCCGTATTATCCCACCAATGTTACTTTTAAAATATTGACACTACTAGTTTTAAACTCTGTCATTTAGTGAATCATTTAATTCTCAAATAAAGTATTTCCATCTCCTACTGTACTTCCCAGTATCAGTATTTTAAATAACACAGATGCTAGAACTGAAACATTTAATCACAATAAAGAAACTAAATTACATGACTGCTTCAAAACTAAATCTAAATAAAACTGAGTCAATTGCACCTGCTACATCACCTGAAATATTATTTTAATGCCCTAATAAGTATAAATATTTTTATCTAGGTATTTATCAACAGCTTCTTTCTGCAGGATCTATGCACTGAGAATGATGGTGCCTCAGTATTTATACCCATCTGGCCTACAAAAAATAAAAGGTCACTCAGAAAGATGCAGGATCCATCAAGGGGTGGTTTTTTTTAAACAGAAATACTTGTATTTGAAGAAATAATTAACATGGCTTATTACAGTCTGAAATTGACCAATTGCCACTTCTGCTAGAGCAAAATGAGAACAGGCTTGAAACAACCTTTCAGCAGTTTGGTGATGGTGCCAGTGGATGTGGTACTCTGCAATGGACAGACCTTAACTCAAGAGCACAAAGCCTGCACCAGCTACTTGATAATGAGTTCTGTCACGGAAAGGCAGCATGCAAGGCTGGCTACCCATCCTCCACTGCAAGCTAATCCACTCATCCTCTGTCAATACAAGGAACTGCTCCAGTTTGCCTGTCTGGGGCTCTTCTCCAACACCTATCATTAAGGACTGAATCCACAAAAACTACTGGATACAGATAAACAAGGAAAAAGCCACAGAATGGATTTTCATTACCAATGAAAATGGAAAAAGTCTAGTAGCACTTATATCAATTTAAACAAGGCTGGACATCACATACCTAGACATCCATCCCACCTGAGAAAGGCAGCACACAGGATGAACTTGCTTTTACAGCCTTTTTTTCCTACAATGCCCAAACAGAAACTAATACCATGACGGCATTTAATAAAATCTAAGTCCACAATTTGTTTTGGTGATGCTATCACAGGCAACAGGCTGGGAAATTCACAACGGAAGGCAGTAATAGGAGTAAAATTAAAATTTACACTAGGAAAAAATAAAAGACCCTTGAAGCAATTTCTTAAATTGTTCTGAGTCAACTAGCCTATTTGGATTTTTGGCTTGTTTCAAACTGGAAGTACTGAGGCATTCTACAGAAAAGGCAAGGTTGCCTGTACAGCTTTGTCTGACCTCCGCATCTACCCCTGAGCCTACCAGGAACAGCACATTCCAAACTCCCACTTATCACTTATTTTAACCACCATAAATTACTTTTCATGCTATAAAACTACAGGTTATAATCCAGTAAAAATTTTAGAACTCCAAAAAGTTTATTCAGGCTTAGGTATCAATTTTAAACCTCCTACCATCCCACCAAATTTGGTTATTATAAGAGCTGGTTTCAACAGCTGTAATTCATAAGTGAAGTGCCCTTGCTTCACAGAGAAAAGAGAAGCAGCATTTGGTAGCAAAGTTTGATCCTACATGAGTAACATCATATGGACTAACAGAATATGTCCAAACAAAGCATTCCATTGACCCTGCCTGCTCTTTTTGAACCAGCTATTTCATGCTGTTACTCTAGTTTCATTAATGTATTTTCAAACATGTGCTGAAGTACAAAAACACCATACACATACGAATTCCAGATTGCTGTTCTACTCTTAGTTCCTTCTTCCTTTCCATACCCAGAGGAACTCCACTGGTTTTTGACTAAGTCACCCTAGAATTTCGTAATAATCAAAATGCTAACTCTGGATCTGTTCAACTGAGATACCTTAGTCTAATGTTTTACAGCATGCTCTTACATTTGAATGCATTCATAATACTCAGAACAATTCTGCTTAGAATGGTAGTATAGTAGGAAAGCAGGTAAAATAGGAAAAAAGTCGAAGTATTCTTCTACATGAAGTTGAAAGAAACCATTCACAAATTTCAGGGAGCTATCCACTTCCCACCCGTTCCATTTTATGTTTGTTTCTCTCGTACACAGACACACCCATATTCATCCCCACAAATTTTGTTTAAAAAGCACTATATTTATACAATCTCAACAAATGGACAAAATCCCTTATATTTAAGGTAAGAAAATAGTACATTGGAAAGTAAACACAAACTTGTCTAGCGGATGCACTTTCAGAGTAAGAAATTTTATAAGGGTTACATTTCAAAAGATGCTTTTCCAACTGTCTGCCCGAAGAGGCAGAACTGGGCTGATCCTGTCAGTTGTCACTGTCACAGCCCAGAGTGTGCAAGCTCTAATTTGACCCTTCTGAAAAAAAAGTACAATTACAAACACATAAAAGGAAGCATTTATCCATCTCTATTTAGCACACTGGCTAAGCTAATGTGTAGGTGTCAAGTGAAACAAAAAGATAAAGTTTCTAAAGGGGTTTGTGTGTACGAGATAAAAGCAAAGACCTTTCAAGACCCAGCTTTTGAAGTGGGCTTCCCAGGACTCAAACATGGACAAGGCTAAAACATATCTTCATTTCCTCTGACCTGTCAGTATTTAAAGATCAAGCAACTGAGCAACAATGCAGTCAGGCATCTTCATGTATCTGTGATCTATCTCCAAGCACCTTGAAGTTGTACTTTTTATCACATCCATATTCTAATGTGAATTATTACTGCATCACAAACAGCTTTAGACACAAGCATTGGTTCAACTCAGTTTCTGAAACAGCATCTTGCCAGCAGTGCCACACTAACAATCAAATCATACAGAAGCACAAAGCTGGCCTACAAAAGACAAGACAGAATTTCACACAGTATCCAAATAACTGTAAACTGTAGACTCCATACTGTACACAGGTAAAAGAGAAAAAGAAGCGTATAAAATTTCAGTTATACACCTTTTTACCAGAGCCCTGACAGGCAAGGAAGAACTGTTTCAATGAGAAAAGTTTGACATGACATTACCAGAAAATCAGATGGACACAGCTCTTGAAGCAGGAATTGGTACACTCTACACTGCAGACACAGAGTGAGAAACATGTTAAAGAAGTTATCATCATTCCTAGTCCTAATTTTTCTTTTTTCAAAACATTTTCAGTTTCTGTTCTTGAATTATTTCCAGTAATATTGTTACTATTAATATGATTACCAGATGAAAGAACTGTACAGATGACATCTTTCAAAAACCTACATGGATTACTTGATGCAGTTCAGCAGTCAAAAAATGTCTTCATGACCTCCCAGTCAAACCCCCACTTCAAGCATTCATTCATGTTTGCCGCAGGGGTTTAAGTACAGCTTTGTTTACAAAATCCTCTTTGTCAAAGGCTAACACTGATAAATCCAACATCAGAAATTCCTAGCTTTTCAGATGTGAGCAAAACCAAGAAGTCTGTGAAAACTATATAGTCACACAGACTGAAAATTTTATTAGTTAAGTCACCAACATGAGAAAATAAATTAAATTTCAATGGCCTCCTGAGGTGAAGTGAAAGTTAGCCACCCACCAAGGTTCTCCCCATTCTCAATAAAACACATGGATTTGTAGACAGTGCATTAAAAGGCAAATCCATCAGATGCTAAGAGCTGTGATGACAACCATTAACTCTTCTGTCCCTCCATGCTGTCATTTTTCAGCCATATAATTTTCAATGCGTGGTAGTAGTGTGTACTAACCAATTGCACAAGGAATTGTGAGCCATTGTTTTCACTTGGGTAAGAAAACACACATTTCCCTAGTATTTCCTTTACCTTTAAAATAATATGAAATAATTTTAAAAGTTTTTAATGTAAACTTTTGTCTTCTTTAAAAATGCAAAAATGGAAAATCCTTAATAGTATCCTTTTCTGCTGAATGGATTACAACAATAAGACCTATTTTTATTTCAACAGTTTTACAGGATGTACTTGCTACCAGTGATTATGCATGAAACACTTGCTGCAGTAGCTTTATGGTAGGGTAATCCTCTAATGATCCCAACAGAGAACAGTCCATGTGATTAATACAGATTGAGGCACGGTACTAAGACAGTCTATATGAAATGCTGAATTCACAAAAAAGGTGACAATGTGCCCAATACATCAAACAGACAAATAAGTGTCAACCCCCTTTCCTGCCTTGAGTAAGATGCACAAGACAGAAGGACTGTTGGAGATGGAGGAGCTGGATGGCACCCACATATATTGGGTGTTACCATCCTTTTAACCATTGCCAAAGAGTTACGTGAGTCCTTATCAATATCTGTTGGGCAGAAAACCAGTGGGAATATAGAGTTACTCCTTAGCTTGCTGCTTATTACTTTACTATCCTAGGAATCAAGCTCTTTCTGTGACAGTCCTTCACACAATAGATTTGGTGCATACAGGGAGCTGCTTTTGACTGAATAAAGGGCATTACAGAATCCCAGAATCGGCCAGGTTGGAAGGGCCCACAGTGACTCATCTGGTCCAACCTACCTCCTCGAGCAGGGTCATCCCACAGCACATGGCACAGGATTGTGTCCAGAGGGTTCTTGAGTATCTCCAGTGAGGGAGACTCCACACCCTCTCTGGGCAATGTGTTCCAGTAAATCGTAACCTGCACAGTAAAGAAGTTCTTCCTCATCTTCAGGTGGAACAAGCCCTTCTTTCTGAAGGCATCTTCAGAAATCCAGCACATGAGACCAACAGTCCCTACAGGTTTTTCTAAAGGGTCTGAGGTAGGTAATTCTCTGCATCCCTTTAAACAGACAATAAAGGCCTGCCCACATTGCTATTTGTCCTTACAACAAAAGAAAACCAACCATAAACTACCAATAAAATAAATAAAATACCTCCTTTAACCATGTTTGCCTTTTTAGGTGAACAGTGCAGTGAAAAGCCTAGGTCTGAAAACAAGCCTTTTACACCACAATCTTAGGTAACCACTGAAATTCTGAAGAACTCGATGACTGATCTTATTGACTGCACTTTTTCCAACTTTCCTGATTGCTCTAATAATAGTAAATTATTAGCTGTGTTAGTGCTACACAGTGCAGTTGTTCAAAGAAGTCAGTCTTTTGTCAATTCCCAGACAAATCATGGATCTGTAATTCTCTGTCTGTTCTTAGGTCCTGACCAGTTCCTGACCAGTACCTTTTTCAGAAGTAGCTGCTGTACCAGCATGCCAAGAATTCAGGGGGTTTGAATCCTAAGTTCACAGCTCTTCACTATAGCAGATGTTTTCTTTCACTAAAGCTGAAGTGGTCTTCAAATATTGTACCTCAGGCAAGCACAAGGCAAACATCCAGGCACAATTTTCTCTTTTATGAAGGAAAGTAACAGTTTGATCAGTCAGTGAACAAAAGCTACAACAGATCATTCATTCCATACTCTTACCTGAAACACTGGTACTTCTCCAGCTTTTTATTCCTTAACATCATCAGTAATTCCAGGTGTTACCACCTACAAAAATCATATCTATTCCATTTTAAGGGCTGCTAATATATGCACCAAATTATGAAATTATGATTCTGTTCCTCTAACACCCAAATTAGTTAACTGACATACTGTTTTATCTCTTAAATTAACATTGATCTCTGCTGACTTAAAGGTCCAGAATCCAGTAGCTGTGGTGTGAAACAACAGGCCTAGACTTTGGACAAAAAAAAGTCTGACTGGCATAGCAATGAGCAATCCTGTTCATTGTACTGCAAACACTAAACAAAGTGTCCAACATCCTGATCTGAAAGAAAATGGGTTACCTAGAACTTGTCACCACCCTGGCACGTATCATAAAGGTCAAAAGGAATATCTGTCTTTTATCCTGTCTCCTGCTCAACAATTTTGATTCTTGTCTTTGGGCACTCAGGCCACTCCCCACAGCGGGAAGAGAATATCCACTAGCAGGGGTGTGACTTCAGCATCATCCTCTTCACACTGCTGAGCAGCTGCCTGACAAACAGAGTAAGCAGACAGCACTGAGCACTGCTCCACTACACAGGCTGAAAGTGCTCATTTATCTTCCCTCTTGGCATTCCTGCTCCTTAATAGGGTGCTTTAAACAGACAGGAAGAAACCTCATGATGTCCCGATCAGTGAGGACGATTGACTTTTCTATCTATACTCATGTACCCTCACACTGCTCTTTTTCCCTCATCTGTTCTGCTTTTAGTATACCCAAAGAAAGCCCAGTCTTTTCCTCTCTGAAGCTCTAAACTTGATAACAAGTAGGTGTTTGGGTTTTATTCTGTTTCAAAGTGGTGGTGTTTCTCATGCCACTTCCCCGCTCTTACTGCTGCAGACACCGCTAGGGAAGATCTAAGCAATCACTTCTCTTCCTTTTCCTTACAGCCTCCAAGGCATCAAACCAAGCAGCTGCAAGTGAAAAGGGAGAAGCAACTCCAGAGTACACAGAAGACCATCAGCAACCCACTAAACAAAATCTGAGAGTAAACGGATTAAAAACTAAGCATTAGAATTGATTACTTAGTTCTTCAGTGGCTACAAATTAGCAATCTAATGTAATTACAGTTAGATATTACTACAGAAGGGTATCTCCTCTGCAGTGTGATTTTAAGGGCACAACAGCCGTAAAGTGGACAAAATTAATTAATGTTATTGGGGGACCTTTACCTAAGCTAGGAAATTCACAGTTTGGATTTAAATGAAAATTTTCAGGCTAGAACAGACAAGTAACTGTTTTTGCCATAAGTCTTGATAAGCAGTTATCAGAGCTTGTTTTCCTTCCATTTACATGTACTGGCAGAAATCAGAAATGAACATGATTTTATTTCAAGCTGATGGGCAGAGTGTAATGAATATAAATCTCACAGTTTCTTCTTCATAAAGAAGGCACAGCAGCATAGCCTGCATCAAGTGCCTCTGATATCACCAGCAAAAAAACTCTATTCACCATAACAGAAACAACATCAGGCTCACTGCTAATCAATTCCTTTTACAGAGATGTAATCAGACTTTAAATACATTAAGGACCCTTGGTGCTATCACAGGAATGAAAACGTGGCAGAAGTAAAAGTGCTTATTTGTGATCATGTTCTTCCTTCATACATTCTGATATAACTTAAGAAAGTCAGTAGAGCTACTCAGTCTAAATGAGATGAGAAGAAAATCATGTTAGAATAAAAAATGCAAAGAAGGTAATACTATATACGATTTTGAAAAAAATATCACAAATTTCAAGGTAGTTGGCTTGTTATAATCCAGGGATTTAAAATACCCCTTAAGCCACTCTTCAAATCAAAAAAGTGTTCTTATTTCTTCCCAAAGATTTCAGAGAATGTAATATTGATCCTCTTGAGAGACAACAAAAATAGAACACACACTCTGAGCCTGCATGGACCAGAACCATTAACAAAGGTGATACCTTAAACCATGTGTGATTATCTCTCCACTTACTAAACTCCTCTGTTCAGCTGATGGAACGTCATGCATTAGCAAGAGGCTTTTTTTACCGTGATGTTTGTAAGATGGTGCTCATCCATATTATCAACAAATCTGCGAAACCCAAGCTTTACTACTCCAGCTGCCTCTTACATGCACAGCATGAGCAGTCATTGACACAGGAAAGTATTGAGCTGGCACCAGGCACACAACCGTGTAGCCAACACTGACACACACCGAGTTTAAATAGTGCCATACCATTGCCAACACTGCAGCGCCAGTATCAAAGGCATGGACATAACTGGAATGCCACAGTCTATGTCTCTAAAGCTTCTGAATACCTCTATATAAAATTACAGTTATGTTGACAAGCCACCTGTTAGGCTGAAGAAAAACTGAGTAACATTGTGCCCTTGTGAGGCCACCTTTCACTGCGTGTCCTGCTGACAATTTTCCTCTTGCCCAGCACAGCAGCCCTGGTGTGTGACTCACCATGGTGTGTGCTGGAGGCAGGGCAGAGCAGGGTGATGTCTGCTGGCACCCTGCAGTGGCCTTGGCTCGAGCAGCACAGTGCCTCCCTCAGCCAGGGCACGCTCCCCGGGCACGCACAGCTCCTGCCAGCCCTTCCAGCAGCTCCGCCTGCTCTCCCTGGAGCGCTGCATCTCTGCCTGGTGCCATGGGACAAAATGACAGGGGGAGAAAGAGAAGAGGCTCCTAACTGCAATGGGGGCTTCACTGGAAAAGAAGCTTCTAAGAAAATTCACAGGCCATGTGTCACGTTCCTCAGTTGAGGGATAAGAGTGACCAAGACAAAACTATTATATGATAAAGCTCTGTGACTGTTTTAATTTGTAATTTTTTCAGATTCTCATCCATCAAAGACTCTCTCACCCAAGGGCAGGGTGTATATCTGTTGAAAATATCATGTTTTGTTTTTCAGTAAGCTCAAATATCACTGTAGCTTTGTTTTAATAGAAAACTGGGATTGTGAAAAAGGATCTGGAAGACAGTATCAGATGAGACCTACAACACAGAACAGGAGAAAATTTCAATGAAATCCCTTTAATTTTAATTCATTGGCTTTTTAAAGTTTTAATAGTAATGTTGTAGAGCATTAAAAAAATCTTTTTTATTGGCAATAGGTGCTTTCTGATCTTTAGATACTTAAATGAGTCTGTTCTTTTTTTACAAAACCATGGTTTCTGACAGAGACATCTTGGTAACCATACTAAGTGTTCTATCTCTCCTTATTTATATTTTAAGAAAAGAATACGGGAATTATAAACTGTATCATTTTGCCCAATAAGTTTCAACGCCAGTTTGGAGCAATCATTTTTAAGGGCTGCAGGGCAGTTTAATTCTACAACACAGATTTTTGCTCCTGTACAAAGACTGCTAGCTGAGCTAACAATTGTAGTAACTTTTTTGCAATGTGGACACCTGTTCAGTACAAACTGAAGTAAGACAGGCTACTCATTTCACATAAACCACCAGCTGTTAGATGGTACCAGGATTCAGTGACTACTGACCTGGGATAGATTTGAACTGGTGACCCAGGAGTGGAAGACTGTATATCCAGTTACAAACCCACATTTAAAAAACTCAACCTTTTTAATTGCATTCTAATCTCAAAGATCTCAGTTTTAATGAATGGCCTCCTTTCAATGAAATGCAGGCATATCTAGAACTTTGTTCTTTCTAATTGTGGATTTAATTGCACTTGGTTGCATTATAATGAAATAGGGTATTTCTTGACTTGCTCATCATACATGTAATAAGAATGTACAAGTCTTTAAAATCTGTCCCTAGAACAGAATGGGATTTACAATCTCTTTGCTGTACATGAGTACCACTTAAGAAGAAGGTATTTCGGCAGAATTGAGGTACATTCAGCAGTTCTGAGCTCTTGGAGGACATGGGATCAGATAGTAAGTATTAGCAGATGGTTTTCATTAAATATGCAGAACCAAAAGTCTAACTACCTTCAAAAGCTAGAAAAAAGTTGACCTGCAGAGCAGAGAAACAGCTTGAGAAACACAGGAACTGAAAGAAACTGTAGCATTTAACAAGTCTGGAGTGATGACCCTGTTCTCCTGGTTTCTGCAGTAAAAGAACCACGGCAGCTGCACTGTGTAGGATGACTCTGTTTACTGGAGAAGGATGGAGAAGAAGGAAAACCAGACGAGAATAGTGGGAAATACAAACAGCTTTGCACTAGTAGTGAAGGTCTAAATGTTGAGGGTGTATTTATTTATCTATTTATGACTGAAGTTGCATAGAGGCCCAACACAGATCACTCCACTCAGCTTGCTAGATTTTAAGCTAGCTTGATTTTCTTTTGTGAAGCCTAAACAGAACCTAAGCCTTGTGCAAAGTGTTCTGGCTGCACTCTAACTTAGGTAGTTCCAGAACAAAGGTAAAGACAGGAGACTTCAACTCTGATCTTGAGTCCAGAAGAGCACAGAAGTGAAAACACTTTTGCAAACACAGAAAACCACACCTGAGATGGCAGCATTACAGATTTACTGAACACAGGGTCTTGCAACTGTTCTGAGCCGACTGACAGTGAATGTGGTCAGACAGGCCTAAAAACAATCTACAAGAAAAACAGCAGCAGAGGAGAAGCTACAGCAGCAGACAGCAGAAGACGTGAGAGCAATAAAAACAAAGATCACAAAATAAAGCCCCGTGCCAAAACAAAAAAACCCAAACCCACAGACTTTCCACACGCAGAGAGCAATCCATGCATCCCAGTGTTTGAGGATTAAGTCAAAATCACTTGTTATAAACATTTCTTCAATACAATACATAATGCACAATGCATTATGCACAGAAGAAAAAGATTAGCAGTCATTGAATTCGGATATGCTGGGGATGGAAAAGTACTACCAGAACTGCTTCTTATGGAAAACACTTAAACAGCAGCAACTTGGGTCTAAGATTGGGAGTTTTCAATGAGACACACACCTGCAAAAGGAAGTTATGGGATTGCTCAGAGGAAAAGTTTTCAGTTAGCCATTAACCACACAGCAATGTGAAAAGTCTGTGAAAAAAACTGTAGGCTCACCCCTCTTGATTCTTTCAATATCCTCAACATCTATAGCATCCTGTGAATGTTAATGACTGCCCTAAATCACAGGTTTTTACTTGGAAAAAAACAAAACAAAACAAAAAACAACAGTATTGATGTGTATTCTGACCCATTTAAGCATAACTCCAAAGCTTCTCTGTATCTTGAGGCAGAAATAGTGGGAGAAACTTGCATATTCATTGTGCAAAATCATTAGGTTTTCTGTAAAGCATGGATTAAAAATCACTAGCTATTGCCAAGGAGCCTGGGTCTAACCTGTCTGCGTGGTAAATCCATGCAAAAATCACTCTCATTACAGTGTCCTTCTGCTGGCTTCACTGAAGTAAAAATAGTACTGATTTGGTCTTGTCAGAGACACAAACAGATGTGAGGTGAAAGCCAGCCAGGCCAGCTAGTAAACTCCCTGAATTATATGAGTATCTTTAAATATCAGAAATAAGAGGTAGATTGTAATTCAAAAGTAAGACTGCAAGGTTATTAAAAGATGAAAATACATTTTCTGATTCACGGACACATAAGCACACACAGACACACAAATACACATACACATAGATACAGCCTGAAGCATAAAAATAGATGTGCCAAAGCACCTGATACCACACATTGTCTGCAGCCTATTTTCCTGCAAATGTATTTCCTCCTTGCAGAGCCTGGCAAGTAGACTACAGAAAGAAAGGCTCTGTAAGTCTCTCAAGGTAATGAAAGAAATCTTAATCCATACAGCTCCTTTCAGATAGGAAAATTCCCATTCGAAACGACAACTTGCATCACGCTGAGGCAATTTACAGGTGACAGGATACTGTATTAGCTCCCCGAAGAGTATAATAAGTTAAACTGCAATTTGGTCTCAACTATCAGCCAACTGCTGCAAAGGGAGTAAAAGGACAAGCCAAGTAAAAGTAAAACTGCGCGCGAGAGGGGAGGTGCAGGATCAGAAGCAGCAGCATATGGTGCACACAGCCAGCTCTCACTTGAGGTCCTAAGCGAGTCCTGTCTGGGGCTGCCCATGTGACCGTGGGACTGGCAATCAGGGACAGGATTTGTGCTCCCACCCACGCTGACCGCGCTCCCACCCAGCTGCCCACCAGCTCCCACTGCCCCTACATGGCCACCTCAGCATACTTCACACGGGGCAGCACGACACAGTTCTGCATCACACTTCTAACACTGCTGCTGCAA
Organism: Pachycephala philippinensis; assembly: GCA_013397055.1. Lineage (NCBI taxonomy): Eukaryota > Metazoa > Chordata > Aves > Passeriformes > Pachycephala > Pachycephala philippinensis. The sequence goes on along the minus strand of VWZT01007475.1, from coordinate 224,671 downwards.
GCTCCCACACTGGTTTGCTCAGGATTTGACCTTACAAACTATGAAGATTTGTTGGAAAGCTACGTTCCTAAAGCATGATGGTAGGCGCACATATGATACAGGGAATTAGGGATTAGGGATCATCTAATCAACCTTGGGAAGATGAACCAAAATCTTGAGCTTATTTTTCCTCCCACCATATGTTTCTATCAGTCAGACGCTTAAACAAAACCAATGCAAACTTATATATCTCAGATATAAGTGCATAAACAAGTGGTATTTAGATTTTTTTCTTTTAAATCACACTTATAATATACTATTTACTCTTTGTATGCTCAACAATACCATGTGGTTAATACCCTCTTTTAAGGTCTATTACTGGAATCAAACATTGTCATAAAGATATTAAGACGAATACACCACATTTGATTACCCAGATAGTGTAAACGTGTAAAACCAAGTGTTGTTAATGGCACGATTTAGCAAAGTTTATAAATAATTATATTTAAATCTTCAAGGGGTCAGAGTCTCAAAACAAACTAAAAACCAAAACTATGAGCAGTTTGAATTATGGGTATTTTCTCTCTGCACCATGTTTATACCAAACATGAAGCAACTGCCAAAGACTATTTAATAATAATTTAAGAAACTCTAGGTTCGTGCAGGTGAGAGTGAAAATCATTGTTTACGTTGTTGTTTTAGCTTTTAACCACAGGTCCTGCCACTGTCTGTATGTTCCCGTAAGTCTGAACCCTGTCCATTGGCACAATCCAGCCACATTTCCTATAATTAGGAGAAGAGTGGTCATTTGTTAACCCAGTGTCAACTTGCACTCTGGGACAGTAGTGAAGCAAGAGGAGACATGTGACCTTTCCACTGACCTGAATGACGAGGTGATGACCTCTGAAGTCCAGCCCATAAAGAAAAGGGGACATTGTAAAATGGTCATTATGATTAATGGTTTTCTCAGGCTAGGCCAAACGAGTAACTGCTCAATCAAAAAACCCTCAGGCCCTAAACACTTACTTTTATTACCTGTAGATATCAGATATCTTTTCAACTTCTAATCCTCTTTGCTCTAGCTGGGAATTACACGGAAACACTTCTCATTGTATTTTAGAAATTCAAATTAAACTTTTTGGATTAAAATTTACTTTAATACATAATTAAAATACAATCCACCTGCAAAGCAAAGGTGACTTTCATAACTCTCTGTTATTCTGAACTTTGGGTTCCAGCTAGTGAGCTTTGCTTGTCGCATCACAGTATTGCTTGCAAAAATTTGGATTCCAAGGAAGATGTTCCAGAAAAAGAGATAATTAACAAGCTGTAATTGTTAGAAAATTAAGCACGTTTTCTCAAGTTGTTCTCGAGTGAGACAATTGTCTCTTATTGTTTTGAAGGCATTAGCAATCTGTTCTGTCAGCCCAGAATGTTTTCTGTGCCAAAAATTGAGCAATTCAGCACTATGAATTACCAGCCTTTATTCTAACACAACACAGGCAAAGTTTGTATATATTGCTGCTCACAAGTTCACAACCCAGGAAAGCAGTCAGTAACTTCTTGACAGGACATTGCTAACGTTACCATTTTGTGACAGTTTGCTGGCAAAACCACCCTATTCCCTTTCATAACTTCTCTGATCTGCGAAGGAATGGCAAACTTAAGAGATAAAAACCCAAATATCCTAGTAAAGCACTGGCTTTTTCCTAGTCCCCAAAAGTTAACATCACAGATAACTGCAATTAACTGTAGGAGTTATGTAATGTGTTGGTGAACAGAAGACACTCAACTCCTAAATCTGAAACCACAGGGCATTAAATTTGCATGAGGGGCTGTACTTCACATCTGCTGTATTTCAGTGCAAGTGACTTCAGAATCACGTCTGATACATTTCTGTTCTCAATCATTTCAGCATCTTTTTCAGCAAGGAGGACGAGAAGAGCACCTGTGAGCCTTCAGGGAACGCTGGGTCACAGGATAATTGCATATTAAATGGTTTCATGGCCTAGGATAAGGTCAGGGATTCTGCCATTTATGGGACAATATAACTGTTGTCAGAAAGCATATCCTATAACAAGAGTCCCATAGTCAACTTAGTGACCATATCCAAATACCTCCAAAATACCTTTCCTTTTTTAGCAGCTCGTTACAAGAGATATACCCCTAGAGAACAAAAAAAAAAAACACAAAAAAAACCCCAAACAACAACAACAAGAAAAAACCCCACAAAAACAAAAAAAAAACCACAAAAAAAAAAAAAAAACAAAAAAAAAAAAAAACCAAAAAAACCCCAAACAAAAAAAAAAAAAAAAAAAAACAAAACACCAAAAAACAAAAACAATAGAGCAAAATCAGTTAAGAATTCCAGAAGTACTAGGCAGAAAATCTCTGGAACTGCTGGAGAAATTACTCTGATTGGGCACCTGCTATTCACTCACCTAAACAGTCAAATATTTTTTTTTCTATTTTTTTTTTTTAAGCCAGAGAGGCCATCAGTAATACCCTTCTGCATATATCCACGGAGATAACTGAGTCAGCAACTGCACAACTTAATTTAAAAAAGGTTACCTGGAGAGTTTAATGGAGAATCCATACACTGCAAAAGTGAGAACATGGAATCACGAAAGACTGCATTCAGTCCAAGAATTCAGTATTTCATTTCCTTTGAGGCCAGTGATTAAATTCTCTCAGAAAAATGCTAAGCAGTCTACAAAATCAAAGGTTAACTGATCACTCAGTTAGGACAGACCTGGCTGGGATAAAGGTTGACAAAACTATGTACAATAAAAATTAGTTTATCCATTTTCTTTTTTAGTTTTATTTAATCTTGAGTGGTACTTACAGGTAATGTCAAGAGATACATCTTACAGTCTTCTAACTAAAAGCAATTAATAACAAAGAAGTTCTTTGGAAAGGAAAGTGACATTTAGAAATCTGGACCCGTAAAATGTTAATGCAACTGTAGTGTCTTTATGCATAATCACTCAAACTGAAAATGAAAGTATTAAAGTGCAAATGTTTGCTTGCTCTTATATGCAGTTAAAAATAGCCATTTCTTTCCTGTTAGAAAGATTTATTCATTATATGATTTTTTTTTCCTAAAAATCAGCTTTTTGTCTGTTCTTATCTTCAGGCAATCTTTGTTTAAAAGGTTACTCTTTAGGACTGCTGCCCTTATCAACTGCTCTCTCTTCTCTATCTTGTCAGCCTTTATAAAAGTTTAAATTCCTGACATTTTCTACTTCTTTTTTCCATCTGTAGTTCCAAACCTGTCTATATGGATTGGCTCGCATATTGGATTAAAACTGCTCCATAAAAACTGGCTTCAGAGTGAAAAAGAATGTCAGAATTGTTTTCAACTGCTATGAGTCATTACTCAGTACTATTTTTCAGTCACCTGGTTTCTTAGTTTTGTTGTATTGAGTTCCCACTCCCCATTCCAAAGTCCTAAAAGCTTCTAAATTTTTCTCCTCAGGCTACAACAGAAGAACTGGAGGTAGCAGAAAACACGTCTTGCTCTACTTTCACTAGCACCATCAGCTAGTCCTCATTTTTCATAAAACATTGCATTATATGATGTTTTATTCCTCTTTGCCCTCTCACTCTTCTAGGTGGAGCACTTACGGCTCATTTTGTTAATCAGCTCTGTTCTATCAATATGGCAGCAGATAAACTTAACTATTACCATGAAGGACAAACACTGGCTGTAAATTTATGGTTATAAATCTGTTGTTCTTCCCTGTATCACATCCTTCCTTCCCAACCCCCACTAAGTTTTAGGTACAAAACGTTCCAAGAACTGCTGACACGCAGACACTATTAAGAGCTTGCACCCATCTAAGCTGGCATCTGGCTAAAAGCACCCTCGCCCCTCTACATTTTTACATTTAGAATAATAGAAATAGCATCTCAAATCAAAAATTCTTCAAGTTCTTAGATACTTCTGTCCTCCCAAGAGTGTTCTTGGACACATCAATAAAAATCCTCGCAGCTCCAAAAGTTCATGCAAACCTTAAGAAAGATATATTTGTTTAATAACACTAGAGACACTCACCATCATTTTCTGTATCTCTCCCAAGAACTGAGATCTCACTTTTAAGCTTGTAACTGTTTCAAGCTCACTTCCCTTAGACAGCTCAAATATGCCTGCAGCATTCCCATGATCTAGAACTGACACAATATCCAGCTCTACATTCACACGGTCATTTGACGTGTTCCTTTGTTTAAAAAGGACATCACTTTCTATTTGCCTGCTAGAGTAAATTCTATAAAAAATGAGATCATTTGTATTATTGCAGCAATCAATACCTTATGCAGTACTTCAACAGACGTAAATGAGCAATCCAAAGCTCTAATCAGTAAATAAGCCTCTTGAAAGTAAAAGTAAAGCCTAAGTAATGTAAAGATTTATTGCAGAATAGGCTCAGTCATATCTCTTCAAAGGTTTCAATCTATCTATTAGAGATTTGCTTTAAATGTCTGCTGAGCATAAGACCCATTCATAATGCTAAGGGATTTGTTGGAGAAAACACACCATTTTAACAGACTTCAGTAGACAGATAGTTTTGACAGCATTCCACGTGAAATTTTACATACTCGATGGCAGAGCAGTACTTAACCATGAGTTTTATCAATCCATTCAAATTCGACATGTTTACCAACAGAGCAGTCTCAGCTGCTGGGCACACAGAGTCCAACCATGGAGTAAGATTTTAAAGGTTTCTGAAACTGCCATAATCACTGCTCTGGTTCTAGTCCTGATTTTTACATTTTCACTACAAATACTGGACATAACCTGAATGTCTCACAGTATTTTAAAAATTCAATGTATTATGGAAGAACTGAAGTCAGATTTCAGTTATTTTACCTATTCAGTTACGTATATATTTTCTCTCTAAAAAGAGCAATCAAGTAGTACAGGAGGGAAAAAAAAAGACTTTCTCTTCCTTTCTGTCTACTATTTCTCCCCCTCCAAAGCCCTGGAGACTGAGCATATTACTTAATTGATTTAAGCCTGCTATATCCATCTTTTCAACTCACAGTGCGCCAACCAGGAGAGAAATTCAAATTTGGGTGAAACAGCGATGAAACATAATGTCTGACAGCACAAGATTATTTAGTCTCTTTTCATCTTATTCTGTCTGGGTGGGGGTAGAAGAAAAATTCTGCAAAATAAAAGAAAAGAAAAATGAAGGGAGGGAAGCTCATAGTGTGAACTCTCTAGGACAACTACATTTTCTTATGCCATGTTCACACCATGATTGAGAAAAGTTCTGCCAGCCTATGACTAGAGTTTCTAGGCACTTCTACACTACAAAAAAAATTATTTGGACTACTAGTGATTATCCACAACCAATTGAATGGTAACTTTTTAACACTTCAAGAGAGACACATCCCTGGATGCAGTGCCTCCTCAGCCTGGATATAAAGAGGTAGTAAATATGACCCTAGTTCTTTATTAAAATATGATAAAAAACGTATGTATGCACAAACTGATGCAGAAGGGAGGGGGCAAAAATAATCAAAGAGAGTGAAATTGTTTCTTGGGAATGACTGCTGGCATAATTCTAAAACACACTTAATATAAATAAAGTTCCAAGCTGTGCTAAAGAGTTTCAGTAGCATATATTTTATTCCCTGTTGGTAACAAATGTGTTTCACTTGGCACCACCGCTATGTCAATTGCCACAGCCTCCATCCATCCATCACTAGCTGATTTTCAAAACCTGAAAGATTTTCTTTTAGATACAGCTGCAACCCATTAGCTTCTTTTTGCCAATCCTGTTGCAATGCACTTCTTTAGTTCCTACACAGACACACCTTTCTCACTGAATGATAGACTATTTTTGTGCCTTGGTTTTGACTCTAAACTCAGTAAAGTTAGAGTATTGTAAGTATGCTCACTATAATTCTGTTATCTTTTCTGTTTCTGCCTCTCAACTGAATTACTAAGCTCTAGTTTACCAATATGCTTGTCCTCCTGAATTTATTTGGGGTTTTTATGCAAAGGGGAGGGGAAATTTGTACAGTGATCTTTCATGTTCAGTAATCTATTATCAATGTACATTAGAGACCAGACTGTACTGCTTTATTATCAGTTTACTCCTTGGCCCTTGGAGTTTCCAACCTTATGCTAAGAATACGTACATCTACTAGGCAGAGACAAACATCAAAGACTTAAGTAAAGATTTCTATGCCCTTTCTTGAATTCATTTATAAATTATAGACAAACACAAGAAAAAGTCCCATTCCAACCTTTAGAGTCTCAAAAAACATCCAAGAAATGCTGGGAGGTTTTGTAACATGTATGAAATACATACAATTCCATGAAATCATGGAATAAAGGTTTAACAGGCACTCATCTAGAACTACAAATGTAATTATTCCATCGTGAATTAAACCACAGCAAATGATATACAACTAAATACTCCTTCTGAAGTTCTTGTTAAAGCTTTTTCTGTCCCCACCACCATGTAATTCCTCTCATCCTCTTTCCCATGGAGCCATTCAGCTGTACAGATGTAGAAAGGACATGCAGGGCTCAGAAAGGGTCAGGAAAGCAGGCTGAGATCATCCTATGTTGCAATCTTTTAGTTGGTTTACACGAAGAAGCAAGAATGAGCCCGGGAAAGTTCAGCACCCTGCCTGGGGATGTTCCTACCTGGCACGTTCCTGGCAGGTTGTACCCTACTGGGGTAAAAGAGATCAGGACAACAATAAACACTTCCTGTATCTTCCAAAGCCAGACCAGCTACATGCTGTCTCCAGCTTGGTATCTACAGGAAAGTAAAAACAAAGTCCATAAATCAGAGCTTTTTCAGAAACATGCTGCCACACGAGCAATCATTTTACACTGCAAACTTGTCTGCAAAGTGCAGCTTAGAAGCCGAGTGATCCTCAAAATGACAGTAATATTTCTTAAAGTTTTGTGCAGTGTCTGGAGCATTAGAGTCCCGAGTGACAAGCAGAATAAAATAGTGAGTGCCTGCAAGTCAGTGTTTTCACTCTTGTCAGCTCATGCATGAGGGTCTATAAGACCACATAACTTTCTTAAGGTGAAACACTTCTCTTGAGTTATGAATCCTTCTGTCACCAGTAAAACAGTAAAGCTAGGAGTAATACAATGCCAAAACCACTTACTTTATTATATATGTACAATAAAAAAAACTCTGTCCCCTCTGACACAAAACCCTCTTCCTTCACCCTCTATGACTTGCTCACAAAACAGGTGTACGCTAACAATACCAAAAAAAAGTACTCAAGACAAACCTATTCCCTACTGCCTATTTCCTTCCAGATTTCCAGGAGGCAATTTCACAGAACCAATTAGGTTGGAAAATACCTCTGAGATCAGCAAGTACAAACAGAGTGAACTAAGTCAATTACATAGAATTGAGCATAGGCCAAAGTAAGAGGAGGACGTGCTCCAGGCATCACAACAGATGTGTACACAGTAGCCCATAAAGGAGCCCCACACCCTTTATGGTATTTTCCTGAAGGAAACAGCCTCTGGAGAGGACCCATGCTGGAACTGTAGAAAAGTGGGAGGGAAGGAACAAGAGAGAAGAACTCCTATGTGCTGATTATATCCCCTCCTAAATTCCACCTGTGCCACTTGGGCCAGGCAGAGGAGTGCGGAGTAAAGGACTGAAGTTGTTTGAATTGGGGAACAGAAGGAGATGGTTAAAATTTATTTATTTCTTACTACCCCAATCATATTTAATTGGCAGCCAGTTAATTATCGCCAAGGCAAATCCTTTTTTTGCCCACAATGGTAATTTTTAAGAAATCCCCCTGCCTTTATATCTTGAAACACAAGTTTTCTGATTTCTGTTTGTTTCATGGTTTTCCCATCCAACTGAGGCGTGGAGAGTGTGGCTATGCAGGGATTTCACTGCTAACTCACCACGATCAGTAATACAACTTCTATGGTTCTACTGAGATTATTTGATCCCTTGATGCACTTGACAGAATATTAATTGTTCATTCTACATTTTTCACTTTTCTATGTTTTTCTTAGTCATATGCTCTGTTGGATACGTTACATTTGTCCATGAAGCAGCTGTTAGGTCTTCTCTGCACCATATATTTGCCAACTAATACTAAATCACCATGTCAAACATGTATTTACAACACGCTCATTTCACCTCAGAGCAAAACGTTCTCTCAACATCTAAACTGTTCTCTCTGCACTTTCCATTTACCTGCTAACACCAGAAGTTGCCCAGCATACATCTGCAACATGTTTAGGGAACAGACATTTTGCCTTCCCTGGTAATTGGCTGGTACTGCCACTCTCCAAGAAGGTGTTTGGGAGGAAAGGTGTTTTGGATCATTTTCCGTGCTTCCACTCTTGATGGAGCATGCACCATCAGGACATGGTAACACGTTTGCTTCTCACTGTCACTAGCTAGATTTGGTATTTACTGTATGTCTACTTCAAAAGTTTCCCCTCTTCCAGATTTCCCATTTCACTTCTCTGAAGAGCCTGGAACTGTTCCAGGATTCTCCCCTTTTGTTTTAATTATATCTTTATTATAGGATTCTCTCAATTGCTCCAAGAAAAATATTCTCATCTTCTCTCAGACTGCTCTCAGGTTCTCTCAGATATATTCCTTTGCAGGAACAGAAGCTTAGTTCTAGAACACAGATTCATCACTTAGTAAAATTTACTATTATGTAAATTAGTTTCTCTTGTTCATATTAATGTGTTAGAGATAAAATGCATATACAGACATAGACATAAATCTATAAACACTAATCATAAGACTAAGCGGTAGTTTAGCTCCACTCCCTGAATAGTGAAAGATACAAATCTGTTTACCTCATTTAAAACCAACTTAATTTTTTTATCCTGAAGTAAAACCAAATGTGTTCATATTTTAAAGTCAAGACCAAGCAAACTATGCTTGATAGGACTGAGACAACAGTTCATAGCTTTCCAGAGAAAAAAATGCAGTGAGAAGGAAATTAAACAAGCATTCTTGCATATATTTCCTGATGTTATTTTCATTATGGAGAAGTAAAATTACACTTACTCCCTTCACAGCAAAGGTCAAACAATCTGATAAAATCTAGTTAATGCACTGAGAATGACTGATGTTTAAATGAAAAAGTCATGTTATTTTATGTAGCAAAACGTGTTCTCTCTTCTTTATTCTCTCCATATTGTTAATATATTTATTCTTAATATAACGAAAAGGTCCAAAACCAAACTAAAGGTCAGAGGAGCCTTCTGATTTATGTACTCCCACATCCAATAAAGATTAAGCCATCCATGACATTTTCATAATGGTAACATACCTCCTCTGTTAAGTACTTGAACTACTTAGTTCAACCACAATATTGATTTTTAGCCTAATCCTTATCCTGTATGAGTACTCAGACACCTACTTTACAAACTTCATGTTTCTCTGAAAGAAGGAGCACTAGGTACTACCAGTAATCGTATGCACAATAAAACAAATGCATGCATAACTTCTTACAGATTCTGACTTAAAACCTCTTGGAATCAACCCTGAGCATGGCTTTTTAGCCCTCAGAAACCAAAGAACTGGTCAGTCATCATTATAGGTAAGTACATGCTATAAGCTTTCCTCAATATCTATATGCTATGGAAGCATCCTACAGAACAGCTGACAGTGTTTACTGCATGTCAAGTTACTGACATGTTCCAGAAAAACATCTCATGATGTTCTAGAAAAACATTAATAAATGCTCTCCAGAGACACACCAGGAACACCACTCTCTCCACCCAACATCTGAACACCCATTTGCAGCCTTGACACAGTTCATGATTCTGCTCCTAGACCTTCAAAGTAGGGCAGAAAGTGGGATGATGAAAACCCGAGTATCTATGTGACTTTTTGCTAGTTCATCTGGAAGCATTCATCTAATTTCAAGGCAATGGAGCTGTAACAGGTGATCAGTTGCTCAGCATTCTGTATAAAAATCACTACAAGACAGACAGACAATCTTGGTCAGACATTTAACAGTGGCACACAACACAAACCTATGGCTTTAAATACGTGCACCATTATATTAAGCTGGAGTTACTGAACCAATATTGATGCTATCCCATTTATGAGTATTGTCTGTCAGGATAGCAATAATTACTTAGTTTCAAATCCAGTTATGATCATCAAGAACACATTTTCTGGTGTGGACACCTAATAATACAAGTTTTCTGCTAATTTTCGTCAATTTTCCTCTTCCTATTAAAAACCCACTTCAGTTTGGCAGCTCAGATTTGAGGCTACCTCAGACTGCCAAATGACTATTATGGAATTTTATTCTTTTTTCAACTCAGGAAGATTGCCATCTGAAATACTCTCTAGCAATCACTTGCAGTGTCTGAGAAGCGATGACTTCTCTAGTCTGGGTACAGAAAGAAAAGCATCTAAGGTTGACCAGCAAAATACTTTTTTTTTTTTTTTAAATATAGTAATAATATGTGTATTAATATACATAAAATTGCTAGTTGACCCACAAAATAAGTCAAAGCCTAAAATATGTTAGAGGCCATACAAAATATAAAGAGAAGTGTGTAACTATGAAGTCAGCTGTTTATTTGGTACCGTTCCGTTTATTTACATTATTATAACCAATGAATAAGCAGCAGAAGCAAGTATCTTGGGTGAGAAATTCAGGCCTGGGTTCCATTCTTTGCCAATTGCAAAGCCATTCCCTCTTATGGACAAACCATCTTTAATCCTTACACTTTACTTTCCATGGATTTTCTATCACCTCTGAACTAGCGGCCTGACCTCCTATCCACAGAGACCACCCCTAAAAGATTTCTTGGCTTATTTGACATAGCTTTCAGTCTCCTGTGATACTAATCAGGGTCCTGAAAAAGATTACTATAGCCCCTGACACTGCTGTAGAAAAAAAGCATTTAACTGCTCCCCAAGTAACCTGAAAGAAAGCTTAAGCAAAGTCTAGACAACAGACCAAAGATTCATTTGTGGGCAGCTGCCACAACTCTGCAATGCAGAAATATTATTTGCTGAAGGAAAATAAAGATTGAATTTCACGCTTTAATTTGCTGATAAAACATCAAGCTCTGTCAGAGTCAGCCATCAAACTTGCATTAAGTCTCAGTTATTTGAAGGTGTAGCCTTACCAAGTGAAGTCTGAAGCAGAAAAAAATCTTCACCATTTCCCTCCCAGCAGACCAAAATACCATGCAAAAAGCATAATACTGTCCTATAGTATTACATGTCCTACACAAACACCATTCTCTCATCATCCTTACACTCATTTTGGTTGAAAATCCTGGAAGTCTTGGGGACAGTAATCTCTCAGATGAAATTCTGATTTCCCCCATCTTTAAATCATTGTAAAAACACTCTTCAATTTCAAAATAACCAAAATTTCATCCTACACACCAAATATATCAATATCCCCATACATCATGAAAGCCAGCACCAAAGCAAAAGAGCTTTGCTATTTGTTTCCTATTTGTGATGCCTTCAATTTTCATGCAAATTAAAGTTAGACTTGGCTACTGAGGTCTTGTTTCCTTGCCAAAAACAAACAAGTGAACACTTGCTTGAGATAGAAGTTATGAGAATAAAAGGGATTTTTTTCATATTTAAAGCAATAAAAACATTAGGCGATATTCTCTTAAACTCCAGAAAATTATTTCAAGGAGGAAGTAGGTACATGGAGCACAGTTGTGCCCATGACTTCTCCACAGTAGTACTGCATTCAATCCATCAGTGACAGGTGCCTACGTCACTGAAGTTTGGACAGTTATTCCTCAGCAACACAAGGCAGGAAGTTCTTTCCTCATCTCTGCATATTCAAGTGAGTAACAAAATCACCTCCTAACCACGTCCTTGCTCTTCAGCCTGGCCCATCAACACACAGCCGAGTTCCTCCAGAGATAAGGGAGTGGGTACCATCTGCTATCGATACTGTCCACACAGTTCCCAGTTGAGACTTGTTTCAGGCCAAGCTTCTCTTCTGAGTTAACAGAAGGTGACAAGCCTGGCAGTTCACAAATTCTCCCTGCATGACTGATTCGGCCTGGCTGACCAGATACATGCTAATGAGAACGTGCCAGCTCACAACAAAAACATTTCTGAATAATTTAAAACTTCAGAGCTTGGTGTGCCAGATAATACAATTCATTGTTTAATGATGGTGCCAGCAGAATGTACAGGCATCTACTACAAACACAGACTGCAAAATCATCATCAGACCTAACTTTATAAATAATGCAAAAGGAAAAAGAAGCAAAGCCAACTTAAAACTTTGTTTTCATCTGCATCAGCAAGACTGATGACACGAGCGATATACATTTCACATATTCTTGATTTTGAGGCTTCATGTATTTGTGTGAATGCTTAGCTTTCTTTCAAAGATAAAGGGCACTGCTGACTAAATTTATGCCCTGAAGTTTTTCAAAGACAATACTTATCCTTATTTTTCTTTTAGCTTGCCTGTGGAAGTGTATCACCAACACCATCCACTTAGGAAGGCAGAAGTGAATCAAAGAGGTGCTTCAAAACAAAGAAAAGAATATTTAGGACGCTGTTTTTGGTGACTTGTCCCATCATGCCACACTGTGTCTTTACTGCAAGTCCTTAAAACTAGTTAGACTAGTCAACTTGGAAAATACTGCCATTAACTACCTTTCTACAAACAAGTATTTTTGACAAATCCATTCTTAACTGCAAGAGTTTAAGTCTGTTGATCCCAAATACTGTTGAAAATCCAACCATGATACCACTTTTTTTTCAGTTTAAAATGAGTTTTTAACCTAAGAGTGAGTTGGGTTTGGGTTTTTTTGATGTGGTTTTGTGTGTGTGTGTTTTGTGGTTTGGTTTTTTTTTTTGGTTTTTTTTGGTTTTTTTTAGTATTTAATACACTGAGCCTGTGCAATTTTTAATGAAAGAGACCTTGCCAGACTTGAATAAAACCAGCCTTATTCTTCAGAACAACTGGCACTAACAGAAGAATTGTTAAGTTAAAAACCAGTTTAAACAGCAACTCTGAAGAGCAGAAAACTGTATTTAGGTGCTCTGGAGTTGATGCAAATCCCTGGTACAACACTAAGTTGGGGATGTAGGTACACTCTCAGCAGCCCTACACTACTTGTTATAATAGCATCAGTCTGACACACGTCCATAAATGACTGTAACTCAGCCATAGAAAGCTCTGCAATTTTTTTAGACACTTTAATAGACATGGACAGGTAACTGTTCCGTTTTGCAACGACTCCAGCGTTTCTACACGCCATAGAAGATTGGCACAGTGTATAGAATAGGTAGTGTAATAAAAAGTTCAGCTGGAACAGCAAGAATGGTCAGTGAGTGACCATTCTATTAAAAGAATACACACACACAAGTGTTTGGGGTCTGTTTTGTTTCTTCCACTACATGCTGTGCTTTGACAACTGGCTCTGTGTTCAGAGCTCCACAAATTAGGAACTGGCCTTTGTTCCAGGAATCTTTGTTTTAATTTTGATAACTGGACTTTATTTTAGATATGCTGCAGCATGATTAAATTGTTATACCATAAGAGATTTATTTCATTTACAAGAGAAAATTTCTTCTTTGACAAACTAGGGACATGTTCTGCCACCCCCCTGCAAGCATGTTCTTGTCACTCCTCGTACCCTGTTAGCACTTTGTGTTCACTCCAAGTCAGCATTTGCCACGCTGTGATCCCAAAGGCAGCAGTCACCATCTGCACCCTACCAGCTTCATGGGCTGGACAGCTATTTGGAAATTCCTCCAAAATGGCAAAAACACATCTTGCACCACCTCATAGACTGCTTTCCACCGCCATGACTGGCCCCAGCTGCACCTGACACAGCAAGTGTTTGGACAGCTCCAGCCAGCACTGCGGATTTCAAAGCCCTGTTCTGTTAAACTACGCATGCTGGTCTCATCCTGGTTAGACACTGGGCACCCAAGACCACTGACAGACTGTCACTATCCCAAATACTTGCTACATCTTCTTGGGACTTCAGAAACTAAATCCCATTTAAAACTTTCATGTACCCCCTTCATACTACAATCCCTTTTGATATCAGTCTCTGGTACTCCATTACAAGACTTGACCTGCTAGGTAGGTGTCGTATCTACTGAAAACCTAAAAACAACTTTAAAAAAAATCCTAACAATTACATTTATTTCTCCTTGTCTTCTTCCATCTCTTTAGCAAAGGTGCAAGCATAGCAGGGTCACATTTAAGACAGAATGTTGGATTGTTTCTGTTACTAGTATTTCAAGATTTCAGAATCTTATCTTGCATGTTAGGTGCTAACCTCTGCTCCACCAGCCATCTTTGGGGAGCCTACCAACAGTTCTGAGCTAATTACAGAGGCTATAGACTCCCTTGCCCTTCCTATGCTTAGATGGAGTTGGTCATGTTCTATATAAAAATCACCTCCTGTTTATGAAAGAAAGGCAAAATTAGGCTTCACTTCATTTTCTGACTCAATTTGTGTGTCTGGCTATTTCAGCATTAGACTTCTACTGCAGAGATAAGGAAATGCATGAGCTATTTAAAAGGAAATAAAAAAAGCTGTCAGACTTTCTGACTAATTAGTGAGTGTTCATAAATTAAGAATTTTATCTTAAAACCAAGCCAGATTTTTTTTGTAGCAAAGGGAAACCGAGGAAGAGAAGATTGCTGATACAAAGATGCCGAGAAAGACCAACAAAACCAGCATTCTCACATTCCTGTAAAACACTGGGCAGGAAAGCTGTGGGCCCTTCCCCTGAGGTTTGAGTTCTCACTTCCCAACTAATCAGTGATGCCAAGGTTTCCTACCTCTCCATTAGCTTTCTTGGATCCTATTCCCATTTCAGAGGTCACCTGCCTAGTGACCTTGTGTCTAACAGATATGGGAGGCCTCGTACAAGACCTTTATTTTCTCAGCTGCCGAACTTGCCGTGTCCTCACTATTATGTCATCAGAGGAAAACGAGAGAGAAAAGAGGGGTTTGACCCCAAAAAACTCTGCATCCACATCATGCCAAGTGTGCTGCCTGGATTTTGCTCCAGTGATGGTACCTTCTTTTAAAATAATGCATGATACAGACTCCATAGAAGACAGTTGTTCCACATGCCTTTTTATGAACAGAAGACATTGCAGAAACTGCTGCTTCAGGTCTTTACGAAAATAACAGAAAATTAGCTTTCTAAGAGTAAAGGTGGCAAAATAAAGCCTTCTGAAAGGGACCTGCAACTATCTCTTCCAGACAGACCATAACCAAACCATGGCAAAACTGGAAGGATTATGCATGTTATCTCTGCAGCAGCCAGGTTACCCTGTTTTCCCTGTCCCTCCTTTTTCAAACACACGCCAGAAAGGGCAAACTGAGCTTTTCCTGGCTTTTGTGGTCCTGCTACCAAGCAAATGCATCAGTTCCAGCAGAAAGACTTCAAGGAATACTGCTTGTAGGATGATAGTGAACTAAATATTAAGCAGCTAATGCATTTTTTTAGTTTAAGAATGTCTGGTTTTATTTGGAAATTTAACTAACAGGTCCAGAATACTTGTTGAAATACTTCTCTGAAAGCCAGGCAGTGCTTTCAGAAGCTTATCAGTAAGACAGCCTAGAGTTTTTTCTCTTGTTTTTTGGCACTGGAATAAAATGGATGTACTGGCATGTAGTCTGAGGACCACAACCCCATTCTAATGAGGTGTTACAGGGCCAAGCAGAAAATAATTCTCCTGCATGGTCCCTTGGTGTCTAGTATACAAGTGTAGTACTGGCATTTTCATAACTAAAAGCAGTCATGATTACTTAAAGCACAGGCTGAACAGGCTTCAATGCCAAAGCTTTGGGGAAAAACAGATTTACTTGGAAAGCTCAATAGGATCAGGATGTAGCAACTTCACGGCCTTACTTCACCATGTCAAATGCAGATTCCACATTCATTACAAGATGACTTCCCAAAGCAGAGATGCTTGTAAGTATGATTTCTGGGTAAGGAGATCCTTTCACCACAGTCTCCAACTAGGCACATGCTTACAGTATTATCTGCAAGTATGAGACACACATTTCTACCCTGTCCAGCCCTTCTGCAAGCAAGCATCTCTTAAAGACATTGAGCTATATGAAGAGCAGCTGAAATGCACCACACTTTGTTTTGTTTGTTGTTTACCAGAACTAGATGTTAGTCACCCCTAAGCCACAAGCTAAAAGGCAAATTTCCACCCTCCTTTAATACCGAAATCTGTATAGCCTTGGGAGCAAGTACTTTGAGAGCTTAAAGTTGACTGCCTTATCTAGATAGCATTGAGAGGTGCAATAGCCAGTTAGGCCTCCGAATTTTTGAAAACGCTATGTTCCACCAGCCTGCCCAAAATACTAAAGGCAGAGTTAGAGTAGGTGGAACAGCATGCTGTTGCAAACATTAAATAGGCACAACTCAAAGGCAAAGAAACTATGTAGAGAGACCACAACAAATGAGAGAGATGGGCAACCACCAACAGTTTGATGTTCAACAAGGGCAAGTCCTGGACTCTGCAAGGTGGGACAAGGCAACCCTGGATGTATGGATGAGTACAGACTGGGAACCTCAAATCCTGCGTGCAGTTTTGGGCACCACAGTCTAAAAAAGATACTAAACTATTAGAAAATGTCCAAAGGAGAGCCACGAGGATGGTGAAGGGTTTTGAGGGGAAGCCATATGAGGAGTGCCTGAGATCACTTGGTCTGTTCAGCCTGGAGAAGAGGAGACTGAGGGGAGACCTCATATCTGTCGACAGCTTCCTCTTGAAGGGAAAAGGAGAGGCAGACACTGATCTCTTCATTCTTGTGACCAGTGACAGGACTCAAGGAAACAGCATGAAGCTGAGTCAGGGAAAGTTTAGGTCAGATACCAGGAAAAGGGTTTTTTTCACCCTGAGGGTGGTTGTGCACTGGAACAGGCTCCCCAGGGAAGTGGTCACAGCACCAAGCCTGACGAAGTTCAAGAAGCATTTGGACAGTGTTCTCAGGCACATGGTGTGATTCTTGGGGTGTCCCATGCAGGACGAGGAGTTGGACTTGATGGTCCTGATGGGTCCCTTCTAACTCAGCATGTTTTATGATACTTCTGTAATGGCTTGCCCTCCTGTCTGTTACTCCTACCTTGAAGCCACATGGAGGAGGGAAACTTTAATCTGTCTGCAGACATGCAACAGGGCTGCCTTACAAATCCAGTGGGCGTAACTGCCCCTTCTGGGATAAAGTTTAGGTCTCATTTCAGCTGCAAAAACAGCCAAAGGGTGCCAGAATGCCAATTCACATGTCAGTGTGTGGCCAGTGCCCATAACCATTCTGTGCCTGCGCCAAAAATAAGTCGCGAGTCGCAGCACATTTCGTTTCTTTAACAGTAAGGTAAGCAGATTCATTACAGGAAACATTACAGTACTACAAGGGGGAAAAAGAAAAATCTTCCTCCTTCAGAATATTAATCTTTTGCTTAATATCTTGTGCTATTACAAAACTCCTCGTGCTGAAACAGTAATGTGCATCTGAAGAGACAACACTCAATCTCTGAAAAACATATGCAGAAGTACAAGAACTTCATAACTCCAAACAATACAAGGCGATGTTCACAAGTGGTACAAACCCCAGTAACAGCAGTGGGATTTACTCTGGAGTTATGGTTAGCAGTGTGATAAAGCACCCATCCAAGCTGGGGCAAGCTGCTGCATTAGTTGTCAAAGCAGGTAATTACTGAAGCTTGATAAGACAGTACGATATTAACTCCAGTCACATTAAGAGAGGCTCCTCGTGGAACAAAAAGCTGGCATACAAATTTCAAGGAAGCAGATAAATGTTTATGTAAGTCTAAGAAATGAGGCATACTTTATTACCGTTACATTTTGAAACTG
This sequence comes from Pachycephala philippinensis, assembly GCA_013397055.1. Classification (NCBI taxonomy): domain Eukaryota; kingdom Metazoa; phylum Chordata; class Aves; order Passeriformes; genus Pachycephala; species Pachycephala philippinensis. The sequence goes on along the minus strand of VWZT01007475.1, from coordinate 206,839 downwards.
TATTTCTACAGCACTTCTTATTCAAGCATTTTCCAAAATCTAAGCTTCTGAAAAATAACTAATTTTTGCTGAAAAAACTCAAAATTAATGCTTGAAAGAAATTCTAAAATGTTATCTGAACGGAAGCCTGACTTCTGTTTTTCCTCATAGTTTAAACGCCTGGAAAAACACAGTGCCATTACACAGGAAAACCACAAGGGGCCATTACTCAAGCTCTACTGCGGTATTTGCAGCCCTTTGGACCCATCTTCTCCACATAAATTTCCAGCTATTGTAAACAGAGCTCTACCCACTAGACCTCCTAAGCTTAATGATATGGAGAAATGCCACACTTTGCCATCTGGGAAGAACACACTTCATACAGCTTCCAGCTCAAAGCCAGGGTGAGCACAGCAGCCAAATCCACACTTGGTACAAACTGGTGCCATCTCACTTCAGCACTGGGGTTTTTCCAAGTAATGCCAGCTGAGTGGCCATTGAAATGTAGTGACATCTTTGCATCACAATCATCTCTAAGTGCTAACTGCAGCTAATGCAGCTATAGCAGGATAGAAAAATAAATCTAGAAGGCATTGCAGGACTGCAGACCTCGTGCCTCACAGGGCTTTTGTACAGCCTACATTCAGTAAGCTTTAATAGAGCCTGTGAAGTGGGCAATGAAGAATGAGGGTTGTACCCAAGCAGGGGTGGAGAAGGCGACAGTGTTGAGGGCAGGCAGGCTCCGTGTGATGCAGAAGGTCAGAACCAATGTCATTTGCACCAGGGAACAAGAAGGACATGTGTCATTGCCCTACCATCTACCATTTATAATCAGCCAGCCAAACCATTTTGTTTGCAACATACAGCTGAAGAACTGTGGTATTGGGCTTATTGAACTGTCTGCAGAGACAGCCAGCACACAGGAAATCCAGTCCTCAACTACCCTGCATGTGCTGTGTAGCAGTGTGGCAATGAAACCTGGAGAAGTGTTGAAGAGCTCAGTCTCACTGTAGGTTGACAGACTTGCCAGGCTGACTAGAAGTCACGTTTCAGATTACTCTTCACATGATCAGAGCAGATTTAGACCAAAGTTCACTGCAACACCCAGTTATACATATGACCTTGCAGGCTGGCAGGAAGAACAGCCCGTGGGAAACTCAGAAGAGAATCCCAGTTACCAGATTTCGGTGCTGAACTTCAGCAGCCGAGCTCGTGTATCTTCATTCTCTCTGTCTCTGTCCCCCAAAGAGATTTTATTTATCACCCAAAAAGAAAGAGAGAAAAGTGAAATGAACTAAGCTGCTGTTCTGAAGAGACCAAGTACTCAAAATTTAACAAGCAGACTCTGAAGTTCCTCCAGTGCCCAAACTCTAAATCTGTTTTTCCTTTGTGACCAACATAGAAAGACTACCCCAAACAGCCAATCAATCAGGATGAGCTGGATAAAATACCTTACTCAAAGTTCCAGGAACTAGAGCAGTAGATGGAAATGAAGAGCTGATTAAGTGAAAGCTACTCATAGTGTAGTTTCACTGGCAACACCACTGCTTTTTTCCCTGTAATATCAAATTCCTATCTACTTGGATGTTGAGAAATCCTATACACTCCAAAACAGGGAACCGTAAGTAGTGACTTGTGACCACCAGTTAAGGATATGGACTTGCGTACCTCACTTGTGACCTCAGTCAGCATAGCACTGAGGTCCACATAAGTAGATTGGAAAATCTGTGCTTTTATCTGACCTGCTCACTAGACCACTAAGTGTTCATATTCGAGCAGTATCAACTGACTCACAGAAAAGGCCGATGGACCAACATCTTTACTCTACTTAAAAGTACTTACTTTGCTAAATAAAATGCTACTAAAGAGAAAAGTGACATAGAATTCCCTCATGAACTGTTCTTTGTTCAAATAAAATTTGGAGGAAGTCAATATGTGTATCAGTACCTAAAAAGCCAGAAGTCCCCTCTCTCCAGCAATTTTCCTCATCTCTCTGACATTAGCCTGTCTTTTTAAAACTGTGTCTTTCAAAAAACTCCCCACAGATGCCATGCCTTGCACAAGCAAGGTCCTGAAGAGCAGCACTCTGCACTGCACAGGATATAGATTTGGTTCCATGGCAGCAGTAAGAACACAATCCCTTACTACTGCAGCCTTTCTTAGAATTACAATTATTAAGCAACTAGTGTTTGAATTTTTAACATAGCTTTTAAGACATGAAGTCATATATTTCAGGGGTTTCTATTCCATATTCGTTACTAAAACTTCACCTTCCAAGATCTTAAATTTTATTTTTTCTTCCCTTTTTTTTGTTTTTCTAAACCACATATCTTAGCTGAAAAAGGTAAAGGAACCCCATCTTCACCCTCCCGAACACTAATTTCTCAAGAACAAGGCTGAAGGAAAAACAGTCATAAGGCTCATTACAGCTCACAGCTCCTTAAATGGTCACAAAACAATGAGAGCACAGAGATGCCCATCCACTTATCTCCATCTTTTCAACCTGCCTGGCAAACTCTGTGGACAACACAGAAATACACCAGAATCCTGGCCTCAGCAGCATTACTGGAGTGGGATTTGCTGCTGCAGTATATAATTCTGTGAAGAGTTGCAGGCAGGCAGAGCGAAAGGCCAGCGAGACACAGCTGCGAACCCAAACAAAACTATTAAGTCCAATATTAGAGCCAGCAGCTTTGTCAGCATACCTCTAATGTAAACAAAACACAGGCTGCACAGTACACCCTCAGGAGCAGAGCGAACAGCCTTCCTCCAACTACCAGACTTCCTCTGCAACACGAAGACAAGGCTCAGGATTCATACTTGAGACCGAACTAAAATTTACAGTTTTCCAGGCCCTATCATCTTGAACACATCACGACACACAGAAGCCAAGGAAAACAAATGGAATTCATGTTTTACTGGGTTCCACATGCTGCGATATTTCCAAGCCTACTAGCATCCACCAAGAAACATGCAGAATGCTCAGTTCTGAAAACAAATCCATTACCAGGACAAAGCACAGAACAAAATCAACTCAACAAGCTACTCCAGATGTTTTCCATTTAACTGTATTCTGCAGAGGAAGTGAATTTGGTGCAAAACATACTTGGCTTCGGTCCATATTCTTTTTATTATTAAGCTTGGGGGGCAGGGGGACTAGTGCCCATCTTTGCAGCCAATTCCTCTTCCTTCTTGGTGTACACTCACTCCCACTCAAAGCAGATGGTATGGTAGAGTCACCTACCCAAAGCTAGTTGAGGGTACTACTCTGGCAGTGAAGTACACACGGGGAGATAAATTAATGTGCACTGCAGACAGAACACATGCTGTACATACACTGGATCAACAAGACATGAAGCTGGACTTGGAGACCCTGGCATGAGTACACAACAGCAGAGGAAAACTGACAGCAGCACAGGCAGGCAGCTTTCCCTTTCCCCTTAACGAGGTTAAACCAGCAACATAAAGATGACTGTACACCTTGGCTGTCACCCAAAAGTTTACTCTGAAGGGAGAAATCTGATTTACCCAAAATTATGTGCTCTATAGATACCATATGTACAGTAAATACATATCTTCTGGAAGAATACACACCCACACTTACTCATTATAAGCACCTGACTGAAGTGCCATCAACTCCAGCAAGTTAAGCTTCCTTCAGTGAGTTACAGGGCATACCTTTATACAATTTACTATCCCAGAGCATTCCACTTGCACAAAAGGGGAAGTTGTTGCATATACCTTGGGTTTGAGAAGCATGTGTATAAAACAAAACTATTAGACAGGACTCCCATCCTAAGCACATAAAAAGGTTAAGCAAGAAAGAGCCTGTGACATTATTTTTTCCGTGCAGTACATTCCTCCCACCAAACAGTATATCTAAACATAGTCAAAATAATAGTATAAACAGAATAGATTAATAAAGTTATGAGGTTTTTATTTTTTTTGGTACTAAACTAAGAACAGTTTAGTCACAAAACTGATTAATCTGAATCACCTTTCAAAAATCTACACTTTAATGTCGAAGTCTGAAGACAGATTTTGATCCTAGATTTGATTTCTTTGTCCTTTGTACTACTTAAAATATCAACAAGTCATTAAAACACAAAAATTGCCAGTCTATTTCTGTGTTGTTAGCATGATGAATCATTCCTCTAATTCCTTCATTAAATGCCACCTGATTATTCACACCCCTGTCTAGCAAACATTTGTGCATTGTGCTACAAATCTAATAGCTGACAATCACAGACACACAGTTATCCCCTAGCAAATTTGTATTCATTATTCCCATACTATTTAAAGTTTATTAACCATGACATTCCTATGAGTCCAAAAGCAGACTAAGTGAATGTGTCAACACAACTGTGTGCACATCTGCACATGTAAGTTACTTCTAGAAACTATTTCTAATTTATCCAAAAAAATCTTCAGTTGTCCAGGAGCAGATCCTTGTTTGGGAACAGATAACTGCAACTTGATACCTACTGAAAGCAGGTTTCTGGCCAATATTCCAGGACATAACTGCAAGACAGCTGAATCTTCTAAGGGCACCCATCCAGTCTTGTGACTAAATTTTGGGAAAATTCTCTTTCTACCCACACGATGTGATATAGGAAGTGCCAAAAGAGTCACTTTATCTCCAGGGAACTAACAAGCCTGCATGGTTCCAATAGATATATAGCCCTTGGCAAAGGCAACTTCTACCTCTTCCCACCTCTAAATCTGGCAAACTATAAAGCACGACTGTCAGATTTCCCTGCATATTTAAAATCCTCCAGGGAGCAGCTATTTATTACTGCTACATATATAGCTATATTCAATACTATTTACTTATTATCTCCAATAGCATTTTGTTTCCATACAAAATTAATGCAAGAACATTTTGCCACTAATTCAGGCTTTTTAAAAGAATATTCCATATTTCCATATGTTGAGTTCTACTTCCTTCCTAAGTTTGCTTCCAGTTGTTTTGCTGCAGCTGTGAAGGTGTGCACAATTCTCCTGTCATTTACAAAGCACCCAGAAAAGCTCTTCAGTACATAAGCCAGCACAGCTCCCCACACACTTCAGACACACAATTAGAACCTGGGAAACGGAATTACTCCATCCTTTCCAGTTAACAGTTTACTTTAATAACTAGGTCAAGTTGTACTTTCAGGCCACAACAGGATGCATTTAGGAACACAAAAATATGAGAGCACTCTCAGGTCATCAAGTTCAGTGCTGTACCATTAGCACCAATACCTAACAAACTCCATTTCAAAACTCTTTGGGATTTCTTATGCAAACACTCTAATTAGAAGACTACTGCAGACCTTTGATTTAATGATGAGAAAGTTTTTTTCTAATTTGCAGCCACAACTTAATTGTGTTCATTTAAAGCCAATTTAGAAGCAACTCAAGCTCCTTCAGATATCCATAACCCAAAATGAACATAAAATTCAGCCTGAAAACTGAGATTGCAACCAGATAAACTTTAACTTAGAAAACAAGTGATAAAAAAATAGGACTTAATTTTAACTTCTCTTTGGAGAGAATCACAATTAAGACACCCTTAGCTCTGCAAGAAAATGCATTTTAAAAACCTCAAGCCTACCTGCTTACATGTCAATCTACTGAAAATCCCAGTCCAGCAAGAGAGATTCCAGTGAGATTCTACAGGATTTGAAGGAAACGCTAGCTATAATTCAGTGCTCCAAGAAGGTTACACCACAGAGAGAAGATACAGAATCTGAAGACAGATACACCACTAAAGACAGAAGCAACTTCTGTAAAGTGCAAAATGGGTTTAGAAAGGCAAGAATTACAAAATTGTCATCTAAGGAGGATATGAAGATGGTCGCAGGGTTGAAATTCTACTTTTGGGGAGTTGCCTGTTTACTGCTAAAGGATCTGGGAAAACATTTGCAAAGGGCACTCTACCTACACTTTTCCAGCAAGCATATCTTTTCAATGCACAAGTCAGAGTGATGAGAGTCAAAATGTTTTGACAGCATTAAAGTAGGAATTGCTCATATAACCATGTTATTACACGAACAGTGCCACAGAAGGTTTAAAAAATGCAGATGCTCTGTAGATATTCTTGTCCTAGAAACTCAGTTCTTTTTTGTCAGTTCTTAAAAACATGTTCTAAGCTTTTAAATCTACACTTATACACAGAAACAGCTCAAAAGCAAATGCGGAATTTAAGCAGGCTGGAGTTAACAGACATCCCCTTTGTTCTGTCAGAGGGGGAATTGCTAAAGGTCAGCGTGTTTTCAGTGCACGCTACAATAGCTGTCAGTCACAAGAGAGCTGCAATACAAATCTCTGTGTGGAAGTTGATGGCTACAAGGATACAGCCTAAATTCCACTGTCACTGTGTTACAGTAAAAGGCACATCAAGGAGAAACTTCCACTGCCATGGCAAAATTTGTACCCATACAGCAAGCAACACGTTTTGTGTTGCTTTTATCAATGGTGAGAGTGCACAGATATCTGAGAAACTTTTCTAAAAATAAAGCTTGAGGGGAGGGGGAAGATTAAAGAATTTTGACCTCTCATATCATCAACCTAATCCTATCATAAAATGAATGATATGAAGATGAAAGAAGTTACAGTTTAACTGACCAGACACAGGCAAAGCCAGCAAGAAAAGAACATGAAGGCTTTCAAAACAAACTCTAACACAATGACAGATACTCTTCAAGGCACAGACCTCCAAAACTCGTTAGAATCATGTCAGAAGGTACAGTTATTTCAAGTCAGATACCCTCTGAAGTAAGATCTTCTAAACAAGACAAATACCATTTTTAAGAGGTTACAGAGTAATGGAAGTACTACTTTAGCAGCAGCTGTCATCAGTGCAGAGTCTTCTCTTTCACACAATGCAGCTCAGTTCATGCTCTCACCTTCAGGAAAACTGCTTGGCAATACACAGAAAACACCAAGCAGTCATGTAGAAGAGAAAATAAAGACTGATCATCTTGAGAAACATGGCTATTTCATCAACACCAACATATAACATTACTTACTGTATGCCTCAGGATTGAATATGCAATGCAAGGCTTAAGGAGATCTTATCATTGACTGTAACCAGAAGAACAGTTTAGACAAACAGAAGAGACAGTTTAACTTATTATTTATACTGCACTGAAAACAGAAAAGGGACTTAGTGTCCCCACAACTTGAAATCTTATTTTACTGTTATTATTATTATTATTATTATATACTGGCAGCCAATGAGATTTAGAATACCATCAAAACATAAGAGAGGCAACACAGTTGAGACATTCAAAGGTAACAAGAGAGTCAAAAAAAGCCGCATTTTTTTCTTTTCATTTTTTTCAGCCCTCGTCTCCTATTTCATGGAAAAGCACCTTTCATAGAGGGGCAAAACAGGGGGAGATCACCAATGATCAAGTGAGATAAACATAATTATTTGGGTAAGTGAGAATCAAAAAAGGGATCAGGAACTTCAATTAAGGCCAAACCTCAAGAAATACACAGTGAAGAAACTGAGGTGTACATCCGTTTTCCTTTGATAGGACAAGATTTGTACAGATTTCAGAGAAATTCTGTGGGATTTCTCTGGGGTTTTTTGAAAGTCATATTTCTTACTTACTACATTTCCTGAAAAGGTGAACTGAAAAACCATGGTCCAGAACATTAGTGCTTGAGGAAGTGGTGCAGTCGAGCCAGTGTGTTTGGGGAGCTCTAAAGGCAGCTTAACTACAAACTTCCCTTCCTGTTAAGTTACATTAGACCAAGACCCCATGTGTAAGGGGAATGCCAGATAAACAGGGCTGGCTCCTTTACAGACCACCAACACGAAGATTTAGGTATACCATGGGTTGAACACTGTGGCACCACTCACAGTAGCCTGGACAGCACACAAAATACTTTCAAGGAGTAATGACAACTACAGTTCAGCTCTACCCAAATCCATCTGGAACAATTTAACAGAAACCATTGAGCTATTGCAAGACGAACCTTTGTGCAAGAGGAAGTTGATTATGTCCCACCTATTGGGTCCTTTCTGGTCTAATTCCAGTGTTAGGATGATTTTACTCCAAATATTTCACTGAAGAAAAATTCACAGCATAGAAAAGATTATTTATTTTAATAGTGAGACGAATTCAGGGAGACCGAACAACACTTGACAAAACAGAAGTTAGCTAAGGCCACAGGCAAAACTGCAAACTCTTCATTCCTGAGGAAAAATCAGATTTAGGGCAAGTCCCAAAGTGAAGAGTGCCACCTACTGAAGTGCCAATATACCCTACCAAAAACTAGGTTTTTCCTGGAAACTTCCCAGCTGTGTACTACCAAGCTAACTTTGCAAGGTCACAGAACCACAGACTAAGGAGATCTGGCTGCAGGCCATGTAAAAGTAGACACTGTACAAAGGCCAGAGACAAAGAAAGCATTTGACACTGAAAGCAGATGGAAACCTAAGAGGTCTTTGTTTGTTTGTTTTGTTTATCAGCATTTATCCCAGACACAGGAGGACTGGGATTTATCTATTTAGACTTATCATAGAAACCAAGCTATGCTTGATCACAGATACCTGAACTTCCACAGTAAAAATATGGCACTTAAAAGAACTCATCTGGCTCAGTATGCCTTTTTGTCAAGCACATACAATTTCCCAGGGCTCCCAAGAACCTCGCCATAAGGAGATCTACCTACCTAGTCCAGTTAGTCTGCTTTTCCTAGTCCTATTTTTACTGAAGGAACATGTAGAAACTCTTACTTTGAACCGACAGATTCCTGCTTTCTTGCTTCAGTTCATTTGTAAACAGTTTATACCTCCTTGTTCCTGTGCCAACATTATCCCTAAGCTTAAATATCTTTTTCTTCCCTGGAGAATAGCCCTGTTCAATTCATTTACAGGCAGGAAGCATTTTTCTTCATATTCACTTTGCAAGGCCAAAGAAATCAGTTTCTATAGCCTCTCATAAGCCAAGCTCTCTTCCCCATAGCGATCTGTATGCCCCTGCTCTGCCATGAATTCATCTTTTTGAACACGGTGATACAATACTCCAGATAAGGCTTTGGCAACACCCTGCCCGATGCCACTAGTATTCTCTCAAGGTTTTTCTTATTTTGGGCGGCTTTTTGTGTTTGTTTGTTTTGGGAAGAGTGATTTTTTTTTTGGCTTGTTAAATATGGACATGCCACATTGAAGGCTCAGCCCTTCACTGAATAAAACTCAAGTTTTTCTCCTTTCTCAGGGATTCCACCTGCTGGTCCCCCATCTTACAGTTGAAATCATGACAACTGTTATGACTTTCCATTTTGAAATAGACTGCTTTATCTTATTTTTCTAGTGCTGACAGTCATTCAATTCTTCTATATATGGTCTTCTGATTGTCTTCGGATTGATGATATTTATTTTTTTCCTCCCTATAGGTAGAAACCTGTATTTGTGACCTAATTTATTCATGAAAGTATCAAATAAAATTTCATTGAGGACAGAATGAAAACAGTAGAATCCTGTTTATACTACATACCTTTGTAAAATTTTGTTATCTTCCTGTGTACTTTGTTACGTACATTTCCTGAACCAACTGCATCTTCTACAGCTAAATTAGCAATATCTCAGGTCCTTACCAAATTCTTGGAAGTCCACATTAGACCAATTATACCTTCTGTCTTCAGCAAGACAATTATATTATAGAGCAATTTTAAGTATCATCTCTGCCAGTACTTTCTTAATCACTTTTATTAGTACTGGTAAATACTTAATTAATTGATAAACCCATATTCTGTTCTGTGCCATTACATGCATGCATTATTTTCATAATTCTTCCTCTCATAATTTAGTTTTACGTTGGCATTTCAAGTAAAATAAATTTGGCATGGGTCTACAAAAGTAAAAGTCAAGAAACACAAGGTTAGGCAAGAAATCTGAAGCCACAGCATGTGTACTATGAGGGAAAATGTGTATTATCTCTCCATTTGTCAGGTGGAAGAAGAAATTAGTTTTATATCAAAGAATATCTTCAATTATTTTTGTAAACCTATACAGATAATAATTTACAACTTCAGTGCAAAGAAAACATACAAATGGATTAATAATGATGTGAACAGAAAATGAAATAGTAAAACAGGAACTTTTAGTTTAGTCCATAAATTATTGTGTGTTTTACCCTTATCTGATATCTGACACCAAAGCAACTCTGGCAAACATCCTGTTTACCCTCACACTGGGTTAAGTGAAAGACTTCATTACTTTTGGGTGAAGTGCCAAGTGTTTCAGTGTGCCCCGTGCTGATATCGGAAGCTGCCAAACATTGAAATTAGAAATGAGCATGCCAGCTGCCCCTGTACCTCACCCTGTGTATATGTGATACTGCCAAGTCAAAGGAGCTCACATCAGATAATCAATTAGCTGGAGGGGGAAGACTTAAAATCTTGGCACAGCCCTGAAGTATGGCTATAGAGATGTAAATAATATCATTGCCTGCATGAATAGCAGAAGGGACATTCAAGGTCTTACTATTAAACAGTCGCCACTCCCTTTCTTACACATGCTCATGTTTGAGCTCTGCTACAGCATCTGCAAGAAGCCCCCAAGTCTCTGCAAGCAAAAGTATATAGTGTCTGCCTCTCAGTTTCCCAACTGGACTTCCATGTCCCATATAGCCTTCCACTCATTTCCCATTTTAACATAACATTACCATATGCCTCCTTCAAAAGACTGAGATGTTACCAATTAACAGGCCTTAAAATTTCATTTCTGAATTCTGATTCTGTCTCCCTTCACAAGGAAAGAAAGTGTGAGAGATAATTAAGCTCAAATAAGGAATGAGAACTGAAATGTACGTCCTTACCATAAGAAAAAAGGCTGCCTTTTACAGTGAAGGCATCACTGTATTTACAAGCCAAACTGTTACCATCAGGGTATTCTAATTTCAATGGTAACACCATTATTATCGTGTCCTTTTCCATGGTTAGTCAAAATTAAACATCATTAGTATTATTATTGTTGTCGTTGTTATTGTTGCATCTGACTGCTAAATAGTTCAGGAAATATCAGGAAAATTTCAAAAGGGGAACAAGACTGGAAAAGCAGCATCCTGGAATAACTTAGATGAAGGTATACACAGAGCCATTTACTCAGGAATTCACCTAAGTCCAACTCTGTATGCACAGGCTACACTCATGTTTCTGCTCCTCACATTTAGGATATGCTGGGATTTTCCAGCTAACGAAGGCCTTACAAACTGCATTGTGGGATAAGTTCTCCTATTTAACATGTCCTCCTCAGCAGGAGGCCTGCAGTTCTGATGTCACTTTCTTCCACATGAGGCTGATGGGATCCCATCATCACATGTTATGTTTACATCTCCCTAATCTCAGAGCTGGACCTGGGATCACACAGCTTTCAGTACTATTAAGGGAAGTAATCAAGAGCTGTTCAACCAACTGGAATCCTATCTACCCTTCTCATTTCACAGCTGCTATAGTTTGAAGACAGCTAATGAAGCAAAGAGCAGACATTCCCATACTCCTTCCCCTGCAATACTCTCCAGACCCACAAGGAATAGACAAAAGCTAAGCTACAGGAAGCTCGGGATTCTCACTGTCTCCATCCTAAATGTCAAACTCCCACCAAAGTAAAGAGAATAATACTTAAAATTGTTCAAAACTACATCCAATGGCATTATCCTCCATAGCACTGAACACATCAGCATATTCACAGGGTGGGAACTCTCAGCATCTATGCTGATGTCCACACTGTCCCATCTACTGGTGAGTCTAAGCTGTACTTGAATTTCTGAACAAATTCTGTACTCAGAATAAATAAGTAAATTCTAGACTTGTAATTTCCATTTGAACAATGAGATATACACATGCCAATGACTGAGCTCCATAATACCTTTTAGTAGAGGAATGTTGGTGTGCTGCTTCTATGACAGCATTTCATCTGAGCTAGCAATGGCTATGGACATGAACTGATCTTTAGAAGACAATTTCTACAGCCATCCACACCTTGCACTTTTTATCTTCACCCACAGATGAAGAGAGACTTGACTGTCTGTAATGGTTATGAGGTAAGAAACAGGCCAAGTTTAGCCAGCAGAGCAACAGAAAGCAGCAATGTACAGCGCATTTATTCATTTATATTTAAAGCAGCAGCAACTTCTCTCTTGCTGGACAGGACTTAGTGCTACGGAATCTTAATCCTTATATTACAATATTATTATATATTTAAATGCAAACCCCTTTTGCATTTAAAAGCAAAACTATAAATTCTCTGCATTGACCAAAGCAGGAGCCAGTCCTTAAAGTCTATTATTACAGCACTACCTAGGGGGACACAAAGACTGAATAAATTAACTTATGATTATTATTGCAGTAGTCCTACACACATCACTGAAGTTGGGCACATATCCTGATATATTCTTCTGCTTCTACCAAGATTTTCTTCCCAGCCCCAGACACACCCCCCATGCACACCACCACCCCTCTGGAGTGTTATCAGTATAGCTAACTGGAAGACATACCTAAGCATAATGGGACTGAGAGCAATATACTGCTCAAATGCTATAATCACCCTTTGGGCTTTGGTAAGCTCCACAGTTGTGTTGGTGACTTGAACTTTCCCTTCTTCAGATTTGCTGCAGGAATGCCAAACTGATAGCTCATCTGTTTTTTTCCCCCACAGCATTTAGATTTACTGTGAGAAATCACTGAAAACAATATTTTCCAATTTCCCATATGCAAAGCCACTTGTAATAAAAAACACATTTCCCCAAATGCACTTTCTCTTCAATACCAACTGCAATTTCAAACCAGCAAATTGCTCATTTCTAGAGAAGCAAGACAGTTCTGAAAATATGCTCCCACTGGATGCTTTTTCCTGTCTCCTTGAAACTCTGTACTTTCTGACTGGGGTTCTATTATATCCAGAAACCTAACATGTTCATTACCATCATGGTTATTAATGACATAAGCAAGGAAAAAGTTTATAGGACTCTAAAAATGCACTCATAACACAAAATATGATCCATGTCATAAAGAGATTGTAACAGAATGGATTGCTAACAATAGCTATCAATATCAATTCAGTTCTAAATATATTCATATCATTACAACATTTAGAGCAGATACCTAAGCTGTTTTCCAGATAGCTGTATGCAGTATAACTCACCACTGCTCTAGGACTTCATTCTGCACTGCCTAGACATGGACTTAATCTTTACCATCACAATGATGTGATGGTAATTAGCCTAAGTGAACAGCATAAAAATCACATTCCATTTATAATGATGATGGAAGTTAAATGACAGGCTACATCATGATAGATCACAACAAAGCTAACATAAAAGCTGATCAAAGTTTTGATACCTATATTACAGGACTCCTGCCTCATATAAAATAAGGTAATCTGTGGACACACGAGAACTCTTCAGACACTCTGGCACAAAATTCTGCTCACACTGTGGCTTTCTCCAAGGCTGACACTTCTGTGCAGCACAACTTCTCCAGTGACTGTTTAAGAAACAGCCATTGTCAGTGCAAACATGAACATCCAGCCTGGGAAGCACGGAGGAAGCAGCTAGGCAAACAGTGGGTTTTTATACCTTAACTCACAAGTGCTTTTTTCTTTTCAGTATATTCAGGCTACTGGGAAAGAAACGCCACATTTTTACTTTCTTACAGCCTTTTCAGAACATTTTCTCTTCAAAGGGTGCAA
>VWZT01007475.1:179842-193152 GCA_013397055.1 Pachycephala philippinensis | reverse complement strand
AAACCAAACAAAAAAAAAAAAAAAAAAAAAAACAAAAAAAAACAAAAAAAAAAAAAAACAAACAAACAAAAAAACCAACACAACAGCAGGAGCACACTGACTGAAAAGTATCTCACCACCATTTGGGAGAATAGCATACTGCAAATAATGACAGCACATCTTTGCTGTCCAAGAAAAGAGCTGGTAAAAGCCTGGTAAGTGGTTCTGGTATCCGAGAGGAGGCTGTGCTACAAGGCAATGTCTGAGAGTTCTCTCTATACGCTGGCTGTCAACATAAACACTAAGAATGTCAGAGATCAAGCATTCAGTCATGTTTTAAACATCAGACAGTCACAGTTTCTCATCCCGCACATCACATCTCCATAAACAAGCACCAAACGTGTCAAATGGATTGCTCACAGTGGTAAACAAGCTCAGTAACATCAGCTCTTCAGCTTCCACTCTTTTCTCACCTCTTTCCACGCTGATGTTTTGTGTAGCAGGCAAATGGGTGCCTGAGAGACCACACAGAAAAATGGAAAACCTTCTTGTCTATTGGACTTCTAAAGTATTTCACTATCTAGAAATGCAAATCAGAGCCCTATAATCACAAATGGGAATTAAGTGCTTATGCATTATTTTTTAATCCCAATAAATTTCTCTGTGTATCTTTAAGTACTCAAATACCTTTGAGAATCTGGACTCTGGAGCACTCAAGTCAATTGAAATCTTTGTGTCTACAGAAGAAAAAAAAAATGGATCAAACACACTAGAAAGCACAGTGTTGTCTGGGAGATATTATAGGATGATGTCAGCTATGTGAACTGTGGTTTCTTTATTTGGCTCACTACATTTTGTCTTAACCATTAACTGATTTGCTCTTCAGTAGACCCTTGTTTGAACCTTAAGGCTCCTTGAGATTGAACAGACCTCCAGATCACTCTAGGTACTTGTATTAGCGGTTTAACTCACACTGAAGAGACATTCAAAAATGACCATACAGAAGACATCTACTAAAAACAAAAGCAGTTCAGTAGAGACAAACAGATTGTCTACAAAGGCCATTCATGCAGCACACATTGGCTTTTTTTGGCTGCGGAATGCAGGGGGAAAAAAGTTGACCACAGAATTTTAATTATGTTAAACAAGACTCGCCTAACTCTGCCAGTGCATCAAATTTGAGTTTAATAGCCCTCAATCAGGTATACAAAGCTGAGCTGACAAAAGGGGCTGTTTTGTATATACTTACATTGAAATACATTGCTCAGCTGAATGAAACCTTTTCCAGAGGAAGACAAGGCAGGCCTGAAGTTCTCTTCAATTTATTTCTAAACCCATATAATAAAACCAAAGGTATTTACCAAGCAATCCTTTCAAAAGCACGGTTTACATTTCAGAAAATGAGGTCTAAATCAACATTTAATTTGAGCAGATGGAACCAATTTTCCCTTTTGTAGGGCAAGCATGCAGCATTATTTAACTCTGAGTTTTTCCAACACTTTATTGGCCTGATTACATCAGGCTACATTATGTCCAGTTATAACGAGGCATCATCATGATCTGCAGTAAAGTCCAGTAAGCTACACATAATGAAATAATGGTACCTTCAAGGTAAAATTACACACCTACAATTCAGTTCCTTGTGGACTGAGCTGCCCCAGCTAATTCAGCATGTTGCTACACATTTCCAAATACTTTTTTTTTCAGCTGCAGGTCAGCTGAAATGCCAAACTCTTTATGCAGTTGATTACTGCCAGGCAAGATGTGCATGTACACAGTGCTGATGTACTCTCTCATTCAGAAGCACTAGCAGACTCAGGTTAAATCAAGTCATCTATTCCTAAATCCAGGCACCATTTTAAAGACAAAAACCCCTACATTTTAAATTCACCTTAACAGCCTACTAAAGCACTACCTGTGCTTCAGAGAAGTGCACACAGGTCAGCTATAGAGGCAGATCTACCAACTAAAATGTGACAGAGAAGTAGAGGTATGTTTTACAGGTATGACACAGAACTGTCCTTCAGGACTCATTTAGCTTAAACTAGGCTGCTATGAAAAGAATCACTGATATAAATTCAAATCATACATCAACTTCGCAGCTAGGGTTGAGATTGAAGCAGGTTCCTAGAACAGCATCAGTTTACTTATTCAAGTAAATAAACTCTACTTTTAAGATCTCTCCCATTTACTTTCGGAACATGGCACACTAGAAGCCTTAGCTCGTTATCAAACCAAAGTCGAAAACTTCCGAAGGCATGATTCAAGAAAAGCTCTGAAAAAAACCCTCCAGATTTCCATTAGATGCAATTATTTCTCCTTTCAATTAAAAAAAAAAAAAGTTTATAGCTATTGCAAGAGCAAATAGCAATGAATAGCTTGCTGGGATTAATAATTCCATTGATTCCTTTGTGCACAGTTAACCGAAATTAATTCCTTTACTTCACACTCATATTTATGTGAATGGCACTCATCCTTTGACCTCCTGCCGAACCCTGCACTGGAAATGCGATTGTGCAGCACAATTCACACTTTGTTAGGTCTTATTCCAGAAAGCAAATCCTTATTCAGGCTGTAATCGGGGCACCACTGCGAGGAGTTCTGTCCCAGCACCGTGTTTCTATGGCTGCTACGATGGCTTAGTGTCTATTCTATGAACTTTTTCAAGAAATCTGACGGAACTGGCTGACACGCAGCCCAGTAACTTCAATAAATTCAGATACTGAAACCTGGAAGAAAGCACTATGATTAACCATCTAATTGGACCTCTTGAATTTCATAGCTGATGCTTTGAATAGCTCCATAATTTCTGGTGGAGATAAAACACATCTTTTAGAAAGCCATTTGATCTTGATTGAAGTGCATCAAGTGCTGAAAAACCCACTGAATCAAAAGATAAGTTCCAGTTTTTAATTACCACTATTTTGTTTTAAATCTCTCCTTCAACAGGAGAAAATGAAGAGAATAAAAAACCCTCAACATATGGTGTAATTTCTAAGGAAGAAAAGAATCAATGTGATGGAACAGCTCAAACTGGGTTTTCCTTCCTAAAACAAAAACATCTAATCAAGATTTTGAAATCCAGTAATGCTTAGATGAGGGTGGGAAAAAAACCTAAACAATTTTCCTCAATGACATTCTGATGGTAGTAATGAGCAGAAACATTTATGCACCATGTAGTTTTCCAATTTAATATCTAGCATATCTAAATTAAAAATTAGAAACTGCAGAGTCATGCAACTCCTCAATAGTACATGCTGTCATACAGAAATAAGAGAAACATTTTCAGATTTAATGCTTTCTGGCTTTTGATCATTGGTAATTCTTATTTCATTTTTAAAAAAATCCTATCTCACTTTCCAGTGTGTTTTGAGACCTCAAAGATCGAGATTTTTCTAATTATTTTGGTGATATCTAAGGACAGTTTTGCCTTTAATTTATGAAAAAATATTATTACTGTTTGTTTAAATTAGTGGGGGTAACCAGCTACTAGTGTTACCTGCAAAAGCCTAGAAGCACAGGAGAGGTTGGGGGTGGGTTTTGGGGAGGGTTGTTTTTTATTTTTTAGGTTTTTCCACTCCCTCAAATATAGAGAAAGAAATACTGTTGCAATTTAAGAGCAGTACCTCTGAATAAAAATATTAGATAAAATCATTCTTTGCCTGTTAGGGTACCCAACAGATTTTTTCCCATAAAAGAACACCTAATTTTTATTCCCTTATTCTGTGGTTCTGTACATTGTAAATGGCATTATACAAAAAAAAAAAGAAATAATTTTTGTACAGCCCTAGAAGACATTGCTTCTGAAAGCAGAATTCAAACATTTAGTTTACACACAGAGAACAAGCACTGAATTTTTGAGCATTAAAGAAGAATTGCCCAGTACTGAAGTTTTAATCTTCTAATTGTTGCACCTCCCTAAGTACCAAAACCGTTTCTATTCAGAAAATAGAAATCCATCATACAGAATTTAATTTACGGAGATCAATGCATATTCTCAGAGTTGGGACCACTGTAAGTGTCTAGACAAATCTTCTGCTTAACCTTAAATTTGAACGGGAAGCTTACAAATTCAACATCTCTCTTATTCACCACAGAGAATTCATCTGTGTGGCTCCTGTCATGACACTTGTCTCAAGATGTACAAAATTATTCAGATACACAACTCAAGCAGAAGCCTAATGCAGGTATTTACTTTCTCTGCATGGAATACAAGTAGGACTGTTGTCCTATTCTTAAATGACAACCACTTCTAGAAATAAAGAAAGCAGAGGCATAAACAGGAATTACGGGTTTTTTTCCTTCAACAGCTTCACTAATGCATTGTTTCTGACCAAACCAGGCCCTAGCAGAGAAAGACACACAGCTAAAACTAGGCTTCATGTTAAATCTCTGTATTGTAGAGTAAACCTGATATAATTTGTGCCAATATATGGGAGAGGAGAAGCAAAGTTTGATCACTTGCTCTTTGGGAATTCCATATGCAGCCAGTGTTAAAACATTGCTCACCCATTTTTGCAACGCTCTTTAAAGCCCAAGCAAAAAAGCACCATATAAAATTAAAATTAATCAACTTATTTGTAGAATGCAGCTTTCTAAATTTGACTGTGTACCTTTTTCAGTGGTACAGACGTTTTTTTCTAAACTTCTGGAGAAGTTTAAATGTGCCATGCAATTCTGAAGATACTTCACTAGTTTCAAGCCATTAGAGAATTTGTTTATCAGACCACAGGAGGATGTTTGAAAATAGCTGTTACAGGGCAGTAGTACATAACGATGTTTTTTCAGAAAACCATCCCAGCAACACTGCAGCTCAGGCATTTTCTGAGGCAAGGGTTTATGCCTAACAGACATAAACATTTATTTTATAAATTCATAAAGATCTTTTCTGAATCCATGTACACCATCAGCATCCATCATCTGTGGCTAGGAGTTCCACAGACGAGCCGTGCATTGCACAGAAGTCATTTATCTCTGCTTTCTGTGAGCAGTTTTGGCCTTGCACTAAGGAAACAAGTGCATTGTCATCACCTGCTTACCTTCTCTGGATCAGCTGAGGTGTTACACCCTCCTCATTCAACACAGTCTTAGCCATTCCCTGCCCAGAACAAGGTCCACAGCTTTGGCCAGCCCTTCACCCCTTCCCACAACTTTTCTACTTCTACCTCATCCTTCTGGAGACGAGACCAGGACTACACATGAACCAAGGAATTATGCCGTGATACGACAAATTTCTTTTCTCTGTTACTTTCCACGTGATTCATCCATGTTATAACAGTAACAGGAGCCACCCTGTACTTCACAGAACAAGTACTCAGCAGAGGCTATATTAAAAAAATTTACCTTGTCTGACAGCTACTCTTACTGAGCTTTATAATAAACCCAAAACACAACAAAAAAACCCCAAAACCCAAACCAATAATTAGATTGATTACAGATCAACAAGGCTTTCTCCAAAGGAAAAAAAAAAACCCAACAGATTTATCCCCTTCAGACAATGCATTTATCTTTTTTTATCCTTATTATTGCTCTTTACCAATCTGGCACTTTTCAAATAATGTATTTATATCTTCCACGAGCAATGACTTAGCAAAATGATTCAATTCCATGTAGATAGAATACTAGGCCATGATTTTTTACTCTTCCTAAACTTGGGTCTTAACTGACATCTTCAACATTAAGCTATGAAGATTTACTGTCCTGGTATCTTGGGATCCTCTTTCTTTAACCATTAGGCTAACATGCACTGCTATTAGGGACAGTAATGAGATCTCATTGATATCCAAGCCCAGTAAAATTTATAGGAGCTCAATTTTCTACACATTAAATAGTCCAGTGTCAATCTAAGCTTTTTTACCCTGTAGGAATATTTCCATACAGTTAATAGGGATAGGACTGAAGGAGTGCATTTTTCTGCAGCTATGGCTGTGGTTTTCACAGATCCATAGAATGAACCTGACCCTACCTTCACCCAGCACCAGTGCAGTATTGTGCTATTATGCTTGACAATGCTGCATCGACATTACAGAGAGCAGTTCCCCTGCAAAAACTTATTTTCACACATCCCATGTCAAAACAACTTTCTCACATTCCAAGTCACTTTAAAAGGGTTTGTTTGAAAACTAGATATGGTCTTCACAATTAAATCAACAGAAGATGACTGTTACTCAGTTATTTTTAAGGTACGAAAAAATATCTGATGCCTTTTCATGTCTTTCAATATTATCAGCATCCAGAACAGCCCATTAAGGACACTGCCAGCTGGTCTTCTCATCACCCCCCTCACCCTGAGCCTTTGTAACACCTCTGCCCTGCTCCTCATGAAAAAGTTTCATATTATTTCTGTATCACCTTCTCATTATCCAGGTTGTTTTCCTCAAACATTAAAGCATCTCTGCAGTACAAGTGCCCACAGTGCAATTTTCAGATCTAAAAGAAATACATAATGACAGTCTTGAGCACCTCATTAAAAGTCTACAGTAACTGACCAGCTTGCCAGTATATTGAGTTAGTTTCTGTTACATGCAAATCTGATTTTAAAATCCAAGTTATTGAAAAATAAATTATATATTTTTTAAAAAGCCCGTTTTATTTAACGTGTTGGAAAGATGCTTGCAATTTTAACTAACAGAAAAACACAATTTCAGTAAGTCTCATACTTTCATTAGAACATGTATAGATGGCATATTACGCACTGTGAACCAAGGTGGCAGGGCACCCAATTAAAGAGATCATCAAGAAATGCTAGCTTGACAAAGCCAGAGCTGAGGGAACCACATCCTTCATGAAAAAAAAACATCGCAGAGGAGATTCTCTTAATTGCTCACATTTAGCATGGGTTTTGATGCAAGAGTTAATAGCCACAATATATGAACTACTGTAACGTATTATATTTAATAGGGCATTTAGTTATCTTGTTCAGTAACGATTACTGAAAGGTAAGCCTTGAAACTTCTGTCCATCGCTGAAGAACAAAGCATTTTAAGTACTTTAAGTCATCCAATTATTCTACTGAGGTTAGCCCTAAAATAACCTTGATGTCTTGGTTTCAGTGTGCATTCATTTTTAAAATCCAGCAAGAGGAAAAAATATTAACCAGAGAGAGCTAAGGAAGCAGCTGACACCACCATTACACGAAAAGAATGTTCCTCAAAAGTTCAAGCATCTGCATTACTATCCATCACAGTTTCCCCTTCTAATATTTCAAAGACATAAAAAAGTGCTAATTGCAGTCTTAAGCGAGAAAGAGGAAGTAATAGACTGCTGGAGTGAGAGGGGATACAGCTCCATCCAACTGCAGACAGACATGCCTTCTGCTTCCTGGACACTGCCAATGTCACAGACTTGCTAACAGTTCACAGAGGTCCAGAGGAAAAGAACCTGAAGGCTCACAATTCTACAAGGCTTTAACAGAACCTCCAGATGCAGAGCTAGTGTAGTTGTAGCCTCCCAAAACTCAGTCCCCAGCCACCAGCTCTCTTGGGTGTACTCCAGAATACATATTTGGATTTAAAAGCTAAGCTTGAGTAAAATGCGGGGGAAACAGGATGCACAACTGGGAGACACTTGTATCTTTGCATTTATGCTTCTAGCTCCAGGTAACTAATTAAGTTGCGGGGACCAGTTGTTTCTGTCTCCAGATGACAGCTTTTTCCTCTGTCAACACACCATTACTTGTCTTTCAGCTCTTTCCAAATATACAACAGCCTGGGGGATCTAGTTTTTCAGGGCCTTACATATCTTCCTGCTTTCTTAAGGGGCAAGACGTATCTAACACATACTGTGCCCAGGACTGTATGAAGTCTGAACAGAACACATGTATGCATCAAGTATGTACAACAGACTGTTTGGCATCAATGTAAAAAACAATTTTTAGGCGGTTTCTAAGGCTTATTAAAAATATGGAGAAATTCATGACTTCCATAACACAGGAAAACAGGAGTTACTAATGTCAACTCCTCAGGCCATATTAGCTGTCTGGTTGGATAACAAATGCCTCTCAAGTAGAACTTTACATTCTTCACAGCTCTGGACACTGCAGCATCTATGTGACAACTAATGTCTCTGCTAACTCCACTCTCACAATACAGCTGTCACGTGTTCATAACCTATTTCAAAACTGGCTAGACTGATAATAAAAGGAACCACAACCATCAGTAGCAGAATCTTCCCAAGGTACACAGAAATCATCGAGCCTTATTCCCTACTTCACTGTTATCCCTCAAATAGCCAGGGTATTTCACACAGCTGCAACCACTCTTTCCAAGTACACTGCAGATCCATCCTTCATTACACCAGTGTGAGAGTGGCATTGAGTGTATGTGCTACTGTGCTGCTTTTGGCTGGGATAGAGTTAATTTTTTTCACAGCAGATGGTGTGGGCTATGTTTTGGATTTGTGCTGGAAACACTGTCCATAAAACAGGGATGTTTTCATTACTGCTGAGCAGTGCTTACACAGTGTCAGGACCTTTTCTGCCTCTCACACCACCCCACCAGCGAGGGGGCTGGAGGTGTACAAGAAGTTGGGAGAGGACAAAACCAAGAAAGCTGAACAACTCACCTAAGGAATATTCCATACCGTAAGTCATCATGCTCAGAATATAGAGCTTGGGAAAGAAGAAGGAAGGGAGGGATGTTCGGAGTGATGGCGTTTGTGTTCCCAAGTAACCACTACGTGTGATGGGGTCTTCCTTTCCTGCAGGTGGCTGAACACCTGCCAGCTCATGGGAAGAGGTGATTGAATTCTATGTTTTGCTTTTCTTGAGTATGTGGCTTTTGTTTTAGCTCTTAAATTGTTTTTATCTCGAACCACAAGTCTTCTCACCTCTATTCTTCTGATTACTCCTCCCCATCCCACTGGGGGGAGTGAACAAGCAGCTGCGTGAGGCTGAGTTGCCATCTGAGGTTAGACCACAACAGCTACATAAGCACAAGCTAAAACACTGGGATCTTCCAAGAGATAAAGGACCTCATACACAATGTATACCAGAAGGTAGACAACAGAAACCAGAACCTGAATTTGCCTTGTGTTTAGCAACGTCAGAAAGCATGGCATTATTTCCTGCTATGAAATATATTTCCTGGTCTTCTGAAGCAGAATATTGCTTCAGCCCTTCTTTACATGCCTTGTCAACCTTCCTGATTTACCTGAACAGCAGGATTTTGTAGCAGGGCCTCCCTCCAGACCTGGCTCCCATACAATGATGTGTGTGTGTCTCCTTGGAAAAAGAGTGTACTACTTTGTGTAGCTGAATCACGGAAACCCACATCAAGAAAAAGTGTCCTGCACCTTTTTAAGACATGACTCAGAGCAGTGGTGGCACCAAGAACAGGTTGTGCCTCTGGACCTCCCTCTGTGCACTGCCCTCTCACCACAAGCACACAGCAAAAAGCACATTCTAGTCGCAGTCACAGTTTAAAGTCTAAGTAAAAAGACAAGGTTTTCCATTTGAAACAAGCTAATAACGCTACCAACCTGTTATTTTTCAGTCATCTAAAAACTATTACTCTACTCTCCGTTTAAGTTCTTGAACAGTTTACATTTCAAAAGAAAGGCTGTCGTTGTAGAATAATACGTTAAAATTGCCTGTAACTGCTCTGAATGCACACTCAAAATGGGATTAGTCTTTTCAAAGAGTCTGAACTTTTGGCATGGCACCCACTTTTCATCTTGTCAGAGTGCTACCTGATGCATATATGTAACTGGCAAAATCTTTTGTTATTGACAAAAAATGGTTTAGTGCTGTGCTTAAATATATTACATAAGAGACATAAAACCAATTTTCTTTCCAAAAGAGACCTGTATTCCTCTAACTGCCAAAAAATTGAGGCTGGAAGGGCATTTTTAACTGAGATTTAAGACCCCCAGTACAGCTGTAACTTCTCAGACGTTTTTAAAAGCCTCTGCCAACAGTGATCACTGCCCACTTGATCTGTGTATTTCATAAATTCAGGAAGTTAGAGGATACTAATAACTAGTATACATCCTATGAAACTCTTCACAAAATTGTATCAAAACTTGAATAAGAAAAGGCTCTAGAGATTAGTCCCAAGCTATCACAATTTTCTTGACAATGGAAATACCGTTCAAAGTAAGTTACAACTCATGAAAGTTAGGTTATTGTCAGGCAGAAATTTCCCTTCCTGACAACTGAGAATCAAAATTTATTGTAAGAACCAGTAGCCAGGTAGTGGAGAAACTGGTGCCCTTATTCGGAGTATAGACACTATGGAAACACACTCAACAGGTGGAAATCGGTGCTTTGATTTCAGTGACATCACTCCAATTTCTGCTAAGTGATAATCTGACATTTAATATCCTTCCTGTTCAACATCCTCAGCCCCAGGAAAGAATTAAAAACACTTAGTTCGTTTCTGCCACTCCCAATTCAACTACCAGACAGCAGTGAGGTGAATGAATGCTAAGACTGTTGCAAGCTGTCATAGTTAAACATTTTCACTACAGGGAAAAGAAACTGGACATTGTTCCAGATCCTTGCAAATTGAGAGCCAGATAAAAGAAACTGTAAAGAGCTACCACATGACCCATGTACCCTTGTCATTCTGGAAAACACATCTGCCTTAAAAAACTTCAATCAGTACGATCTATTCCAGTCATGAAAAGAGAACAACTTAGATTGCGTTCTGTTTTACTTAAAACTTCTGTAGCAGTCCTGGGAGCATGGTAACAATACCTCCGGTCCTTGAATTGTTAACTAGATAGTTGTACATTAAAAAAAAAATACCTAAAATGTGATTGATTTCTTGGAGAGATAAGAATTCTGGTTTACTGAAGGTGACTGTTTGAACAAGCATCACTACAACATAAAAACTAGATGGACACATTGCAATAAATCATTTCTGAATTAAGGACGAACTATACATAAAGTACTTCTGACAAAACATTAGGAAAACAAGCCGCTGAAAAGTTTGTATTGGGTTCTTTATTTCAAAGTCTACCACCATCTTAGAAAAGAAAATGCATATCTTCTTACAAGTTAAAAAGGAGTTAAAAAAGAGAAAAGGAAAAGAAAAAAAAGGATCTTTCCTTACATGAAAGAGCTAGGCTGCAGACTGAGATGCTATAATTTCCCGAGACCTCACATGCAGTTCCTCTGGGTTATTACTTACTCAGAGTAGACAGTGAGCTACAAGTGCTAATACTGATGATCCACAGCTCTTACAAAAGCCATTCTGCAGCATGGCCTGCAGGCAAACTGTACAGACGGTAAGGCTGCCACTGGTCAGGTAGGAATTTAAGTGCAATTTTAACTCTGCACAGCTACAGATTTGAAAACATTTTTTTAAGCTTCAAAGTTATTTTCTTTCATTTATTTTTTTCCCCACAGCAGGAATAACTGTCATCTTTACTCTCCTTCCAGCAACCTCAGGAACAGAAACTCCCTTCTCTGGACACAGCACTTTCTATCTCCCTGCACCAGATCCTCCCTTTCTACCTGATGCCCTCCTGTTCCTGTGAAAGGAGAAAGCCCCTTCCTCCCCCATCCCCTTTCCTCCCCAGCAGCCCAAGAGGGAGGTTGTATGCATGATGCTTTCTGCGAAGTCTCCAAGGTGGAGGCTGGCCAGTTCCTATGGGCAGAGCAGGGAACCTGTGATTCCATCACTTGAAAGGTGCAAAGTAGGTCCAGGACTCAGTGAATGCAAGAGGAGAGGTGGATACACTGTGCAAAGACCCCATGCTCATACCCAAAACTCCTTAAAGCAGGGTACATACCTCCAGAAAGCCTGGCTCCCTACTCTTACCCAGTCCAAAATCCCCCCGCCTAATCCAGGCCACCTCACCTGCCAGGAATTCACCCCGTTCCTCCAGAAAGCCACTGCAGCTCACCCACAGCCCAGTCGGCACTACCATGAGAGCATCATCACCCTCACCACTGAAATGCCTTTAATCAATCCTGTTACATCTGAGCTTATCTCTCTCTCTCTCTCTCTCTATATATATATGCAAGAGCATGGAAAAAGGTTAGCTTACTCATTTAAGCAAAGAAATACATATATTTTATAAAGCATTCTGAAACACACTGTGATTCAGACTTTGGATATTTTACTATTATCATTATCATCACTATTGCTGCTGTCACAATGGCTATATATATTGAATAAATTCAATTTCGGTAAAATATCAGGAAAAATACTTCCCTCTCTTCTCTAAAAGCAAACTCAGGCCAACTGCTGCCCGTCATCTTTCCTGACCTTTTTCCTATGCTCCATGAACCACAATATAAGGCAAGTGCCCTTCCTACCAGCACTAGGAGGATCACTTCTTTTGAACAGCTAGCCTCCTTAACGATAGAGCCATTTCTGGAATAGGAGAGGAAACACAAGAGTGGTAGGAAAAGGACTTTCAGATAATCTGTGCAATGATGCCTTTCCATTGTGCTTATGGCCAATGCTAGCCCTCGTAAAATGGTGCAAATGAGAACAAGTCCACTAAAAAAGACTTCCTTAGCAAACAATACAGAGTATCTGACTGGACAGATGAGCTGTGGTACGTGGCTGCATGGATTAAAAACAGTTTGACAAATAGTTTCTCATTAAACATGTGGTTATAGCAACACTTGATACTTGGAGCTAACATCTGGCTGGTGACCAGTCACCAGCTGTGCTCACAAGGGCTAAATTCCAAGGACCAGTTCTGTTCAATATTTTTATCAATGACGTGGACACAGGAGTTGAAGGCACCATTAGTAAGTTTGCTGACCATACCACACTGGGATCTGCTGTTGTCTCCTCTGAGGGATGAGAGGCCTTGCAGAGGGATCTAAATATATTGGAGCATTAAATGGCACTAATTGCATAAAATTGAAAATGAAAAAAAAAGCCTGATTCTGCCTCTAGGACAGAGTAATGCCAGGCACAAGTATAAACTGGGAGAGGAGTGGCTGGAGAACAGTCCTGCGGAAAGGGATCTGGGTGTGCTGGCTGACAGCAGGGCCAACATGAGTCAACAGCGTGCCCTAAAACCTCAGAGGGCAAACTCCATTCTGTGTGCATCACACACAGCATCACCAGCCACTCAGGAGAGGTGACTGCCTCACTGTACTGAGCACTGGTGCAGCCTCCCCTGGAGCATTGTGTGCATTTCTGGGCCCCACAATTTAAGAAAGACGTGAAGGTATTCAAATGCATCCAGAGAAGGGCACCAAAGCTGGTGAAAGGGCTGGAAGGCATGTCCTGTGAGGAGGCCTGAAGTGGTCACGCAGTGTGGTGGTTTAGTTTGCATCTTTTACTTTTTTGTGAGATAAGAATTAGAAGAGGGGCAAAGCAGGCTCAAAACTTTAAAGAATACAAAGAAGTTTATTACTAACA
>VWZT01007475.1:144258-179451 GCA_013397055.1 Pachycephala philippinensis | reverse complement strand
GCTTTCTCTTTCTCTCTGACCTTGCAGCCTCCATGTTGAAAGGCTGATTTCTTTTCGGGCTTTGCGGTGGAAAGAAAAGCCTCTGCTCCTTTATGCTGCGAGCCGTTCGATGTTGGCCGCGTTGGTGGTAGAAAACTGCCCCGACTCCCGCCGGGTCCGCGCCGCGTGGGGTGGGGGAGGGGAGCCCGTCAGCCCCAGATGGTCTCGACTCGGCTCTGCCACAGCAATAGTTGGATCTCAGTTGCTCACGGGCTCTGAGGGGTCTTGCAGCACCCCGAGGGGTGCCGTGCCTCATCCCCAAAAGAGAGATGGGGAGAGGGCAGAGGCTCGGCCCGGCCCAGCGGGGCCCAGCGGGGCCCGGCCCCGCCACCCCTCCCGCTGAGGGACCGGAAAAGAAGAGGCTGACTTCCCCTCACCAGTGCCTTTTTATATGCAAAATCGTGAGAAGCGATTGGTCTAAAACCCTGTCCATCAACTCACTCTCTTCAAACCACCACACGCAGTTAAACTAGATGGTCATCGTATGTCTCTTCCAAATGAAATAGTTTATTTAAGAATAAAGTATCTTCTGGACACATTTCTATATCAAATCTTGCCATTTTTCACATGGGAATTGAAGTCCATTTCCCCATTTCATATCAGGAGTGAAGACAAGTGCAAAAGCACATACATATGTAATGTATCAGAGTATTTTTTCCAAAGTAGTTTCAGACTGCGAAGTGTAGCGGTGATCTTGAACTATTAGCAATACTGAATGTTCCCACCATAATTAAACATTAAAAGCATTTCAAGAAGATTTAAACAGAAAGATTCAACTGCTTCTATATGTGGTTACACCTGGGTTTTACGGAATGTGCATTTTGTGGTAGATTTCTATGGTACAATTGCACTTCCTTACCTAACATTTACATTTGCCATTAAATTCAGTTTTCTGACCAGATGAGAGACATCTGATAAAAATACATTCCATATAACAGATGAAAAAAGCTATGGCAACACTTTACTGCCACATCAAATAGGACTGCAAAACAAAAGGACCCTTCAGACATCATTTTCCATAGATGTCTCAGTTTCTGTATACCTTAGCTACAGCAGAGGGTATTGAAATTTAATCAGGGTACCATCCAGAGAATACCTAATACAACCATTTCCAGGGCTGGCTCAAATGGAATTCACTGAAACAGAATTTATCACACAAGTTTTATGCAGTCAAATTAATTAAGAAGAGGCTGGGAATCACTTTAACTTATAACCAATGGCAGACAGAAAACAAAATTTCAGAAAGGTATTTGTGAGGAAAAGGTAGATCCTGCATCTTAATTTTTCCCCTCCAACCACTCCTTTTAGAGCACTTCAGACAAACTTTATTAAACTTGTCAGCATTGCATTCCTTTATGTATGGACACACTGCTCTTGAAAGAGGTCAACATGAAACGCACAAGCAGGCTTTCAACATCAAGAATGCATGCTTTTTCTTTTGACTCCTCCCATGAAAAAGAACTTTCTCATGTCCCTGTAAGAGGTTACATTGCTCATAAAAGAATCTGGAGCTTTATCTTCCCACACTCAACTATTCTGACTTCAGCCTTCAACCTGTTTAGGCATTTTCTGGTAGCTAGGACTTTTTTGTTCCTATGTATGTATAAATATATATATATACGTGTGCGTGTGGGCTACACGTCATTGACAACATAGTGCTTTAAAAACTTTGGATGCCAAAGTTTTCATGCTTAGGCATCTAAGTATACATCAAAAGACACGTTTTTCCTTTGAAGTCAATAGGAACACTTCGAAATCAACTGCTTACGTAAGTGTCTAAATACAGAGTGGCGTGCTTCATGTTAGGTACTCAAGGTGAAAAGTTTATCTACATCCTTACTCTTGTAGTGGAACCACAGAAGTGGTCTGTGACAAGGTGTAAACATTACAGAATTTTCCACCTAAAAATACAGCCAGGTGCTGTCACAAGAGTAAAGCTATTCTGTTTCTACTGAAAGAGAGTGGGAATCTGTCTACTGACAGTTATGGGATTTTTCTGGTGCTCCACCTTTCTCTTCTTCTAGGATTCTCTCTCAAAAATTGCAACACCTGTCCCCATTCTTAGGGGAGGTGATGATACACTGCAGTTCCAGAGAAAAAACAGTCATCTGCTCCTAGTTCTGCCACAGAATTCCCTGAAGTTAGCCTGGATTCTCATTGGACTAGCAGAAGAGAATACGCACTACACATAAAAGTCTCATAAATTCCATAAATCAATTGCAGATGAAGGTAGAAGAACAGAAACACGTATGATCTTCACAGCACTAGAAGGAATAAGGCATTACATCATTAATGTGTCTGGCTCTGTGATGTAATGAGGAAGTCAGCCTCTTTTCCTATCACAGAAAGACTCATATTTTCTATTTGGCTCCAGGGGCACACACACCCGTGCTGTATGCATTCATAAAAACAAACATCTGCACATCAGCTCTTGTAACCTGGTACCTGCCCACTGTACTGACACATAAAACATCCAGATGCCACTGAAAATTTTCTGGCAGCATTAATCAAAAAATAACCTTCAACTTCATGTTAGGGGAACATGAGCTAAATAGCCAGTGATTTAAGAGAGAGAAGTTCAGCTGATTGTACAGGACCATTAAAGTTGAACTTATCTCAGTTGCTCTTAGTGGGGAATCTGATCCTAGCATACAGTATGTGAAAAAGGGGAACAATGTTTTTGCCATACATACATGCACATGTGCCCACAGACAACTCCAAAGATTAGAACAGCAAAGTAAATGTGTACTTACTTCAAAACCACAATAAATTCTCCATTACTCAACTAACACAAAACAGAGCAATGCTGTCATGCCCATATCCACAGGATTTAAAATATTTCCTGTTCTGCTTATCAAAGCTCAAGTCTCTGTATAAAGTTATCAGCTGTAGCAGGATAAGCAAACTACCGAATCTAAATAAAGAAAATTAGCTCTCAACGGTACAGTGCTTTCAGCATTAGATACGCCATGTGCTACACCAGAGAATTTGTGTGGGAAATTCAGATAAGAGGCGGTTCAATTCAGTTCCCCCTCCTAACAGGATGGCAGCAGTGCTGAAGCTGATCTTACAAATCTGTGACTATTTCATAGAGCTATTCTTACTTTTTCTCCATTTGCAATCAAGACAACGGCATTTGGCTCAAGCAGGCAGACTTTTCTTCAATAAACGTAGTTTCAGCCAGCTTGAAAGGATTAATGAATCCAGGTCAAATTCGCTGACTAATTTCATCTGGGGAAAAAACAAACTAAGAGCTAGTGTCACAAAACCTCCCTCAGAGGCTGGAATTGTTCCCTCTTTACCCAATAGCTCAGTCAGAGTACTGTGGATATGTGGGAAACCTGGGCTCTACCTGGCACTTCCAGGGCAGTTAAAACAAAGCCCATGCTATCAGGTGAAAGGAGATGCGTTCTCAGCAGTTCAAATCTCCATTTTTTATTCACTTGAACACAGAGTGTCCAGAATTAAGTATTTGGCCTCTAGTCAAACAAACCATTCCATGTCAAGTGAAGCATCACTTTTATCTTGCCATCTAGAAGCACACAAAAATTGATCACTGCCTTTGGTTCAACATTAATTACCAAAATTAGTTTTTTAATTTTATGGGGTTTGAAGTACAGATGTTGAAAGTACCTTTGCACTGTCCTGTACAATCTATTTAGTACAGTACACTGCTCAAGATTAAATCTAAATTTCAATTACCATCTAAAGGGAATATGCACATTTATCCAATATTCTCGCCAAATACAGTCAAATTGCCTGTTCATATTTTCTAATACTATACAGTGTAATAAAAAAAAGAACTGACTGCAAAATAAAATTTAATTATTTCATTCTATTCATCGTGCTGCTTCAGACACTGTTCCTTCCTTGAAAACAAGCAGCTATAAATATATAGATATAGAAAAATACTGCTTGCACCTTGGTGTCTTCCCCAAATTTCAGTCCCCTTTATGTTCCCAGACGGTCTTAATTATAGTAGATTATTTTTTAACTTACAGTACAGGAGACATTTTGCAACTGTTGTAGAAGTAGTGTAAGGGAAACCCCAGTAACTCAGATCTTGCCCCCAGACAGGTACACCAATATGAGTAATTTATCTGCTTAAGTTCCTGTTGGGCTCGTAAGTCTTCTTTACTGTAACAATTCTACTCTGCTTCCACAGTACCTTAACATCCCACCCCCCAAAATACATTTTTACATAAAATATGTGTCATCACAAAGTAGTATTCACTCCTTTCAATTATTGCATTGCCCTCCTTTGAGCTGTCTCAGTTCTACAAACAGAGAGTAACACAGGCAACAAACTTCATCTCGAGTGCTAGTAACAGTCTTGCTTTTTCTCTTAAGCTTATCGCATTTTGTAAAAACAACATCACTGCTCCAAAGCACCTAAGTGGGATACCATATGTCTTTGCAACACACTTCTCACACATCCCATCAGTCTGCTTTTCTTGTAAGCCAACAGCCAAAGAGGAGTGCCATGTGTACAGCTCGCTAACATAAAGCATGCTCAACCCATAAGCCCTCTAGGGCTTAATGCTGATCTTCATTCTCATTTCTAACTAGTATTTTTACCAGCAGGTGCTTTACTTTTGCACAACTACAGCCACATTTCTATTAATAGCTTATGACCAAAGCTAAAAACAGCAAGAATTTTTTTGTAACAATGGAGGTTTCCCCAATGCCTATACACACAAATCACTCCAATTATCATTAAGGTGATGTGTGCT
The DNA here is from genome assembly GCA_013397055.1 of Pachycephala philippinensis. NCBI lineage: Eukaryota > Metazoa > Chordata > Aves > Passeriformes > Pachycephala > Pachycephala philippinensis. The sequence continues at coordinate 174,679 of VWZT01007475.1, read as the reverse complement.
AACATGAAGTGTAGGTTTGCATTGCGCACAGGGAAATCCTCACATCCTTACCAAAGACGGCCACAGGTTTGCTCATCATTGCCAAAAAGACTATTAAGTGGCTTCAGGAAGCACAAAGATCTAGCTCCCTTTGGAAAACGCTTTCCATAATACGCTCTCAAGGGAGACATGGCAGATGTCTGGCTATGTAGAAAAAACGGAACCAGCTCAACTGGTTTAATAACCTATCCTAAACAAAAACCATAAAACAGCTGCATTGCCTGGATTCTTGGAAAGAACTGGTAAAAAACTCCATCGAAAGGACTTGAATGGAAAATACCGGGTCAACACACAAATCTGTGTATGTGCTGTCACACTCCCACTTAAACTTTCTTCTCCTAACTCGTTCCCCTGCTCTGTAATTCTGCCTCAGCCAAAAAGGCAAGATCCATCAGCCAGTCACAAACTGAACTGTTTTATCAATATTTTTTTGAGCATCACTAAAAAAAAAAGTACATCGAGTGATACGCTTCTGTAGCAATTGTTTCTACAACTCCATTACATAAAAATGGGTGAGCAAACAGATTAGAGAGCAAAAGGTGAAAGAGAAAAAGCTGAAGAGAAGGAGAACCCACACATGTATAGCTAAGAAAAATCACCAAGTTCTTCCTGCTACAGAAGTCAGGAAAAGGTTACAGAGAACCCCACTAAGCCTGCAATAAATTCATGGCACTTTTGGAGCATGGAAATAAACATACTTGCACCCATACCCAGTAGCACGGGAGTTCTTTAGTCTCTCCATCTTAGTAACTGTCTTGCAATTCTCAGCAACAAACTCCTTTCCCCGCATACATTTGCATGAAAAACATTATTTAGTTTTCAATTGAGCTTTTCTTAAGCCATTCTTCAATCCTTTTTTTTTTTAATATTCTTTTAATCAATTATCCCAATTAAAAATTTGCAACTAAACACCTAAGATAAACTGCTTCTCCTCATTTACCCTTCCAAAAATTTACTGGACTTTTGGATGCTTTTACTCTCTGAAAGGAGAGATGTAACCTCAAATATTGACATGTCTCTTAATTCGGCATTAATCAGATGATAGCCTTGAGAATGACTGTCCTATTTAATTATCTTCTCCTCAATCCTCCTTCTCATGAAATAAAAAATTTACGGGTCGGTGCTCTTAAATGATGTCAGAATAAATATGATATATTGCTGTCTAGATTGCTCTGATTGGTGCACTTTAAACTGATGCAAATTGATTTATTAATAATGAACTATAAAGTGTATTTTGGGCTTCTGCAATCACCAAATATACACAATCACTAGCTACTGTTTTTCCATGGAATCCCTTTTAGTAAAGGGATTTGTTCTATCCTTGATGTCTAACTACAGAGTAAATTTGAATTTTTTCTCATTTCTTAGAAGCAGTCAGCTTTCCCACTTGAGACCCTAAGCAGTGACACCTGAAATTCAGAATCCCACAAGCCCCAAGATCCAAAGAATGACTTTGTCTTGCTGGTGATTTAGAGAGTGTCTCTAAGCGCCCTTTGAGGACTTGAACAGTTTCATTCCTTCATGGTACAGACCTATGATTTCCTTTGAACATTTGAAGTCTCTATTTTTCTCTGTAGTAGACTTTTCTGTAAGGGACAGGAACATGATTTGAAAATTACTTTTCATGAAAAGTTTATGCAACAAGCTACAGCAGTAACCCTTCTTTCCCATCTCCCACAAAGCTTATAGAAAGAAAACAAAAGAGAGTTAATATAGTCAACTTAAAATTAAAAAAAAAAAACCACAGGCTTGCTAACTATTGCATTAGGTGTCTTTTTTTGTAGGTGGATGTTTTTTTCATTATAAAGGTTGAAATTTCACATTTGCAAAGTAAAGGACCTGGCCATACCAACACAATCTCCTTTAACCATTTCCCTAAAGCTTTTTCTTACAAAAACTTACAGAGAAACTATACATTTCAAAACCTATTAAACCATTAAGAGACTTTTTTTTTTTTTTTTAATTTTTGTCTCCCCTATCCTCTGCATTTCCACACTCTCTCTTACAACAAGGAGCTTAATTTCTCCTCTATGGAGGGGATGCTGACAGTCAATTTGCTTTCTGAAAGAGTTTTGGGACTCCTATCACTTTTGAAGTGTAAAACCAACAAGTATAAAGGAAATTCCCTGGAGTCATGTTAGTCAATACAGTGAAAATTCATGCTTAACACACAGAATGCTAATGAAGACAAACTATGGTTATTTTACACTATGCTACATCATTAAAATTTTATTAAAACTACGCATTATTTCCAAAGACTCAGTTTTAAGAGCACACAGACTATCTGAGATGGCTGGAATAATAATGTGTCTGAAGTGATGAAAGCATTACCTCTGACAAGCCCCTCTTATTTGTCAAAGTAAAGGTAGGAAACATCTCACCCAAACTGATCTGAGAGGCACTCTGTATCCAGCTCCTTCATTTGCCAGGATAAAGTATTTTGAAGGTCTGTTTGATCATTGAAACATCTCAGGACACACATATTTCAAGATAAAAAGCACCCCATTTACAGCCAGATTATTTTCTAAGTAAGTAACTTTTGCAATTTTATATCATTTACTATCATTTTTTTCATAGCACCACTTGGGTTTGGGTTTTTTCCTGCACTATCCCCTTTCCATCCAACATAAAGATTTATGTCACTAAGCCAGCCTCATTTGCCTAAATGATGATAAACAGAGTCCTGCTGTCGGTCATTTCAAGAGTGACCTTTTTTTAAAACTTGATTTGAAAGCTGTCTCACAGTTAAATTCAAAGGCAAACTTTTGCCCTCTGTCTGAAACGCAATTAAAAAGGAAATCAACTTACCATTAAGAACACTTTCAAGTCCTAGTTTAGCATTTTAAAGCTATTAACATGCACCTGCAGTTATGCAAATCAAAAAGACACTTTCTCCCCATTCCCTAATTAATAATATGAAATGTTAACCCACAACATAAAACATACATGCAGTGGCTAACTCAATTATACAGTTAAGATTTTATAGGAATAAGCAAGCTGCAGAGTTCATACAAGGTATTTTGTGTATCTACATCTTTTATTAAAACTTAACCTAAAACCTTGGTAGATCTGTTTTCAAAGACTAAAAAAGAAAGCACATAGCTCTCAGGGATCGTAAGTTTTAAAAAAGTCATTTTTTTCCTAACTCTCCACATGGCTGATGGAGTTTTATAGCTGCTTCTATTAAGTTCAGCTTTTATTTAGGGAACTATACTTTTGAATTTTCTTGACGTTAACCTGACCTATCTGGAAACGGATGAGTTTGTCTTAATTTACAAGGAGGCACACGTTAATCTAAATATTTAAACTACTGATCAACAGTATTCCTGAAGTGTGTATATCTGGCTAAATCTTCAGCCTCTAGTAAATTAACAGAATAATGCTGTTGACCACACAGCAATACTCCAAATTTACAGGTACAGAGATGACAGAAATGGTTGTAACTGTCTGTGCATCAGGGACAATTAGTTAGCTGCGATCAGATAAGAATTAAGATGAGTATTAATTTATTCATGTCTTAGAGCAGAGTCCAGAGAGCTCTGGTTTCACAAGGAGAACTGGGCATGGAGGGAAGGAGGGTAACTGTCATCAGTTTTCTCTATGGATCCATACTTCAGGAACCCTTTCAGGTGCATTTCCACCTACAGTTCAATTTCTGGCCTACAATCTCTTCCTTTTCATACATGAAGCAAGTTGCTTTTATGGGCAAACTCTCCACTAGCACTCACATGGCCCATCTGGAGGGTCCAGAATTAGCTTTTTTTTTCTCTATATTCCTTGAGGAGATCTAATCAAATACCTGCATTTCCATTAAATATCATATGAACTTCCACAAGCTTTCTCTGCAAAATTACAGGAATTGTCTATGATATGGAAATCCAGAAGTTTTTCATTATACTTTTTCCTCCTCCCACCCCATATAGTGTTTTACACATCTGGAACCAGTAGAAAACCCATCACATTAGTGTGGGCAATAAGAATCACAGCAAATCCACTTACAGTACAGACATGCTGTTCCAAAAAACTACTGGCACTAATGGACTTCTTTTGCCCTCCAAAGTTCACATAACTTCAGAGGAATAACAGAACCATTCTTGGGTAGCAGGCAATGCAGAAATACACATACACAGACAGAAAGGCATAACACCTCTTGATTTTTGGGCATTTCTGAAAAATCAGATCCCTTAGTGACCTTCTGCAATCATGTCATTCAGCAGCAGCACTCGGGCCAATGGTAAGAGGCACTTACGCGCAGATGGAGAAAAAAGAAGTTTTATTTAGTTTAGATTTTTTTTTTTCTTTTGAGCAGGTACTACGATTGCATCCCTCCATTAACTTTGAGTGTCCTCACTGAACACCCAATCATACCCATAATTGTATGCAAGATTTGATTTTAACACATTTTCCCTTCCAGCCAAAACACCGCTATGCATAAATTTGGCTGAACAGAGGCACGTTTACCTGCTTTTCATCATCTCTCACAAAAACAACCCTCAGACTGGAAAAAGCCTGTGAAATCCATGCACCTGAGTTAATACTGGAATTAATATTCTGCGAGGCACAAACTAGTGCATCAGGCAGCGATGACACCAGATTAGGTGTGCAGAATGCCTGCTTGTTGGTATGTTTTACAGCCCACAGGCTTTTATCTGGAATTGCAGGTAGGAATACAAGTTTTCCTTTCTATTCACAAGTAGCACACTTATCTATAAACAGTTTCAAGTTTAGCATCCGTGTTAGACAAAACACACACATACAGGGACTTATCACTAACACATCTTACTTTTGAGAAAGATTGGTTCCAGGACTGGGACCAGTGAAATACTGCATGGGACATGTCTGGTTCACTACAACACAATTCCCAGGGCATCCGTCTGTTTTAAGGTAACTGCATTAGCTGAGGGAGGTTTTGGTTGCTTGCAGTTGGGTACTTCCACAGTACCTTCCATGGGTTTCACCAGAGTGAAATGAAAAGGCAAACGGTTTTTCTACAATACATTTCAGTTGTTTTAAAGCAAACGCAGAAGTTGTGGAGGAACATGCTCAAAGACACCTCATTTGCTGGCACCTTTCAAGAGGTATGAGAAATATGTGATGACCTTTCACCAGCATTGCCATTACACACAGGAAAACAAGTCAAAATTCAGAAATAAAACAGCATCTTAAACTTGCTTACTATCATGATTGATTTTGAATGTGAAGAAGCAGAATGAACTTGAACATTCACAAATCACAAGACATTGCCACAATCTTTCCCCTTTAGCTTCTCTTCATTTGTTAGACTGTATTTACAACAGCCTCCCCTACTATCCTTACTGCAAACATCAACTTCTCTTGTCACAGAATGAAAAAAACTCTTAGACTACCTTTTTTCAGGAAGATGAAAACATTGGCGTAAGGCAAATTCATAAAAATTCCCCCAACATAGTATCAGAAGCTACCACACACTTTACGTGTAACAAAATGCCAGTGGCACTTTCTAGAAATTCTGTGTTCGTTTTGGGTGGTTTGGTTTTTTATGATGTCAGCCTCTTATAATTGTGCTGATTTTTCAGATTGGGGTGAGTTAATTTGCCAGGGTCCAATCACTGAGTCTGGGTTCAAACTTCAGCTTGAACAAACAAAAATCCTCAGCTGCAAATACCATATTGTGCTGAAAATACCCATTGGCTCAAATTCTCACAAACTCACCCCAGAAATCAAACCACATTCTTCACTAGAGAAGGTTTGCTAAGCTTAGATTTAGACTGAGATTAGTGAGTTTCAACTGTCAGAGAGCTCCTAGACAGGAAAAAAACCCAACAGGCTGACACACATCCTCACAAAAGGTCTAACAGCAACTTCATTCTCATACAAAAAGTGCTTTTTAGAAGCTTTTAATACTGCACGCAATAAATGCAGGATCTGGGGTCTGCAGGGGGTGGACAACTCCTTATAGTTTTCTCAAATCCTCTTATTCCACCCACTCTGAGAACTCTACAGCTCAAATTTAATGAGTAAGTGTACTACACTTCTACTGCCAAGCTCAGCTTTATCTGTACCCCCCAAAAAAAAGAAAACCAGATCTTTCTTCTGCAACTGCTCTACAGAATCAGGCCTTGAAATACTAGCTTGAACTCATGTGCCTATGCATCACTGCGTCTGTGTCTCAGACTCTGAAGTGCAGTCTATCTTCAAATTATAAATGTCTTCTATTGTTCCAGAGCAAATCATGTTGTCTGTTGCATGAAGGATGTGTGAATATTCAGCAAACAAACTGATGATTCATTCTGGTCTTGAACAGCAATAGGACTTCATCATAATTCCGAGCAAATCTGATCATTTGTAAACTCATTTTTAAGCAATGTAATTAAAGCTCCATGTTCATGCATTATGCTCAGATGGTGACATTTGTGACATTTTCAATTTGAACAATGTCACCAGGATGGAGAGGTCTGAGATTTACTCATTTCAGCAGAGCCTGGTAACACGATAGTACCTGATATAAATAGCCAGAATTTTAAGTCCTAACTATGCTCTATCTGTGCAGCTATTTTTTGTTTGCCTTCACAGACCATTGACCAATTTAATATTTTAGAAGTGAAAGAGTCCAAAGTACTCGGAGTCTAGACTAGATGCTCTTGGCTTGATGATTCTGTCATTAAGTCTGGGCTGTGCTACAGGCAAAGTATCATTGCCAATGGAACAGCAATTTTCAGTCGTGCATGAGACTGCTTAGGGTAACTGTGTTTCCCATGCATTTGGTGAAAAGAAATAGATGCTTGTCTCTTACATCTGGGCCCTGGTTTAACAAACTTCTAAGTGTGTGTGTGTGTGTGCTCATAAGGCAAATGTTTGACACATATAATCATAGCAGGGACTTGCACTTACGTTGATTTCAGCACCTACTGCCCTTTTCAATTATGTTAGTGAGAAGCAGGCTCCAAAACAGCTTCAGAAATCCAACCTTCTCTTGGTACTTAAAATTTCTTTCATTAAAATGATTGGCCACACAGCATTTCAGAATTAGAAACTATACAGAAGTAGTAACTTTATCAAAACCAGTTAAAATACATGAGTATTAGGAAAACACAGAGTTGTACAAACCAACCCCATGAAACTGGGTAAAGCACCCACATATTATAGAACTTTCAAGAACAAGGCTCAGTTCAAAGGATGCTCAAAGATTTGTATCACCTTAAACCAGGCTGGCTGAGGAAGGCTGTTTTCTTTCTTTGGTTCTTACTATTTCTACCTCCATGAATATTCTCTAAGTTGCCTCCAACTTTTCCAGTTCAGCAGTATGACCAAGATGGAGAATTCCATACTGAAGTCGTATCAGTGTCCAGGGATAATATGTAGCATATGCCTAGATATCTCTTATTTCTCAACTCACAGGAAAAACAGGCATCCTGATCCTTCCCTCACAAGACTTCTCTCAGTGTCTCTCAATCCAAAAGCAGTGTATAAATTCTTGGAACATAGCTTGCACATCATCTTGGATTCAAGGCAGATGTGAGGACCTGTATGGAATTCTATGCCTAAGTGTCCTGTCTCTCCATCTCTCTGTTGGTCCTCCTTTCTCTAACGGATCAATGCTTACCAATCAAGTTCTTCCACATTCCTAATAATCTCATCTCCAAACCATCAGTCTCACTGCCGAAACAGCAAACAGCAGTGTCTGCCCACTTTTGATATTTTGGGTTTTCGAAACAGTACCTTTTAAAAGAGCTTCCTCCGTCCTTGCTATTTTGTAGGGCGTTTTCAAAGATCAGCAAAGCTTCCCCGTTATCTTTCTTAAAATCCCCACGAGCCTGCAATGAACTTAACTTTTTCTCTTCACACTGACTGTAAACTGTCAGGAATAGAGAATGCCTCTCCCTTCACCCACCTTCCCATTCCCTTTGTACAATACTTGGGGCAACAAAATCTTGGTCTTTAGCAGAGTTCCTAAGCACTGCAATACTACTAAAAGGAATAAATGCATTCTGCATTAGACCATACCAATCACTTGTTAATAATCATTGTTATGATCTCTCCTACATAGGAAATAGCACTTTAAGAAGTGCCTAGTAATGTAAACTGAATTTGAAATGGTAACAGAATTCAGTACTGTGTTTGGAAATACACCATCTCTCTGATAAGATATTCCTACCTTTCCAAGCTGTTAGGACTGTTCTTTCAAAATTTCTCTCAGCAGCAGCTTGTTGCCAATTATATTTACTGGGATTAGGAGATGGTTTAGAGACACCCACCAAGATACCCAAAACGTTACTGATGGCACATGAAAGCTTCCTTTGCAGTGAACTGCTATGATGTGATAAATTGTTTCACTTTTAAGTGATAAGCAACTGCTGAATTCTCTAGAATTCATTAAATATCATCAACATTCTGCTCCATATAAAATGAAAAACAAAACAAAACCAGCACCAAAATAACACTGAAACTGCTGACAGTTACAAACCCTCTCAAAGCAATTTAACGAAAATCATTACCTCGCATTTCAAAACTGTTACAACATAATTAAGAATTTTCTTATTTTAGACTCACCTTCCTAAGACCATATAAAATAACAAGTGCTGTTCTATGATATGCCTTTATATAATTTAATAAATTAAACTGCCTAAATCTTAAGGTAGGCTATAATCCACTGGTTACAAAAATCAGCCCCCTAACTGACACATTCAAGCAATTTTTATGCGCCTTTGCACATTCATAGAAGAGAAACAGCCACCCTCCCATTTGAATGAATCTAGATCACAAAGGCATTTCCTCTTTTCCCCTTCACAGTAACAAATCCCCCAAAGACTACAGACAAGTTTCCCATCACCACAGGGGTACCAAGGGCAAAAAGCAAACTTAATGAGGCCAAACGGAGGCCTTCTCTTGCAGCAATGTTAATTTCACTTTTAAGAGAAGGGGAGGTAAAGAGAATCCCATAAAATCTGTACAAAAATCACTTGTAATAAAAACATTTACAGCATTTCTTTTGTCCAAGGTTACCACAAAAGGCTTTAATTTGGAGGAACTAGTGGGAATAGTGTTCCTCTTATTAAAATATATTAATTAGTGTAATATATACAGTTGTCTCCTTTGAAAAGCAAACCAATTGAGAGAGAAACCCATGAGAGGAACAGCAGGGTCCTGCAAGTCCTCTGAGGATGGAGTCCCAGAAGCTGCCTCTGAAGCTTCATCTCTTTTCATCTTTAAAACCTACATTTACAGGCATAAATAACAATGGCATAATCATTAGCAACACCAAAGACTCAAACTTCATCAAGAATTGCTATAATTCTTATCAGTCTCTCAAAATAGAAAGGATAGTCTACAAACTGGCATTTAGCTTTAAAATTGCAGATTTTTAATGAAATCCCTAAATATATTTCCCAGGTCTGAAACATAACTATTGCCAAGACACTGCTCTTGATGCTTCATTTTATATATGCACATAGTGGTGCTTATTTGATTTATAGGGATATCCTTATCCCTAGAGTTTGCAGCAGCAATGTAAGTACAATTTCTTCTGTGTGCTGGCTGATTGACAAATAGCAAGTTTTAGCAGTCAGCAGCCACCTCTAGACTGCTTATTTCAGGTGAAAGTTTTTTAAAGGATAATTTTGGATACTAGTTTAGATGCTAAACCATAAGTGCCCACCACAAAAGACACCACCTCTACCTGAAACTCACTCCAGAAAGGAGATTATTTGAGGTTGCAAGTGTGTTTTGTTGAAAATTTACTGTCTGTTCACAGCCAGCAGTGATGTTTTCCATTTCGTGTTTCTGATTTACACATAAATATATTTGTATCTACTCCCTGTCTTTCTGCAGATCTGCTACTGGCTAAAAGATATAGCAGTAAATGCACAGACGTTATTAAGAAGCAAAAAAATAAAGTCTACAACCTATTTTAAAGGAAAACCTACAACACCAGACATGGTCATTGTCATTTCCATGCACATGATTGTCATAAAGCTTGTGTAAATCCAAAGGTATCAGTCATTTAACTAGCAGAAACCTCTGCAACATGAGCTCGTGAAGGTTAGCACGGGTGAGAATCAATCAAGAGCCTTGTAACTCACACAGTTCTGATGATGCTTAGGGAGAAATAGTAGCCAGTTTACTCTGCTGCTGACAGCACTAGGAATAATCGTACTTTTGTCTCTTCTGTCTATTATACTTCATGTCTTCGTACACATACGGAGCAAACAGTCAGTGAAGGCGTTAATTTACAAGTCGGTTTTTAGAACTCAGCCACACTTTAAAGTCGTGTTTGTTTAATCACGGCTGCCACCTCATATATACAGAAATTATGCCAACAGTACCATGATTTTGACTGCAGGTTTTTTTTCTTAAAAAGCACTGAAGGCACCAAGCCTGATCAAACTGTGACTCAAACTAAATAGAGGCTTGCCTTGCTGTGAGGCCCTCGGTTTTCCTGAACCTAAGGAGCATTCATCCACCACTCTGGCAGTTAACTAGCCACGCCAGCTTTTTAAAGGTGTAAGGAAGACACGGGGAGAAACAAGGAAAAACATATCAGATTCAGATTCTGTTAAATCTTGCAGGAAACTTCCCACTGAAGTAAATTAATTTGTGAAGAACGAACAGGTAAAGGTTTGTGTGGAAAGAGGACTAAAGGAATACAGGAAGCAGACCCATTCTAGGTTCTATATATATGTAAAAAGGATGGCTTGCCCAAGTGTTCCCCTAACACATTTCCTAATAGTTTCAGAAGTACTGAGGATTTAGAGAGGTATAGACTATCCTAACTCTTATTAATATATTTTACTGGTTATTTTAGCAGCAGAACTACATCTGCTGTACCAGTGATCACGATTTCAATATGCACCTTGCCAAAAAAAAAGAAATCTCAACAACTTTATACAGTTTCTCTAAAAAGCACTGTAGCATATTGAGTCAGCAACAGCACAGTAGAGAAAAACACTATGAAAATTAACTTGCTGTCGTATCTCCTGTGGCATGTTTGCTTTTCTAACTTGACAGTCTACCAACTAAGTACTTACTAGAGCCATACTTGCTTCACTTGCGTGTAAAAATATCACTGAAGAAACACACAGCCCCACTGAAACTGAAGTAAAAATTCTTGCCCAAAAAACCCACATGCAGGCCAAATAGAAAGAAACCCAACACTGGCAAGCAGGTCTATAAAACTTTTATTTCTATGCTACTAAAACAAATATATGTCCAAAAAGCACTCCCCTCTCCCCCAAACTGAGTTAGCAGCAGAGTTTATTTTTAAAGTTTTATTTTAGAAAATTACCCCTCAACTTTAAGAGCTATGAATTTCTTGAAATAAAATCATCTGACTGAAATGTTTCAATACTACCATTCTATACAACAAGAGAGAACTGGAAATGAGAGTGCTGCCAATCTCTTGCCTCCTTGGAACCTTTCTCTTACAGACAAGCAGTACTTGGCCCTGGCTTTTGAGTTTTCTTTCTCCTTTCTGAATGGGGGGTGGGGGAAATACACATTTCTGATATCATCTACATCTACAGGCAGCTTATCTTTTAAACTGAATTCAAGTGTAAAGATGGAAGTGAACAAATCCTGGGGTTCTAAAAAGTAGTGTCTATGAAAAAACTGATGAACAAAGTTATCTACCTCAAACAATGAAACCATATTTAACTTACAGATTTTTAAGATCTGAAGAACTGAGAAGCAACACTGGAAGTAATTTCCAAAGATCAACTAGACTGTTACCATAAAGTCAGAGCAAAAGTTATTGATACCACTCCTGACAGATATTTACAAGTCTGTTCTTGAAGACATCTTGTGATAGAGATGCTATAGCCATCAAATAAAATCAGTTCCAGTGCTTCCAGTGGAACTGCCTTCAGCAGAGAGAACAAGAAATAATCACACCACTTAGTTGGTTTTTTTTTTTTAGTTCCTTTTTAAGTCTTCGAAACTTTACTCCTCCCCTCAGTTGTATCCATTCTAATCTAAACCACTCCAGAAGTTCCTTTTCTATCTAGAGGCTTTCTTTTGATGGCTGTGGTAGCTGTGCCTGGATTCTCCTCATTTGAGCCATGTTTGCACTTCAATGCTTCCCAGAATGGGACAAAATTCTGCAAATGATACATTACTGAGAGAAAGAACCATTTCATACAGATAGCCTGTTTTGATATACGTGCATGCTGTTTGTCATTTCTCAGAACAGCACAACACTTAACTTACACTTAGCTTGGGATTGACTACAAACCCCAGAAATTTGCATGTGACAACTGGAGATTAAAGTGCTAATCTAAATTCTTGAAACCCAAAATAAAAATAAAAGGGCTATAAGCATATATGCATGGACAGGAGTGTGCCAATGTATTTGTATGGCTGCACAAGCAAGTAAGTAGCGAAGCACCTAACACCTCATATATATGTAATACCTACCCTATTAACACATCCAGCCAACAGCAATATACATCTCTTTGGGGAACTTGCACCTTCATCCTAGAAATTGCAGTCCAACCATTATTTTAATGGAAAACAAGAAAGTAACTTAGAAATGTCTCACTTTATTAACCAAGGCTTTCTTTCCTGCCTACATATCCTTACATCTCAACAGCCATCTCTACATGTAAAGAAGAATCCCCCTAGAAACCAAATAAACAGCAGAAGTGCAAATGGCTTGTTCTGCCTCCTGGTTCATCAGAAGAACTACCTCGAAAGCGTTATTATTGAAAGTGATTCCTGGTGGGAGGCAGGGAGAAGGGAACTACATTGAATACAGCTTTGTTTGTCGCTTGTTAGCATGAGGTGCAATGCTGCCAAGTAGAGAGAAAAAACCCCTCTCACCTGCAAACAAAACACATGTATGGAAGACAAAAATTCACTTTTTCAAAGTCACTTTTTTTCCATGTATCTTAACTACTACTGGCTTAAGCAAACACATTTTCTAATTCAAAATAAAGGTCAGTCTAACAAGTGTAGTACCACAGGCCTATCAGCAAGAACAAGGCACTGAGCTATTTTAAGCTGTTAAATGTAGTAGGAGTAGAAGGGGTTTAGAGTAAGTGCAATGTACTGGAAATCCATCCCAGTAACAACCCAGATCTTGTACACTGTGCAAAGCAGATTTGTAACCCTTGAAAATAAAGTATTTCAGTATGGATAGTACTCCATCACCAACCAATAAATCCACAATGCCTTAACACTGGATTCATTAGCCCAACAACAAAGAGCAAAAGACACCAATAAATAAAGGCCAGTATTTTTCAATGACTGCAGTATATTCCAAGAACCCTGTAAATTATTTCATCTTATGAAGTACTGCAACTTTATCAAGTTCTCATTCAAGTAAAATTAAAATATTTCTACCAAATCAAGTAATAAGAGATCAAGTCTCCAGAGAAAAATCACTTTTGATTCCATACTAATGGAAATAAGATAAAATTTCACAGTTAGCTGCAAGGAACTGCTTTTCCTTGCAACTCAAGAGGACACACTTGAATAAGAAGGTCAATGACTTCTGTAAAAAGGCTGGAAGAAAACAGTAATAAAACTCTGAGCACTCTGTGCCTCCACTCCCTTGATATCCTGTAAGACCACAAGCATCTAGGAATGCTGTGCAGCACTGGGGGATGCTTTTTACCCATAGCCAATCTCCTGTTTCACTCAGCCATTTATCAAATTTTTAATGAAAAGCTTTCTAGTAAAAATGGGGGCTGTTTTGGTTTGTTTGGGCTTTTCTTAAAGTTTCATGTCAAGAGAGGTATTCGCTCACAGACAAATTTTCTGTGGTTTTCAATCACCCTTCTTGGAAAAGAAGGTTTTAAGATTTTTCGAGTTCCAAGTATTTTATGAGTTCTGTAAGATCCAAAGGCATAAGAATTTTCCTAGTTGTTCTTCTGTTTAAAAAAAAATTCCACTGATAGTTTGTTTGGTGATATTTTTTAAGAAAAACAATTGGTTTATCTATAATATACAATCATATATCCTTACCCAAATTCCAAGTTTTTTAACAATAATCACTGAAAAATACACTGAATATGAGTACAGGTTAGAAAGAGAAATTATCTATAAACACTTCTAAGTACACCTTGTTCCTACAGTTCATCTCTTGAGAAAAATGTTTTAATCACTGTTTCCATTAAATGTGTTCAGCTGTTGGCAACCAAGCAAACCAGTAAGATTTGTATTTAGCCTTACTCCTGATGCACATAGTGAACGGGCAAACAAAAGCAATATTAGTGTATTATCAGCAAAAGATATTGTCATTGACCCTAGTAACAGATGTTCCACTTGTGCTAAAGAAAAAATTCATACTACCTTGTATGTCACGTAGGTATAAAATACTACTGACTTCCATCTCATTGCTTTGAAACTGCCCTCAACTGACAGCAGAATAAGTAATCAATTCTTTCTCCCCACGGTTAAACCAAGAAGCATTTTTAGACTCTGAAAAACCAATGTCGTAAGATCATTTTTTTGTACACAATTGAGAAGTAATTGAAAGGTAAAATGCAGCATATATAATGAATGCAAATAAATATGAGCCACCTTCTGCTGGTCAGGACATCAATAGTTGCATTCTGCAGCATGTTTAGGAAAATTGAGTTATGTACCTTCTTTGCTAATCAAAGAGCATGTATTTAACTTCCTCTGTGGAAAAAAAATGTCATTTTATTCAGTTCAATCATTTGACAGCACAACTAAAAAAATAATTTTATTGTACTAAAACACAAACATCAGGGACTTGGAACTACTGGTTCTAGCCTTCCTTCTGACTGCATTTCAGAAAGAAAATGGGGGCCAGTTATTTAGAAGGTATATATTTATACCATGTCATTCTTCATTAAATTTTTGTTTTATTAACAGCACTATTGCACTTCACAGAAGAGCAGTCATTCTTTCAACAAAGCAGCTGAAAGTTAAGCAGAAACAAGTAAACTCCCCCCTGTTGTGCCTACGGAAAGTGTACGATCCCATCATGAAGCAGCACTGCAACCTCACTGGGTGTGGACACGAGTGCTGCTGCTGCTGCTACGGTATAATGTGCACGATCTCAACAGGTGGAGAAAACCACCTGTTCATCACCCATGGAAAGGGGCTCCATGAACCTCTCCTCACAGCTCACTACAGACTCCTTGCAGACTTCAAGCTGATGGCTCTGTGTCACCAAAGTCCTGCATGAACCACTTCTACTCAGCAGTTTCACAGGGTTTAGACTGAGCTGACAAATCACAGACTAACAGAAAGATGAGTGTATCTGAACACAGTGCAACACCGAGGTGTGAGTATCCCTCTGTGTCATCTTTTTCAGGTGCCCATGCATTCTCTCTTTTTGACTGCCTTTAAACCATGTTGCTGGAGATGCCTGTTTGAGGGGACAGCTGTCTTTATTTGAAAGATAGTGTTCTCTAGAACCTGCAGGAATTTTCTGAAAGGGTCAGAAAATTTTGGCTGCATTAGTCCCTATCCAAGTGCTATTATTAGTAACTAAGTTAAACAGTTACAGTTCATCTCGAAGTATGATTAATAGCAACATAATAGTATCATACCCACCGCTCTTTTTCTGTCAAGCCCCACATTCTGCAAGACAATCGCAGAAGATGAAGCATATTTAATGAATGCAAATTAACATGAACTGCCTGCTGCTGGTCAGTACATCAGTGGTTGTATTTTGCAGTGTTTTTAGGAAAATGACTCTTGTCGATATGTGGTCACCAGCTTACTAATCCAAACATAAACAACATGTCTGGGAAAGAAAAAACTGGGAGTATAATTAAAGTCTGCTTCTAGCAAAATACCAGTCCATAGGAGGGATCAGAGTTCAGACCCTAGCTGTTGTCCTTCCTGCTCTACACAAAGCAGGAAATTAGAGAGAAAGCACTCACAGCAACATGATCAAGCAAGGAGGGGTGATAACAGCTTTTGAAATTATTCAAGTCCATCTGTGTGCCTTTAGAACCTCAACATTAATTTCTACTACAGACCATTGGTCTTGACAATCTAACATGTTTCA
This sequence comes from Pachycephala philippinensis, assembly GCA_013397055.1. Taxonomy (NCBI): domain Eukaryota; kingdom Metazoa; phylum Chordata; class Aves; order Passeriformes; genus Pachycephala; species Pachycephala philippinensis. The sequence continues at coordinate 158,679 of VWZT01007475.1, read as the reverse complement.
GTAGAGATAATAGAGTGTGATAGTTCCTATGGGTTTCAAGGAACACTGCTTTCACCACAGAGGAAGCCAGCACATGCACTATTTTCATGCTTCTGCTTGTGTAGTCCTACTGCCAGACCAGAAGAGAGTGATGCAGAATTGGAAGGCGTTAAAATCAGTGCCTTGCTTAGAGAATACCTTACTGCTAGTTCTCACTAGCCTTCATCTTCCTGTAAATCCCTTGTCAGCACCACACAGCATGTTAGCACCCTCTGTCAGGACAACATCCAGGCTGAGCATTCTCCCTGCTCACCACTTTCCAGAAGCTGAGGATGTGCCATGACTGCTTGACTATATGCACCACCCTAGGAGACACCCCAGAAATAAGGGACACTTACCCACTTTGTGCAGCTGTTTAAGTCCCCAGGTGATCCATCACTGAAGCCACTAAATCCGGACATCTTACATGAGTACACATCTTAGATGTGCTTCAGACATGACACCCCACAGATGTGTCACTTTTTATTCCTTTTTGACAGGACTTGCATTTGCTAAGTTTTGAGGAACCCTTTTGGCAGATTACACTTCAACATATCCTGCTGTCATCCACTGCTCAGACTGAGTGAGCAGTAAGTGCTGAGATAACCTCTAGAACACCAAAATCCACCCTAAGCTAACCTCTCCCAGATGCTGCAGAGAAAAGCTATATGGAAAAACATTAGAAGATATTTTTTCACTTTTTTTTCTCTTAGTACTGTGTCGGTCCTTAATTTTCCATTATCTCTATAAACAAACCAGGCACCTCACTACCACGGTGTATTCCTCCTCGCTTATCTCACTCTTTGACAATGGGATTTTCTTCCAAATATGGATGCTTCTTTAACAACACAGACTGAGGTATTCTCTGCTCTGCTACCACACTACTGAAGTGCACTGAAGGTAACTTCAATGGCTTGGCTGAGCACGGATCTTCTCCCAGAAGGAAAGTCTATGGACATTGGAATCAGGTACAAGCAACACAAGAGGACTACAGAGATGCTGTTCACCACTCAAGGGAGAAAACTGTTGCAGCCTAAGCTTGATTAGTGTTCAGACTGGCCAGCACTGTGAAGGACAAAAACGACATTTTAAAAATATATTTACAGCAGAAATAGCATCAGAGACATCACTGGCCCACTACTTGATGAGGTAAGTCACCTCACAAATAGGGGCATAGGCAAAGTGGAGGTGTATAAATGCCACCTTCTCCTCTGTCATCAACACTGATGATGGCCTCTGGGACCCCAGAGCCACGTGTTGAAAAATCATAACTCGGTGGTTGATAAACTCCCAGCCAACGCTGAACTTGTTTGATACTTGCTGCTTCATCTGGATGCTTGTAAATCTATGGTACCTGATAGGATTCCTCCCAGGGTGCTCAAAGAGCTGGCTGATGTCATTGTGGAACTTGTCCCCACTATTTTCCAACAGTCTTAGGAGTCTGGAGAGGTCCCAGTTGACTGGAAGACGGCATGTGTTGATTCAGTGTTCAAGAATGGTTGTAAGGAAGACCCTGGTAATGACAGGCCTGTCCGTCTCATTTCAGTGCCTGATAAAATTATGGAGAAGCTTATTCTGGGAGTTACTGAAAAAACACACAAGACACAACTCAGTCACTGGTCAGAGACAGCCCAAGTTTATGAGGGGAAAGTCCTGATAAAACAACTTAATTTTCTTTTATGACAAGGTCACCCACCTAATTGACCAAGAGAAGCCAGTAGATGGTGGGGGGTTGGGATTTTAGTAAAGATTCCGATACCATCTCTCACAATATTCTTCTGAACAAAATACGCATCAGACAGATAGACAAGCCCATAATACACTGTATGAGCAAATGGCTGACGAATCAGGCTCACGGAGTTTAGCAAATGGAGTCACACCAGTCAGTGGCCACTCACCAGCAAGGTTCCCAAGGGGTTAATTTTAAGGCCAGTGTTCTTTGATATTTTTACAAATTATCTGGATGCAGGAGTCAAATGTACATTAAGTTTGCTGATGATACTAACTTAGGATGAGATGTGGACTCTACGGATGGTAGAGGCCTTACACAGAGACCTAGACAGACCAGAGAGCTGTGCCACCATCAACGGTCTGAAATTCAGCAAGAGCAAGTGCCAGATCCTTCATCTGGGACAGGGTAATGCTGGTTTTACATGCAAATTGTGGGAGAGGCTGGAGAGCAGCCCTGCAGAAAGAGCTCAGAGTCTGAGATGAAGGCAATTACAAGTCAACAGCGAGGCCTGGCAGCCAAAAGGGCCAACAGTAACCTCGGGTGCATCACGCACAGCATAAACATAAACAACGAACAATCCTCAGAACAATACTCGCTGGTCTGTGAACTATGAATTAAGATGTGAGAATACATAATTTCTCCATGAAGATAAGTAAGTTTAATGATTTTTACTGTTCAGATTGTCCCAAGTGCAGCCAGAACTCTTACAGTCTTACAAAACTAGTTCAGTATTCCTAGAAAGAGATACAGACATAATGTTCTCGCTCAGAGACTGAAAAGACTAAACAATAAACTGAATGGCAAATGAAAGAAAAATAGTATTTGTATCATGGAAAAGAACTATATATCAAAGCTAAAGTAGATGGTAACGGCTGCATACGTAAATAGGCACTCGCAAGGATCCAAAGGCAAAAAAAAACTAGGAAAAGGAAAAAAACAACACTGAGGCCACACTTTGCTCTCACACTCCAGAGTAACTACCGGTTTCAGTTAAAATCTTTGGGATTATTAACATGCCTAAAGTAATGTACATGCACATATCAGGTCTGATTATTGTCATTCATAGTTAGTTAAAAGCCTCTTTACACTAGCCTTCAAATAAAAGTAAAATTCTGTCTGGATACTAGAAACTGTGGTAGCAGAAATGACTACTTCTATCTATAGGTGATTTGAGCTGACACTGTCCACCTGTTCAAGTAAAAAGAATCTTCAGGGATGGGTTGTTTTTAAAACAAAAACATACTTTTTTGAAGTTCCCAGAAGGTTTCTATAGTCACAAGTTTATGTTTTTACAACCATGTTCACATGATGACTCCAGCTTATTACGTCCTGTAGCACAGATCAAAATGGAGCAGAGAGCTGATTACAAAAATTAGAAAGCAGAGGCAAGGAATGTCTTGGAGACAAACTTCTGCTCCTCTAGATAGTAACTTTATTCAAAATTATGACTACTTTGTCATTTGCACTCTTTGGTTGATGTATTTACATCCATTACATTTTACAGATGCAAGAACTCTCAAATATGAAGACATTCTATCCTGCCCTTACAGTCCTGTACAGGAATATAGTCACAATACAGATGTGTTACTTAGCTGTCCCTGCTCTAATTCATTAGTATTTCCTCTAAGGTGCATTCCTTTAAACTCGCTGTTAAAGAGCTTTTTTCCAGAGTGTTTGCAGAGTGTTCCAGTTGTTAGACAACATATTGAAAACAGATTAATTTCTTATTATTTTAAAGTGGACTTAATTGTTTGAAATACAGCAAAATACTACCTTGTAGCAGCAAACCAATTTTAAGAGAAAAAGAAGTGAGGATTTCAGTCTTGCTCTATTTCTCTCTTATTGTTGGTGGTTCAGTTTTCAAGGTTCACACTTCTTTTTAACTGGCCACTGTAAAGGCTTATGTGCACCCCTTAATTGAATGTGATAAAAAATAAGTCCTTCTACCACACATTAGGACATGGCTCATCCTGGAACTCAAACTAAGGAATTATGCAAAGCTGTCCTAAAGTGAAATCCACAACTGTCAGACTTAAATACTAATCTCTCCTAAGATTAGTCTCCCTACACTAAAGAAATACAGTGCACTTACATGCCTGCTGCACAGGAAAAACACTTCATCTTCACACAGAGAAACCTTTCCAGCCTTCTACAAACATGGCTGTCATCACTACAAAGACACCAACTCTAAGTAAGTATTGACAATGGCTGTCTGAGCACTGGTTCATTTGAAACTGATGCCATACCACTGTGGTTTTCAGCCTCTCTGATTCATCAGTATTCAGTGTGCCATCTCACAGGAACCACTTGGAAAACATATTCAAGATGATCCTCACTGAACAGAGATGTCTTCATAAACACACATAGATAGCTACAGCAAACATCGTGATCCATCTCTGTGACGGCACTGCATTTGTAAGTGACAACCAAACCCATTCCTGAGCTGCATATTATTAGCTGACACAAACAACTATCAAGCATCCACCAGGACAGAGAACAAATAAAAGCTGAGTTCAAGCTCACCACTGCCTTAACAATGACCCCACTTTGGTCTACGCTTGAGTCTGTGTGCACAGAGCACATTTCCTGGTACAATGATCAAATTAGGAGCCAAAAAGTATTTTTACTGAGAAGGCTATCCTGTCTGAAAGGTGAAGGGTATGAAATAAATAGTACATTAATCACCTCTATGTCAAGCTGAAGTGATAGCTCTCAACATGTGTCTCCCTTCAACTGGCAGTAGCCAGAAGAACAGCAGTGGCACCAAAAACATTGAGGGAGCATTTGATAAAAACACCAGAAGAGTTGACAGTACAGAGACTCTCCAGCCAACACTGAACAGTATTTGTCATAGCGATGCCATTGGGCATCATCTGGATGTAAGCCCTGTGACTGGAGAAGAAAATATTAATACACAGGCTATGGAGTTTATCCTTTTAATCCCCTGTGGCCATACCCCTATGCTCAGGTATCAAGGCTTCCTCTAAGATCAAGGGAATCGGAACAGGAGCTTACCCAGAGACTAAGGGCACAGGATGGGGAGGAAGAGGAGAAGTGCCTTCAAGCAGCTGGTTCTCATATTCTTAAGAGATTATTAGAGGTTCCAGCTAAAGGAAATACCTCCTCAACTTAAGATGTATACACTTTGACTTTCAGCACTGCAGTCCTCTGTGAGGACCCTACTGTCATCCAGCTGAGGCACTGACACATAAGAAATCTCACATCATTTCCTAGCAATACAATTAGTACTATCAGCACAAGCTTTGTAGCCAGCTATGACCTTAACCATAAACATCTTTTTAGAGAGTTTATATAGTGTCCTTCAAGCTACAGGATGCTGTTCTGCTTTCAGATACACAAATCTGTCACCACTGCAATGGCAGCCACACCTCTGATAAGACATTTTGGTCTCCAATTTTCAATACAATTTCCTGTTTTCAAAATTTCTTGTGTGTTCCTCAAGCACAGGCCCCACTCCTCCCCACACCCAGTTTTATAAAGATCTGTTAAACAGCAGTTTTCCAGCATAATCTTAACCACAGTGTGCTGAGAAAGAAACTATGCTTATCAAAGAAACCTAATTCATAAGCTAGACCTTTAACATCCAGTAATCGTACTTGTGGTATGGTTTTTTTCCGTGCTTTTTTATTCAGAGAAGGAATATTGAAAATACTCAGATGGGAGGTAAATAAATGCAGTGGGGTGTTCTTAAAATGGCATAAACTGCAAATGGTAGAATAGCAAAGGTGTTAAAACTTCAGTTTTAAGTCTTATTTTCTACAACCTTTCTTCCATTATATTTACAGCTTTTACTTTACAGCCCCTTACTCCTAAGAGTACTAAAACTGTTTAAAAGGGTAGAAAGTGCCAAGTCCATGAACTTCTTTTTTAAGAACAAAACAAACAAACAAACCAAAGAAAAGGAGATGAGAAAAACACTTTGCTCCCACAAATCTTTGCTGACCGGAGGAAGCACATCCCACATATCAAGAGACCAAAGCAGTACCTGGCACGAGCCCGTTATTTCAGCCAGCAGAAAAAGCAGTGGCTCAGCCCCCTGGCTTTATGCAAGTTTTCCTTGCTAAGGTGAGCCATGTTGTACATTATAGCACCATGACTTGGCAGGCAGCCTGCTGTGTGTCCAAAACAGGGCAGAGTGTGACAAACTACCAAAAACATCATACTGAGATATATATATATATATATGAGGATCAAAGAGAAAGATCATCTGACACCCTTCTCCTCAATACTTCTTCAGCTAACCTTGTAGAAGAGCCACAGAAGGGGAGAGAAAGCTTTTTAGAGAGACAAAGAGTCCATCATTATTCCACGTACAGTCTCCTTTTCAGCCTCCCCAAGAATCTGATCATCTGTGATCTACTCTCCACTGTAATCCCAACCAAAATACATCAGCAAAGGTAAACATCCATGAAAAAAAATTTGCAAGTAGTATTCCCAAAACCCCAAATTTAAATTCCTAAGCACCTAAAAAAATACACAAATCATTCAAAAAGTCTTCTAATATACTTGCCCAATACAATAATTACAAGATTACATTCATGCATAACCAAACTAAGATAATTCTAATGCCTAACTAACCTAAACTGAACTAAAGACACTGATTTTAATAGACGTCCATCTGTGACATTGTGAAATAAAATCTATACTTTCTTCGTATTTGTCAACTGCCCAACCAATTTTAAAGACAGTGCAGGGTAAAATATTATTGCTTAAAATCTGCATTGCTTCTTGGTTGAGCAAGTCTGAGCAGAAGTCACTGAAATAATTGTATTAATTTCCAGAAGATTCTAAAGTAAGAAGTAATATCCCAGTTTTATTACCTCTGTTATTACACTCTTTCTTCATTCCATTTATTGTTTCTTTGCCCTGCAAACGGCTGTCTTCTTATCTTTGGTAATTATAAGAACACACATTTCTACCTAGCAAAAAAAAAATTTAGATAGCTGTGTAGTAACTTCATAATTCTTCAAAAAGTTTAAAAGGCATCATCATCATCTGTTTCAAAGCCTTCCAAGCACAAGAAGAAACAGTTCTCTACAAACACGTATGCAAAACTCACAACTACATGTAAATGCCTCCTGTAAAGGTACATCTGCACATATAGACAGGAAACAATTTCAGTACAACTCCAACCCTGCAAAAGAAAAAAAAGACAGAACAGAGGAGAAGCAGACAGGGTAAGTTTTACAGTGTGCATCACAGACAAGACTGTCTTCTAACATATTTTGATAGCTGCTTTAAGGAGAGCACAATGATCAGGTTTTCTTCATCAACATGACAGATGGAACAAGTGTTTTGCTTTACAAATAAGGAAGATGTAGTGTGCCTGCTAAAAACAAGGCAATCCATGGAAATATTTCAATAGGAGATTGTTTTATCTTAGCCACGTCTATGCACTAGAAATTTCTTGCACTATGTGTTCACCTATTTACAGAGCAGCACTTATTTTTAGCTAAGGAGACTATTTACATGAGGCTGCAGCACTTAATCACAAAATTAAAGCAGATCAAACAACTTGTTGAGCCATGAATGACTACACACTTGAGATGTAAACCACGTGGAAGGAAACACTTGACAATGATGGCCTAGATACATCTGCTTCAGAGGCCAGTAGCATGCATCAGATGATCTCCTGGAGTATCAACCTGACCAGCATTTCTGAAGTTGCTCAAGTCTACAGAAGCAAAAAAGGCAGTATTTACACGAAAGGTATATACAAATCTTGCACTTTCAAGTTGGACACTCTGTTCTGAAAATCTACCCTGACATTTATTTTGATTAAGCTCTCCCAAACAGCTGGTTCTGTTTAACTTAATCTCATTAAAAGTCCCAAGCAGACAAATTTAAGCAGGCCCTGTTCTACTGTAAGTCTAACCTGTAAAAACATGACAGTCCACAAGTTTCCAAACAACGAGCCTTCAGCATCGTGTTCACTGGTGTAAGTATCTTCTAACTGCAAGCTGCAGCTTTAGCTGTATTGAGTGAAAAGTGTTTTTCTCAGCCTGTATTATTCTATGCCTTCTTACTTCTTATTTGTAGTTTTAAGTAAGCAGACAGATTTCATTTTTTGTGGCTGACTTAGGAAATCAACTGAAATGATGAAGGGGGAAGGTGCTCTGCGTAGACCAGCCTTCCTGAAAAGGCTGTAGTTAGCAACATGACTCAAGGTCTGTGTGCATTAAAGTGTGACGGATGGTTTCACAGGGTTGGTAACTTGAACATATTAATTATATGATTCTACCTGGTAACCTACAGGGCCCTAAAAAAACAGCTTCTGTCAGTCATGCTGTTTTCAGATTTAGCTGGTTTTTACTGTGCTAAGTATAGACAAAATAGGCAGGTAAGCTGCAGCCAGTGAATTTAGACGGGAGTGAGAAAGACAATGAGTGCTGTAATGCAGGTTTATCAGTGCTGTTCTGGCAATACATTTCCAAGAACCCACTAACCTTTAAGGAAAGAGACAATGGGTAAGCATAGCTAAACAGAACTCAGTTACATGAGCTTTAGAGACCCTTTAAGGAAACAGATGCATATATTTCACAATTTAAGAAAGACAACAAGAAAACCAAAACCCAATCACAGACACTACAAGCATTATTCCAGAAGTGAGTTTAAGAGCCACTTCTCCCACTGCAACACTCACAGCACTTGAACTGCTTTGACACTTCAGCAGTTTGAGATGGACCAGTGCCACATACAAGGAAGTATAAGAAGACACATAAGAACATATATAATATCAATCTCATATATTATAAGAACAGTTAATGCAGATAGTTAAGCCTTCCTTCTAACATGCCTTGTTTGATGTAACTGCAAAAGTTTGAATTTATTCAACTCAAGTCATAGAAAAACCTTTTGTTAATAACACTTTTGCAGTCAAATCAACCTTTGCTACAGCACTGCTGAGATCAATAATATTACAAAAGAGAGAAATCTGGTGCAGTCTGCTGTCAATCAGTTCTCTTCTGAGCCACATTATGTTTCATTCATCATGCTGCACACCCTACTTCCCTACCCAGAGGGAAGGGAATTAAAAGGTCACCCCTTAGCCAATAAAATATATATTTAACTATTTTGTGGGGAGGAAACAGTATCTTTAAGCAGTCATCCAAAGAAGACAGCCTACCAAAAAGGTCGCATGCTGCTGCACGCACATCAATAAACATCTTGATCTAGGAACTGAATTGAAAAATATCAAACCACTGAAGGTAAGAAAGCGGGACTCAGAGAACTGTCAGAAAAATTACAAAATTAGAGCTGAGCACTGCATTCAGCAAATAGATGATACAGACACAGCAGAAATAAGTAGTGCTGGGAGCTAGATTCAGATAGCCCACTCTGAAATTTTCAGTAACAGGAAAAAAATCACTTTGGATACTTTTTATATCTATCTGCATTTTCTCTTAGGTCTCCTACTGGTAAACACGTAAGTCAGCTCCTCTTTTCTTTCTTTACCTCTTCAGTCTTTCCAGGACTGTTTCACTGTAAGCATAATAATAAAAAAAATTTAAAAGAGTAATACCCTGCTGATACCTATTTCATGATTCTTTTAATCCCGAAAATTGCTTTCTCCTCCATTCTTTCAGCCTCACTAATTGAAATGCTCCAGGGGAACAGTCCTTGTGGAACATGTGGAAATAAGAAAGAGCACCTAAATTGTACTTCCACCGCATGTCAAAACAAACATTAGATGCTTAAGACAACAAAAACAGCACCAGGATTCTAAGAAAATACACTGATTTTTGCCATCCATCCTGCTATCAAAATACATATAGCAGACTCATCATCTCACTGAAGAACTGTAGCACTAGAACTACTGTAATCAACCAAGAATAAGACCAACTGGTATTCTGTATTCCCTCAAAAAAAAAAAAAACCACCTTGGCTTATGGCATTTTATCCTGAATGAAGAGGTTTATATGCATGCAACTACTCTGAAACAAACCTGATGGCAGAAAATTGCATAGTGAAATAGGAGGCACTTCAAATGCCAAACCATAAAGCTCTCTAGGACCGGAACAGAGAATCAAGATGACATGATTACAAAAACAGCACAAAATAGCTGGCTAAGAAAGAATGATGAGAGTGTCTGTGCCTGGAAAGGGTTTGAAGATACAGAAAGGGAAAGAGTCTGTGAAGGCACTGAAGTCACAAGAAAAATGTACATTTACCGATGGGAAAAATACAAGAGAAAGAACAAAGAAAGAAATATTACCTGTGGCACTGAAGAAAAACAAAACCAAATTTGCAGTCAACTTTGACAGGTATCCAACACTGAAGTTCAGCTAATATTCTGGGGAGGAAAAAAACCCCAAAACAAATCTCAAAACCTACAGACCCCATAATTTTACACGCAAGTTATAGTGAACATACACACACATTGTGTTGTATAACTAGAGTTAAAAGACATCTCTTACGTAACTTATGCTTTGTCAATGCAGAATTAAAGAAATGTGTTCCTTTAAGGAATAAATTCACTATAAAGGTTTTCCTCAAAAGAGAAGAAGGAAAAAGAAAAAAAAGGTAATTGCTTCCTAAAACTGGTCCCTGGTCAAAAGGGACATATAGAACTGTACATAATCACCTGCCAGCCTTCCTGCTGAGAAAGCTTGAACTTCTTGTACTACTAGATTTGATTCCTACTCCTGCCAACATTATCTGACTCCAAGAGTAGGCTCTGAGGACCACTTACACAATGAGACATCATGGCACATGACTGCAAGTGTCAGAACTTGACCTTCACAATATATAAAGGATCAGATCACTAAAACGTAAGCATATGTTCATTTTCGTTGAAGTCTACAGGTACATTCACACATAAATGATTTTGGGAAGAGGAAAATCAGAAAGAATCTACCAAAAAAAATTTCTTTAAATTCTATTGCATAGGGAGTATCCCTGTGCTTTCTGTATGCGTTACTCTTTCCAAAACTGTGTAATTCTTGGCACTTAGTAAGAGGTACCCAGCATGGTGCTTGACTGTTCCTCATAAGAGCTGATTATGCTCCCACAGCCACTTAGAGGAAGATTTAGAAGTATGAAATAAGTACCTACACATCTATATTTTCTCTTCATCTTTTACAGTAGAAAAACATTAACTTAAAACAAAAAATACATCTGGCAAACGAAAATTAATTTATTATGCTTAAAATTATTTTAGCCGCTCAATTTGCCCCCACCCCAGTCCTATGTGCAGAAGGCCAACTACCAGCACCAGTTAAAAGCACAAGATTTACACTGGCACTCTTATTAGAGCTGAGGTAATTTAAGAGGAATGTCAGCACAAATTTACTTTTCAAACTTTATTACTCTGCTTTAAGAAGAGAAAGAATGCCTGCTATTGTAATTTTTAAAATATTTACAAAATCTTTGGTATCTGGTTTTAGTCGCATAGAGTTAAAACCAGAACTCTAACACCACCGCACATCACGTTTCTTTCATCAGAAAATAGAACGTAAAAAAAAAAATCACATTTAGTGAAAACAAAGTTTTTAAGGAGAAATGTGATCACTCTTCACTCTGGATAAAATTCAAGGCTACTGCTGAATTAAAAGGAGGACACGTGGACTGCTCTGCAAGGTATGAGCTTGTGAAGCTGGCTTCCATAGGTGTCTGAGCCATTCAAATTCCCTTTGAATGGGCAGGTTCCTACCATAGAGAGCCAAAATGGGATGAAAATCTCAAGCTAATGACATCTATGCCAGTTGCATAACTTTAATCCTGAACCAGAGGCCACCTTTTCACCCTCCTGTATGCAGATTGAACTTTCTTCTCTTCTTTTGGTAGGGAACAATGTAACCTACTTTTAAATAATCTTTATTTCTCTTTAAAGAGAAGGATGATGGAAACTGTCCTGGTGGCCATTTAGTAGTGACCTTTTCTCACAGCATGAAGACATTTCAAAAATCACCTCTGTACCACAAAGGCCTTCCAAAGTCACCTCTAGCAGACATGTATTTTAGTATTACAGAAACACGGGAAAGAAATGCGTTAAGTTGAGCAGAATACATAAGCAAAAGGGAACCATATGGGAAAGACGCAATTTTCTCTTCGGCTTTGCAAACAGCAGGCAACAGAAAAACCACTGATGTACCATGATACTTTTCCTATTAAACCAAATACTTTTCTGAACATAACTATTTGTAATAGCAGCATTAAGGATTAAAACCAAAGCCCCTCCTGTGCAGTCAAAAAGGAATTCTAACAGAGAGAACCAAATGAAGAAACAACAATTTATTTGCTCTATCCCCTCCTGCTCTGCCTAACGCCTGCAGTTAGGAGGGCACTGTCCTCAGGTGGTGGTGCCACTCAGCCCCTGCTCTCTCAGGCAAGGCTCCCAAGACGAGGCCATTTTGAGGTAGACACCTGTCCACTGGCAACAAGCATGAGAGCATCAACTGCAAAATGAGGTTACCACATGGCAACATCTTTCAGTCACTACAAAACTTGCTTCCAAATTGAAACAGCTATCAAGAGGTGAAAAGCTCCATATCACATTTCTAATCCCTCCTCTCTGCAACTTTTTTTTTTACTTTGTAATGATTCATGTCAGTTTTCCTGGTCTTATAAAACTTGCTCCCTCGAAAATGTTTCCCAAATCGCTTTGACTTTCACGTAGCAAGGATTTTTACAATGCATGTGAGAAATATTCTGTTGCTCATTATCTGTTTGATAAAACATACTTAAGAAAAAAGGTCAGATAAAAATTGGTATAATGTGGAGCTCTAGTGGTAGTGAAGAAGTAAAGCAGCACATAACACCAACCATTAAGAAGTAGATATTGACCTTTAGTAGGAAAACAGCAAGTGAAAACATCGTAACAGATGGATGTAAACAAGGAAGAAGGAAAAGGGAAAGAGCTTAGCATCAAATTCAACATCATTTCAGGCTCACAATGCATCTCTGCAAACAACATGATGAGTAACTCTCATTTCTGTGCACAAACTTGCATCTTGTAATTTACTGCAGTTAAGCAGCAGAAAAAATAATGTCAGTTTGCTTATGTTAGTCTTAAAGGAAAAAAAATGTATATATACTACAACAGGAAACCAATGTTCCTTACCAAAACTAGCTGAGAGTTGAGTAATTCTATGCACTCTTTTAGAACAGTCCTAATCATATATATTGTCCTTCTCATGATAGCCACGGCAACTCCTACATCAGCCAGTAAATACTCTGTTCTCAGCTGTATCATCACCAAAATAGTGTACCAACCACTGTGGGCAGCTTTAACACAGAGATTCAGCAGTCCCTTCAGGCTGATGAGTTTGGCAGGAATTAAATCCTAAACTAGGAGAACTCCTTCCTTATATATGAGTACTATCACACATCCTGCTGGCATACTTCAGCATATTCAGCTTAAGTCCTGCTGACAGTCGATATTCTACCTGTAAAGGAGACGGGTTTTCATACAGAGCGAGAGGATAGGTAAAGCATCCTTTGTATCTAGTGTGCCTCATCACAGAGGATGCTGGAATTCCTACATCCCCCTGTAAAACAGTGGCATTATTTTCTTAACTTCTAAGGTGCTAAATAAACTTGGCTATACATTAGAAGAAGTTTCTAAAGCTAAAACAACATTGACAGTTATCAGACTATCAAAAAGGAGCACAAAAACTGAAAACATTGCAGCGCGAATGTACAAACAACTGATTGCAGTATTAGAAGGGCCTGTTTCCAAAGTCCAGCACTATCCCTGGTTGCACAAACACACACAGTTTCGAACCTTCAGTAAGAAAAACCTGCGATTCCTTCCTAGAGAATCTGCTTTCCACCAAGACTACAGAAAAACAAGACTGAAAAAAGCTCATGTATCTATTACTGCTAACTTGCAACAGACCCTCCACCTATTTCAATCCATGTTATAAATTGTTCAGTATTTTTGCCAGGGACTTTTGCTCTACTTCCCAAGTTGAGCACACAGAGCCTTAATTCAGTACTACCCCATTTAAGACAGAATATAATTCATCTGCTAGAGGAGGTCATTAACTTTTTCATAAGTGTTATTGTTTGGCAACATCCAGCCTGATGGGGAGTTTTTATTAGCATTAATTCCAATATAGTGCCACAGTGAAAACAAACTATTCTGGGCTTAACACCTTTTCCATCTAAGGAACAGCTGTTGACTGAAGAGGCATCCCCTGGATCTGACTTAGGTGTATTTCAAAAACACGGGATACCAAACACGCCAGAGTTACAAGCCTCCGAGAGGAGATTTCCAAGCTGTGTCTGTTACCTGGTGGGCAGTTGCACTCTGGAGCCGCTTCTCTCGCTACTCGTATTTTTGCCAAGTGCTCGTAGGATTTCTGGGGGCGAGAGAAGCAACATGAGGGCACTCGGCGAGCTCGCTCCGCCACAGGCAGCGCTCCCGACCGCGGCCGCAAACTGGAATGTACCGCTATGCCAGAGGCTGCGCAACCAGCGGCGGCTTCTTTGCTTGGGCTCGGCCTAAGGTGTCTCACTGACCTCACCACCCCCACATCAACAAAGCCAAGCGCGACACCTCGGGGTCTCTCCCACCGCCGCCGCAAGTGACCCCCGTCTTTCTGCCTTCTCGACACGCGCGGTCGAGAAGCGCAGGGACGGCGGAGAGTTACAGATGAGAAAAGCGCCCCAGGAGCGGCGCACGCAGGGCTCCCCCGCGATCTCCC
>VWZT01007475.1:100120-143382 GCA_013397055.1 Pachycephala philippinensis | reverse complement strand
CGAGCGCTTTGCCACTTGTCAGAGAGGTTTTCAGGCGCGGGGCGGGAAGCGCCCCCCCTCCGCCCGCCGCTCCCCTCCCCGCCGCTGCCGGAGGACTTGTTGCTCCCGCTCCACCTGCCTGCCGGCGCCCAGCAGCCGCGCCGCGCCAGGCGGGGAAGCCCGCAGGCGGCAGGCAGCCCGCGCTGCCCCGCTGTCAGCCGCGGAGCCGCCGCCCTGCATCCCCGCCCTCACCGGCATAATTTATTCACCTAGGCGGAGGGGCGGACTGCGGGCCGCGGGGGGCTCTCTTTGCATAATGTCTGCACGGCGGGCAGGACATCAGACTCACAAATTAGGAGGGCGAGGGTCGCAGAGGCCTCGGGAGGGGCGCCCGCGCCGGGCGGTACCGGGGAGGGGGTTGCAAGGGGCGGCCGGGGGAGCTCCGGAACACCGGGCAAATTTTCGGCGGTTTATGGCTGGGCTGTCATGCCCACGGTGCGGGCATAAAGCACGGGAGCGCTCCGGTGCCCCGTTCTTTTTTTAGAGTGCGGAGGGTAAACGTGTATAACTCACCATCGCAGGCAGGCGATGCGAGGGCTCGCTTCCAAAGAAGCAGCATGCACTAACTTCCCATTGTGTGAAGGTTTCATTTTAGCCAATTTTCTTTTTGCTTGTTTATCAAGTTGCTTCTTCACTGTTCCATGCACACTGGCCAGTTTTCATTGTGCCTGGTTTGGTTGACTAGAAAAGGAGCATCAACATCCAAAGAACTGCAGGTGTGGCCTGATGGGAAGCTTGGTAGTTTCTGGTCCTTTCCCTTCTGTCTCTTACCTTCCAAATGCTGCATGGACCTGCTGCAGTTTGGTTCTCATCTTGGCATTACCACAGTGCATCTCCTACAAAGCACTTTTGTGTGACATTTCTTGTGTTTGGTACACTTTTTGAACCAGAGAAACTTCTCAAAGCAGGACCAGATACTGAAAGAACACATAGCTCACCCTCTTCGGTGTTTACTTATGTGGACACTGACTACTTACAAGATATGGGATGAAAAAGAGATTTGTCCAACTATGGCACTTCTCAGGCAAGACTAAGGGTGCTGATTTATACTAGGAATCAAGTTTCCTTATGGAATCACATTTGTGCAGTTTTATTACCTATTGTTTCCCAAGTATTCAAGCAGTCACAACTGCCATGAAGACATGGATCCAAAAAGCTCTATGGGTTGCAGCCTAATTACTTAGACTTTGAATATAGTGTACCAGAAGTTCATAGCTAGTCATTCATTCTTCTTAATTTGTCTCTTCTTTCTAAACAAAAAGTTTTGTGTACTCTAGTCAGAGAGAAGAAATCATGATTACATAGCCTTAGGTGATAGTTTCTTCACAATAAACAGTTGAGAGTTGCAATGGACAGTTTGCAAACAAATTCCACCAAGCAGCACGTACCTTCTGGTCAGGGCTTGTGAATAACAACTGCACTTTTCAAAACAAGGACTTGTTCACAGGCTATCTGTCGGCAATAAGAAGTTGAAATAGTATTTGGAATTAATAAACTGACAGAAGAAAATGCTCTTATTTGGCGCACAGCATGGGCTCCCTGAGTATGGAATGAGCAGTGCCCAGGCTGCCTCGGAGTGGCTGGCAGCCCACGAGGTGCTGGAAGCCATTGGCGCCAGCTCCAGCGCTTCACATTACCCCCTGTTGTTAGTAGCCAGCACCATTACTCACCCCTGCTCGTGGTGACATCCAGCAAAGTAACCCTGCAAACCCTCAGGACATGATTGCCATTTTCTGCGGGGGGTTAGTGAGGCACCGCTGGGACCAGGACGGCTGCCCGCACCCCGCTGCTGCCTCACAGCAGCACTGCCTCACTTGTGCCAGTGGGTGCTGCTCAGCTAGCCCAGGGTAACATTTCCTCCTGAGATCAGCTCTTCTTATTTCAGGGCAGATACAGAAATCCTCTGGCTGCTTCAGTGCCCCACATGGGGCACAGACAACCACATGCCCATAGGTCAGTGTGACCTAGCTCGACATTTTGCTTGGCCAAATGATGCAGTCTTTCTGCCCAAGCATCCTTCTGTCCCAGCATCATGCCGTCCGTTTGTTTTGGATAAGGCATATTCTAAATAATCTAGACAGAAAGTCCCTTGTTACATTAGATTTGCACGTACTTGTCATCATAAAGATTGCCAAATGAGCCAGATCACCATGTTTCTGTGGGGCACAGTGCAAAGCCATTTTCCTGCTGAATAACAAATCTCGTGCTAGACTTTTCTTATTCTGAAGAGGTAGGATGAGAAACCTTTCTTTGTTCTGTCTGGGACAAATAGAAAAATCTTCCATACTAGAATCAAAGCCCAAACTGGGAAAGCAGAACTCTAAAATACCCAAGAAATTGCTTTCATGCTCTTTTTCACAATGGGTAGCTATACCTCTACACAATTGGGAGAGATGCTAGCCCTGCCTGGTCTCACCTCTGAAAAGAGATGAGGTTCATGGTTGTGTGTACATGGGTCTGCTCAAACATATCCTCAGACAAAGGGAAACATGATGAAGAGCGAGAGGAGAAAGACCAGTGTCAAGTCTTCCTCCTTGCTCCAGCTTAAAGTTGCATTTTTCTTTTAGCTAAAACTTGGTTCTGGGAAAGATGTCAGCTAAAAGTTTTTTTAAATGCTTAGAAATTACTTGATAATGGCAGAGTTTGAGAACAAATTATGTCCAATAGCTTTTTTCCTAACGTGTTTTCACCTAGAAACAGATAATACAGAGTCCTTAAAAATGCAAATTAGGAGTGTCCTCTGCTTGCAGCAAAAGCATGGTGATTTTCCTGATGGAAGCATTATTTATCCACTTCACAGCAAGGTTGGTCCAGAACAGACTAGGCTGGACTGTGGAATCTAAGCAGCAAGATGAATTACGCACAGTCTGATTAAATCTAGCACAGGAGTTGTTTGTGTAGGCGAAGAACATAACACAGATGTTTTACCTGTTATAAAAATCTCCGGTCATGTCTGCCTGAGTCGAGAGCGTTAAGCAGCCATCCCCTCCTATGCTCAGTTACTTGATACCATCAAGTGGACAACCGGCAGCTTTGCAGTACGCTTGTCCCATCTAAACACAATAAACCAGAGAAAAAAACTGTTAAGACACGGCATTTGCTGCTTTTGCCAGCTTTCCACAAGCGGGAGGCAGAGCAAATCCAGGACATGCATATGTTCAGTGCCAGTGAGCCTGCTTCTTATTTTGTAGCCATGATGATGCCAGAGTCAAGAAGGCATCTACTTAGGATCATAACTAAGATTAAAACCAGATTGCTGTAGCACTATTGAGAATGCTATCCGTGCAATGAAGGAACAGGGTTTCTTTTTTTTTCCCCCTCTCTCTCTTAAAAAAAAGCCACTATTTTTTTACCTTTTTTATTGGTGAAGATTTATAGGTCTTGAATTAGAGAGAGTAACTTGGTCTAAGGTTTAAGGAGTTAAACTCCTATTCCAGGAGTAAACCAGACAGCAGTTCATATGGGAAAACAGTAATTTAACTGCTCTCTGCCAGGAACTGTATCTCAGATATTGCTGGTCACGTTTAAGATGCTATACCATGCAAGTTTAGGTTACAAAACACTTAGAAAGCTTAAAATGCCTAGTTTGTATCTGATAGCCAGAATACAGCAGCTTGAAATAACTGTACACCAGGTATTTTGAGCTGGCCACTAACACGTACAGGTAGAGTACAGAAAATTGCAAATCTGCAGCTCTCCAACTCAAACAGCAGAAAAAGGAGGAGAATTTTAAGTAAGGTCTGCTGAAGTGCTCATGCACACAGACCTGAGGCAGCCACGCTTCCCACCAAGAGGGAAGTGCTCTCACTTTGAAGATTCAAATCCCTTAAGGCCATGTTTCAGCAGATTTTGTGTATGGCGAGGGTAAAGGTATTGACACAAGATGCCACTGTTTGCATTTCATGGGTCTGTGTTTGAAGATGTGGATGATGTTTGCAGATAACAATTTTCCACCAGACAGGACTAGTGTCTGGAGTTCTTTCCATATTTTTATGTCTACAGCATGCTGTATTCTGGCTGACCAATCCAGAGTCCACTACTGGATTTCTTTACCAGATACAACATAAACTTGTGACTAAAATGATGCAAATACAGATGAGTGAAAAATAAGCATTCATCTGCTGAAACAATGAGCCGTGTTCAATTTGTGATATAGATTGCATGTATGACCAGGAAAGGCAGAAGGCAGAGAATAAATATGAATAGGGATTGGAGTCTAGGACATTGAGTTAGAGCTGAGGCGACACACACAAAGATAAACGCTCGAATGGTTAATAATGGTTATGCAAACCCTTCTTCTGCAAAGGTTCCCGCTTTCAAACGGAGCTTATATATTATTCATTCTATGTGGAGTCAAAATGTATCTGCATTCTGCTTCTTCCTCCATTCGTCTCTCTCCTGCTCAGTTCAGCCTTCAAATTAGAGTGCATCTTGCACCCTAAATGAGATTTTACTTAACTTTTGTATACTTATATGGGAAAAATGCAAGGTGGAAGCAGAATCCAACACTTCTCTCACTTCTCAGCTCCCTGGCAGGTTAGGGAGTATGGTATTTCTCATTGACCTGCTCCTAGTGTCTGCCAAGATAGTTCAGAATCACCAGAAAAACAACTTACTTCACTGTTTTGGGAAGAAAGTTGGAAAAACCTTTCACTTTCAAATATCCAAATTGATTGCCTTCTGTCACTTTAAATTTAATATAAGCACATTACGGTATACATGATGCAGTACATTAATATACTTAGCAGATGGATAACACTTGCTCATGATTTAATACTTAGATATACTCATTTCACATCTACTGTACAAACACTTCATATATTTGAATCTTTAAGTCAGACATCTTCAGACTAGAGGCAGTTGAGTCACATGAGCATAGGATTTAGTTTATTAGTTTCATAACCTCACTGGTATTTTGGCAAACCTGATATTAAAAATAAAAAAAAAAAATTAAATTAAAAATCCTTACATATGGGTTTTAATATATTTCACAGGATTTCCTTTTTCAGCCTAATGAAACCAGCTCTCCTAGACCTACAAACTGATTCAAGACAAAATTCGGACCCTGTATGTCATTCTTTACTAAAATTCACAAGTATTTTTCACATGAATGTGTTGCAAAACACTTCATAACAGATAAACCAACTGTCTTATATTTTTCATAGATTCAAATACTTGCTTTAAAATGCAGCCGATTCCTGGGAAGCTCTGGCAAGAATTTTACTGAGTTTTACTGAACGGAGAGCCATCATCAGAAATTAGGATGAAGAGACCAGACCTGAGAACCTCAGATGGAAAAAAAAAAAGACATCCTTGCCCTGGCTCCAGGCCAATTAATATCTATTGGTTCCCTGGTCTGTTTATTTGTGTATGAATGAACACCACTGGAATTCCTGGGTCGTGGTGAAAGGCTGGGAGGACAAAGTTTGGCCTAAGAGTTTCTGAGCCTGCAAAGTCCTATATTAACATGTAACTTCACTCACGTGTGTAGTCTGATCCAAATCAATAGGATTAGTCATGGTAGTAAACTTTCACATGTGCTGGAGTGTTTGGAGGGTATAAAAATGCCAACATGAGGGTCAAGATGGATTCAGCACAGAAAGCTAATTATACAGCAGGGGAATTCGCTTCACCTTGTTAATTCCAAATTTCTGGTATGCAGAAGCAGTTACCCTTAAGAAGAGGGTTTTTTTTTCTCAGAGAAATTATTACAATGGAGTATAGCTGAGAGATCTCAGTGGAAACCACCTCTGAAAAAGATAGCAGTAACTGAGTACATTTTTATGCCCCAAAACAGATACTAGAAATGTAAAGTTCCTGCAGGATATTGGCAAATATAGAATCATTGTAATGCAGATAAACTAACATTTCTATAAGCACTGTCAATTATTTACATACTTGAAACAGGTTGAAACTTCTGAAACCTACAGACATTGGGGGTCAAAGATGGACAAGATTATTGTGGAACAAACAATTAGAAATAAGAAAAGGAACAAGATGGAAGGAGGAAGATTTGATTACCAAATTGAAAGGAAGGAGCACTTTTAAGAAGCAAGCAGAATTAAAATCTCTGAATGGATCTTAAGAAGGTGCAGGAGATAGTTGCAGCAGGAATTCTTCTCTTGGTTCAATGGATGGTGTCCTCCAACTGACTTAAAGACAGCTAAAGTCTGGTCAATTTTTTCCCCCCAGTTTGGGATTAGCATATTCTGAGTAATTTACCTGGAATAAAATTTCTTCTTATAAGATCTGCACATCTGACTATCAGTGCATCATTTTACACTGTCATCCACAATTCTGCTGGGGACCATGTCCTTACCTCTCTTTAACCAAATTACTATGATACTATCAAATGAAAATCCCTATCAGGATGTCCAGGACACCTCTTGAGGTTTCTGTTTTATGTTGCCAGGCCTGAAGAAGGCAGTGTTGGGCTCAGAAGATTTGTCTTTTCCAGCTGGTTGTTGAATCTCTGATTATTTCAGTGAGATCTGGGAACAGATGTCTACATGCTCCCTACTACCTCCCCAGTCAGTCATGTCACAGGAAAAAGTATCACATCATTCATCAAATTGTAAAAAAGTCAGTGGTCTAAGCATAAATTCTCTGTCATAACTCTCAAAGCTGTTGTATCCTGAAAGGGAAGTCTGAAAACTAATTTTAATTTTAGATATGGTTTCCTGTGTTACAGAATTCAATGAGATGTTGATATAAATTTTTTAATGAAGGATGATGTATCTCAAGCAAATTTATCCTACTCTTCTGAGGACAAACAGAATTCAGTCAGAAGACACATTCTGGGTAAAATACAAAAAAATCAAACAGATCAAATTTGGATCAACATAAATCACAATTCTGTTACTTTTTTTTCTGAGCTAATCCCTAATGTGACTAATTTCATCAATGGTGGTCCCCTCCACAGTTTTTCAAGTACATTTTCAAAAAGCTCTGCCATTATCAGCTGAAGTTTTTAATGTGCTTTTGAAGGACATAAAGTTTGCTGGGAAATTGTTGCTTGCTCATACATAATTTCCAAAGAAATACCTTTCTTTCCTGATCATGCTCAGATCAGTTGTACATAGCATCTTGTTTCCTGGGAAGACAAAATGCCCAATTGCATCATGGGGAGAAAAAACCCAACACAAAACCAACCAACAAACAAACAAAGAGAAAATCCTTCTCTTAAAGGCTTATCAACATCTGCAAAATAACTGCTTATTTTCTCTGGATCAGAACAAAGTAAATCTTAAGATGCCTGTATATGCATGACAAAACCTACACAACAGGGTTACTACTTTCACTTCTTTTTCAGAGGTTTTGAGGGGACATCCTGGTTTTCTCACACCTTTTATGGCCACCAACTGCCAGCTGTCAAATCACCCACTTCCCCTCTCTGCAACGAGCTTCAGTCTGCCTCTCTGCAGTGGGAGCACATGGAGATGGTCAGCAGGCTTTCCAGAGCTCCTGGCTTTGTCATTCTCTAGGCTTCTCTTTCTCTCTACAGGGAGAAAGGAGGGGGGGAAAAGGCTCGATTCCTTGAAGGCTACAAAACTGTAAAAGCTTTTAAAGGGTGTTTCGTAGGGAATGGGATGGTCAACCTGATTGGGAGGCTGATTCCAAAAATCAGTGTTAGAGATCTCTTTCTCATGTCTTTCCATCTATGAACAGCACTGTGATCTCTTCCATGTGGAATTATCAGAGAAGGAGGACGGGGTAAGATACCTGCAATATCTAGACAAAACCTAAGTTATTATGAAAATTACAGATCTAAGATATCTGAGCACAGCCTCCGAGAGCTGCAGAGCTAAAAAATTAAGCTGGTGGTCAGAAAAGCATCTGAAACCTTGTCGTGAACATTTAGGACATTTTTCCTTGCCATGAGTAGAGAGATAAAGGAGGCCAGTCAGGAGATACTATTAGCTCAGGAATCCATAGATCTCCTGTAGATTTCACAAGAATAAGCACAATAAAATAGCCCGGCTGCTTGGGATTACAGGTCCCAGCCTTGTGTCTGCATCATCTCAGCTCCATCAGGCTGCCAGCTGCCAGAGACTTTACTGAATCGTTCAGGGGCATAGATTCCTCAAATTGCTGTCATAGACTTCTTGTAGCCGTCATATTCTTTACACTACTTGTATTATTTTTATGCCAAAGGTAAAGTAAAACTATTTTGTCTTCCCTGTTTTCCGTGCCTGTAAGAATATTTAAGTCTTTGATGATAATGCTGGCTATGGAGGTCTAACCCAGTCAGTACTGACACAAGGGAGAAAGGGACTACTAGGTAACATCTCAATTTACCATCCTAAGTATTACTCATGCTCCTCAGTCCTGGATCTCTTCTGCAGGGAGAATTTATTATTTTCCACAGCCCTGCTATGCTTCTTTCTCATCCTGAGCCCTCCACACGTACACTTTCCAGAAAGTTGCACTGCTGCATTATAGATGTCTGTTTAGACCTCAACACCAACTTTCCTGCTCCTCTAACTTTCCAAGACTGCACTGTCAAAAACAGTCAACTGAAAGTTACATGTGAGTTAAATGCTCTCTGTCTCAGTCTCTCGGGGAGTTGTGAGACCCTGTCTTTATAGGAGAGCAGGAATATATTGGCAGCTGCTCATATGAGATCAACAGCAAATGTGAGTATTGGTGAGGGCTGATAAAGGAGAAAGCTGGAGGAGAGGGGTAAACCTACATTAGCATTGCAGAAAGCAACAATGACAGAAATATGAAGAAAGGGAATTTACTATGGCCTCTTATTGCTGAGGACAATGCTCCTAAAGGCTGTTTCTTGATGGAGCAGAAGTAGGACCAAGAGAAGAGAACGGATGAAAAAACAGAGGAGCAAAAAAGGTCTATGATAGTGATACAAAAGACTCACTATTCATATATACAGGGACTCTGAGGAGATGTAGGAATTTTAAAGCTCGTATTTTACCAGCTAACTGGAGGACAGGATGAAGACATCTTGTCTGGGCTCAGCAGATCTCAAGATGAAGAAGGTGCCTCTCACATGTGGAGAGACTGCCCTGCACACAGCACTGGGAATGTCTTGTAGCAAGAAAGTGTTATACGAACTTAAGGAAGAGTGTCTTCCAGCTGAGAGCTTTGTTCTGAGTTGGTTAAAACCTCTAAAAACATGTCTTTCTGATGTTTCTGGTTAACAACAGCTTAAGTCTAAAATTGAAACAGTCCTTGTGTTAGAGGGACAGGAACAACCCCAGTGGGCTTTGGGAGCAGCATTCCCCCAGTGGGGCAGGAAAGGGAATGTTTTTGATCACTGTAGCTAAAGTATTTTCTGCTTGATGTGGAAGGCCAGGTGGGTGAGCAGAGTTGCTGTGCACAGCAAGGCTCTCTGGAGAAGGATCTATTATTTTTGGGGTTCAGTCTCCTGAATCAAAGTGAGGAAAAAAGGGTTTGGGGAGAAGTCTTCTCCCAGGGTATTTACTGGTATGTCTGCTTTCTGACACATACCTACTCAACATCAGCGCTCCAGTGGTTTTTGCCTGACATCATATTTAGATAAACTATCCTCCTGAAACAGCAGGATGATTTGTCTATAATTCTTCATTTTTATTTAATGTGGACTTCTACTCATTTAAGAAATCTTGGGCTCTTAATTTTCTGTTTCATCTTGCCCTTGAGGATAGTTTGGTTCTGCTGTATTTTTCTGTACTTGTCTGTCCTCTGTGATTGTAAGTGCTTGAGACTTATTAAATATAAAAGCTCTTTGATATCAGCTGGAGCACAGCTGAGGATTAAGCCTGCCCCTCAGTGCTCTCTCTGCCTGCTGCTGTCATGTGTAAATCCTATGTAGGAATCACTCCCTTCCAAAGAAATCAGCTGTAGCCTGCATGAAACATAGCAGATGCTTTGCAAAACAGATCAGAAAGGAAGTGAAGATACCTTTTCCAATGAACTTTGTGATGAATATAAAAT
Organism: Pachycephala philippinensis; assembly: GCA_013397055.1. NCBI lineage: Eukaryota > Metazoa > Chordata > Aves > Passeriformes > Pachycephala > Pachycephala philippinensis. Next base: position 133,407 of record VWZT01007475.1, on the reverse strand, counting down.
CCAGCATCAGAGCAGCTTCCCTCAGGAAGCAAATAGGCATCTACAACTCACTCATCTATAAAATGCCTCCTGGAATTTTTAATGGCTGTGAGCAAGCACCTGTCAGCTCCGTGCTGCATGGGAAGAGCTGGAACCAGTGTGGTAGCAGCAGTGCCCACAGGAGCAGTGCTGGCAGGCTCTGCTGCTCTTGATGGGCCCCATCACAACCACCCAGGCGCATCTGGGAAATGCCCCAGCCGGGCACCGGGCTCAGCTGACCCCAACTCAACCACTGAAGTCTCATAGCATCACTTTTATACGTGTTACGACTGCAAGCAACAATACCTTAATCTCCAGAACATAAGAAATACTTAAAAGTTTCTAAGACCAAAGCAAACTGGTAGTATTGGTCATCAAAAGGTAATGAAATTTGGCTGTAAGGTCAGAATCTACTTTTTCTGGCAATGCTCAAATATTTTGCTGCCAAGGTTTCCTCAGCTGTACTTTACGTTTTAGTTATTTGAGTCTCCATTAATGTGTCTGTTCTGGAACTAATTTTTAGGTGGTTTACCCACAGGAATACCAACCCATATGCTTAAAATAAAATGGGGGATATATATATAAATATATATACACACATAAAGAGAGGGAATATAATTTTTTTTTTGCAAGTGATATCATGCCTGTATGTGATTACAATGTGTAAAAAACACTCCAAAGCCGCCTTCTCAATCCGTATTTATAGGAAAAGTCCCATGCACTTATAAAAGAGTGAAGAGTTCTGAAACCATACCGTAAATCAGCTGTAAAACTTCATGAGCTACAACTGTGATGTAAAGTTTCTTGGACCAGTATGAGAGTCCAAGGATCTTTGCAGCCTCTTGGTTAGGTAGCTGTGCTGCAGGCTAGTTTCTCCTCAACACTCAACCATAACCAAACTCCTGCTCTGCTTCTCAGAAGAGCTGCATGCTGCCCTAGTGCTTTCATCTGGAGGCTGGTTTGTTTGGATTTTGGTTTTTGTTTTTGTTTCTTCACTAGAAGCTGATTTGAAAAGATATATTGACAAAGAAATGCAGATAAGCTGTGGGCAGGTTTACTGCTGCTGCTGCCATTCATGCCCCTGTGAATCAGGGCACGTTGGAGCAATCAGCTCTTCAAAGGAGTCTGCCCGAATGTTGCTTCTTCCAGATTTGATGTTAACATGTACTGATTTATTACAGTCAGGAGCTGGGACCCATCAAAATCACCCTCTGTGTTTATGTCACACCTTCACTGTTTCCTCTCATGGCTCCTGTGATCCTCCCCCAATTAAAGGCTTGTCTCATCTTCCCCTTAGTTCAGAGACAGCATCCTTTTCCACACTCCCTTTCTGCCTGCAGCTGCAATGCCACCCCATCCAAGCTCTGTAGGTTTCTGTAGAGCTCTGCTGCCAAACATCCATTGAAGACGGACCTGTTACATCTTCCTGAACGCTTTGAGAAGGATTGTAGCTCGGTACAAACGTTTTCAGGGCTGTGTCTTGAGTTATTTTGATGGTGGCTCTATGAAACAGTGATGTGCTGATGGAAAGGGAGATGTGTTTGCAGCTGTCTGTTGGCAGGAGCTCCTTGTGGGTCACATACCTAAAGGCATTGCTGCAGGTCAAGGAGACCTACCAAAGGCAAAGAAGTTACCTGAATTTAGGGTATGACTCTCACACCAACTATCTCTTTATTTCCTCTGTTTTGTTGATCTTATTTTGTTTTCCCAATGGCTTATCCTGTGCATCTGAAGCCTGCATCTTTTTTAGAACTTAAGCGACTTGTTTTGTCTACCTCTTGTGCTGATGTGAATTTTGTAGGATCCTATTTAAGGCCACAAAGATCACTGTTCTTTCCCCATGAGCTGTGTCTTCAAGTTCCATTAATATTAAATAGGATTTCAGGGAATACATTGAGGGAAAATAATCCTCTTTAACACCTCTCTTAACATACCTATTTTATTTCTTTAACATTTCTCACCTCTTGAAGCTATTTTCTTATTTCCCTGTCTACACAAGCATAGACCACATCTCACCCCCCTAACATGACTCCCTCCCTCCCCTCTTGAGGACTCTCAAGGATGCCAGGCATATGGCTCTTTGTGCTGTTTTCTTTTTCACTTCCATTTAAGAGATGCTGTTTGCTTCCTCTCCAAACCCATTTTCATTCAGAGACCAAAACTGCTTCCCCTCTGGTTTGATCTGAAAAGGAACATGTACTTGCCTGAAGCCATATGATGTTCTAAGACTCCTATAAAGATTCATTTATTTATTAGCCTTCTTTGAGCTTGAAAAATACAACCCCTTTTTTTTTTCACAGTGTCTTTCATCCTTAAGTACTTCACAAGTTACAGCTCTAGCACTGACGGAGAAGTGCTGGGGGCTGTAGGGTTGGGCAGCCCTATTAGAGTAGATGGCTTCATGTGGGTCGTTTTGGGAAAGCAAGTGTTTTCCCATGAAGGTCAGTCTCAGTCCATGGGCAGTGATGCTGCTTGTGGCAGGCAGAACGAGGAGTTAATACCCAGCTTCAAGTGCTGCTTCTTTCTTGGAATGATAGCGTGAGCCATCAAATGCCATTTCTACACATTTCCAAAATAATAAACAGCATTTCTGTATTCAGATGAACAATTTAGCTCCAGCCTTTGATTCAATTGTTTGTCCATTATCCAACAATGAACTGTTAAATGAGTTGGAAATCTGTTCTGGACTAAAGATGTCTTTTCTATAGTACTAATTGCTAACAAGGTGGAACAGCATACTAAGGAGGAGAGGGATAGGTCACTTGCATGGAATTCAGTTTTAAAGGAAAATGATCTGGGCATATATTAACCATAGATTAGAAATCTTAGAATGAAGGCTTTTAACATTTGAGAATTTGAGGATGTTGCAATTTGTCATTATACAACTTCTTTAATTAATGTAACTAGCTTCCAGAAATGTCTGCATGACATCACAGTTACCTGGGTAGTATAGTGTTCACGACTTCTAGTTTTGTATGAGGATTACAAGGCATCTCTAGCGTAGTCATTGCCATTTTTTGCAATGATTATTAGTTAATCTTGGCTATGTCGTGTGCCTGTGATATGAATCAGTAATTGCACACGGCCAATTAACCTTTATTTCCCAGGTGAGAGAAGTAGCTGATAGTGTAATGAAGGAGTGCTTAAATAAAGCACCATTCCATCTGGAAAAGTTACAGCACTAGAGGGTGAGAGACAACATGGACCCTATCTTTGAAGACAGTGCTTAAAAGGTGTACCTAATAAAGGGGCTGTGTGAGCCGTACACAGGGACACCAGTAACAGTCCTGGTGCTGAGGAGAAAATCACCACATTACTGTTTGCTTTTTCCTCTTTTTTTATTTTTCTCCCCTCTCCTGTTAACAGTGGCGTTGTGAGCACCAACAAAGCAAGAGCTTTGGCTCACATTCACCGTGCAGCCGCCACAGCTGTGTTGTGGGGCGCCCCTGCCTGGGTGCTCTGCTGCAGGTGGCTCCTCTGCAGCAAGAGGGGCCCAGCAGCACCCAAGCACCTCAGCCACCCGCACGCAGCGTGGCAGCCCACAGAAAACTGGCTCTGGAAGTAGCTTTCTGAGCCACCACCTCATGCCAACACACTGACTTGTCCCTGGCCTCTGCTATTCCTCCTCAAGTCACAGATAAACAATCATTCATACCATGGGCTTCCTCCTTAGGCTTCGTTCATGTCTTTACTTTTCTTCCGGGTGTGCTTTCTTCAGCTGTTGAGCAGAGCTGTGTAGCCAGGAATCTGGGAATGCCTCAGTGAAACACTTTCCTCTGGTCCTTTGCAAGACAGCACCATGGGTGGCAGCTCTTTCAGAGGGGAGAAAGAGAGTGAGAAAAATTCTTGCCCTCCAGATTTCAGAAGAGTTTGAAAGTGTGAATACTAAAGTCTCAGACCATAAGTGAATTTGAAAGTAAATTAGTTTTATGTGCTTTGAAGATTTAGAGCCAGTCTCATCCCTTTTTAATGAAGACCTGCCACATTCGTGCTTTTTGAGTTCTTCCCATTGGTTAAACAGGTGATTTACCTTCTAGTTTCTTCTCACTGCTGCTGATACCACAAACACATTTACTAAGGCAGGCAGACACCTCTTGCACATCAGGAGGCAGAGGATTGGGTTTGTCTGAACGTTACACAGAGTTTTGTCATGCCAGACCTGTTGGCCAGTGTCTGACCTGTTGGTTTGAGGAGCTCAGACTGGGAAGAAGACACTCCCGGGGAGCAGCACTGGGAGGAAACAAAATTACTCCTCCTCACTTACCAGGCTGGAATATTGGGGGATTATCTGCAACATCCAGCGGAGTGCACTGTTAAATAAAATGGCACAATTGTCAAAAAGAGCATGGAGCATTTCCATACCGCCTGCTGTGCTTCATAGGCACATGCAGAGCTTCACTAACATGTCAGTGTGTACAGTGGCACTGAGCACTGAGAGGGAAGGCAGGAACCAATTAAGGTTTTACTGTGTTACCAGATCACCAGCAGAGAGCCCGAGAGGGAAAGGGGCACCTTTGGGCCGTGCACCTGCCTCCAGCAACAATAAGAGGTGCTCAGCAGCTGCTGCCCCATCAGGCTGGGCAGACATTAATGGCCTAGCTCAGAGCAGGAGTGTGCTTTTCCAGACCAGGAGTGTGCTTTTCAAGTGAATTGCCTGATTACCCTCCATTACCATGTTCCATTGGCAGTCTGGGTGCACAAGGCTGGATGCCTCCCTGCTGGAACAAAATGGGATGATGTGGCTGGGGAGGAAGCTGGGGAGGAAGCCCCTGAAGCCTGTACAGTGCCAGTGCAGTGTCAAGAGCGCCCAGGGTCCTGACCTACATCTTTGCAGGGATCACGGCAAGGAACAGGTCTCAAACAGGCAGGAATTTTCAGGAACTAAGGAAGTTCCTGATGGCTCCATGTGCTGTAGAATGCTTAATGTAGTGAAACCATTATGTTACTTTTAGGTCCAGTTTTCACAAGTGAGGTGTGAACACACAGGCTTTGTTTTTTAAAGGTGTGACTCTTCCTCCGCAAGCTGTTCTAAATATGTGCCTCCATGTTCAGTGTGCCAAAATAAATGTTCTGCTACATTCTGATTCTGGTTTGGATTTTCCTTCTGAATTTTAGGCCAGTAATGTGCACAGTTACAAATTTGGTATCAGTGTTCAACACCGTCAAATACATTGTACTTCATAAATATATATATATATATATACTTCATTGGTCATCTTTCCTCTTCCCCTTAAGTTGTTGATTCATACATTGCTAAGAAAATTATAGAGAAAGGAAAGTCTTAGAAATAATAATTAATTTAATTCCATTATATGAACACAAACATGCCAAATTTATTATTCTTTTTTATTTTGTTAGGGAAAAGCCTATATTCCAGTTAGGTTTGAAAAATAAGCCTGATTTCTTTTTTCTTTTTAACAAGACTGCTGATCATGCTGGTAAAAGCCGAGCAAGCAGTACTGGCTTTATTTAAAGCCTCAGCTGCTCAGGTAGCCACCAAATATAGCTGAGCTCTTACAGGAACTGCTTGTAGGATTCTAGTATTGTTTAGTTTGAATACAAATCCTAGTTCTAGGGTTTCATACCGCAACTAGATTTAATGTAAGTGAGATTCTGATCTAGAGCCAAGCTCCACATCTGACCAAATCCAAATATGTCAGAATCCCAAAATGTATTTTAGGTATATCAAATAACAGACTCCCAGAACATCATGAAAAGTTATATGATAAATATAACCAAATAGGAATGTTTTCATAAGTAAATGAGTTCTTGTGCCATTGAGCCTTTTGCCATGGTGTTGAGGGTGCAGGGTCAGATGCTTATCCATCTGCGCAGAATAGGCTTTCGTTTTGCCTATGGACTTGGACTGTTCCAAAGCCGTGTTTGAAGGGCACAACATCAATTGTAGAGATGAGAAAAGGAACCAAACGTCTCAAATACTATGACCAGACTGCCCAGCACGGAACTGCTGCGCAGGAGGGGCCCAGGCTGAGCACTGCTGATCCTCAGGCCAGCTGTGAGGCACCCATTTGTCTGAGAGATGCGGCACCACGGGCTCCAGCGCCTGCTCCTCCGTGCTCTCCGCAGGTGGTTACCAGGCAACACCGCAGCTTCAGGCCAGCGTTGTCCTCCCTGCCACGGGATGGATGCATCCGTCACTGCTGCTCCTATTGGAAGGGAGAGAATATGATTTTGGAGGAGGGTGGGAGGAAGGTGGCCGTAAATGAAGGCGATTTATATATCCCCTACCCCCTAGATTGCTGCAGATCAGCTGGCTGGTACTTGTAGATAGTCTCCAAGGAAAATTCAGGGATCTGAGTTCAATCATTTCACAGCAAATGAGATTACTGTGAAAGGAGAAAGATTCCAGATGCTTGCTCTCCTTGCAAAAGAGCTAATGCTCTTGCCTGATTTTTTAGACTAGGCAATTGTAGCACCTGCCTTTCCTGAGCTGTGCAATGACGCAGCTCACCCTTACAGTGACCTTCAAAGGCGAAAACAAAAAAGAGGAAATAGCTTGTATGCAGAAATACCTATAACACATCCTGCAAGAAAAGACTCTGAAGAGCGCTTGCTGCTGGCTATAGCTGATGTGATGGGGTGTGGGGCTGGAACTTCACCCTGGATTCTCACACCATTCCTCTTTTACAACCAAAGAAGGTGACTGGTTTCTGCTTTTTCTTGGCTATTTTTTGTTATGGCTGGGTTCGTAGCCTGAATAGTTAGGATAGGAATCTCGTGCAGTACTTCACCCTGCTCCCTGCCATAGCACCACAAAAAAGCACGAGAGAAGGAGGAGGGACAGCCTGGGTGAAAGCTGGAAGAAGTGCCTCACAGGGAGCCTTCCCTATGCCAGTATGTATGCCCAGCCTGCTGACCCCAGCTTTATGCTTCTACAGACGCATCTCATCCTGGCCAGCAGCGCCAACTCCTCCCCTTGAGCTATGAAGAAGCATTTCTGCAGACCATGAGGGATGTAGCATGAGGGAGAGAGAGGGAGTGGAGTACTTTCCTCCCTAGCACATCCATGTAGTATAAAGTGCAATTTAGCCCTTTGCTTCATATCTAGTTGCCCTTAGGTGCCATGCAACCAAAAGAAGCCCAGTCTTTATTTGCTTTCAGGCTTTCCCAGTTGTGTTGATGCCTTAGGTTTTAACTTTACTATTTTTCAAATTCTATGTTCCTAGTGTGTAACTCTGAAGTGTCCTGTAGCCTGTTAGCTGCTGTTCTCTTATGCTAAGATAGACATAACAAAGCCTCTCTAGGCCTGCTCTCCAAGGACACCCAGACTCTCCTAGCCCCAAAATGTGTAAACCAGCATCTTGAGAAGGGGGGCAAGCTGAGGGGAAATTACATCGTTAGCTAAAGTTTAATTGGTGAAATTGAGTTGATATGAAAGTGGACCAAACCTATAAAAGTGTGAAGAACTCGTGACTCGTCATCCACCTTGGGTGTAGCCTTTGGCCTGCCCAGGGTGTACCTCTGAAGGCCTTTCTAATAAATATCCACCTTTATTCCCTTACTCCTGTCTAGTGCCTGTTTCTAGGTTGGCCTCTTTAGGCATCAGTGTTATACACCTATTCCTCAAAAGAGCTTCCTAATGTAGGCACACAAAGGATGTCTGTATCTAGGAATGCTCACTTACTGGAGTCACCTTGCTCACAGGCAGAATGGGCTTCAGAAGGACCCTTTTCACACTGCATCCTGCAAAAACCAGTGTAATATATTCCTATTAAAATCTCTGTTTAAGCAAACGAGGAAACATGATAAACTGTTGAGTTTTCATTCAATTTCAAAACTTGAAAATGTTTGCAAAAAGAGACCTGATTTCAGCAGGCCCTGTTTTTTGCATATTCTTTGTAACAAGATCTGCTCACTGCCTGAAAATGCTCAGCATCTCTGCAGGTAAGGACTCCAGGCGCACATTCAGGGTAAATAAGTGTATCAGAGGCTGCATCAAAGGGAGGCCTCACCTGACGAGCAGGATCAGCAGCCGTGCCTGTGTTGCAATGTGGCTGCGTGACGGGGCAGGGACGCAGCACATTCTTCTTCCTGCCACAGGCATTCCTGCAGAGGCAAGGAGGCTCGGGGGCTGCCAGCTGCTCGGCCCTTTGCTGCTGGAAGAATGCAGCTGAATGTAAAAACTTGTCACCAGGCTGAAGCCACAATACACCTGTCCCTCCTGTCAGTCTCCTGCAGCAAAGTCTCACAGGGACTTAAAAACTCAAGCCATAAAAGTGGGATTTAACAAGCCTTATTCTAGAATGCAGTATGTAACATCCATGCTCCATATGTCCCATGATGGGAATGTCCATTTAAACCATGCTATGTAAACAAGACAACAGCTGTGGAATGGCATGAGCCATCCTGCAGTAATTCAGAGAAGAGTTAGGCAAAACTTTAGAGGAACATTCCTTTTTGTTAAATACCTATGCCCAGAGAAATGGGAAGAATGTGTGGGGATCAGTGCCATCTCTTTTTTTTGTTAAGTGGCAGAGCAGTGAGAAACCTGTTAGAAGGAGGAAAATGAGAAAATCTTATTCTCCAGCAATGAGAAAAAGGGAAACTATTTCCCTTTTTTGTGTTGTTAACAGTCTTGTGTCTAGCCTGGAAAGACAACACCTTGAGAAGCTACTTGCACTCACCTTTTATAGGTCAGCAGTGTGGGAGCCCTGGAGGAATGTATTCTGCTAAATGTATGGAAACAGCTGGCTGCAGCTGAATCAGTTGTTTCCTCCCTGGAGATAAATGTTTGCCTGTCTTTTTTTCCCCCGTTTTCTTAAAATCTAAATTAGACTGCCGTAATGTAGAGAAATTTCCTGATATGTCTAGTGAAATATAACAATTGCAATAACAAGCACTGCTCAGAGCATTGCTTTTTCTGTTTGTTAGCTGAAGTGAGAGGGAAAGAATTGTGGTTTTCTCTTCATTCCTTCAGTGGGCTTTTCTTCCACATCCAAACAAATATATTAATCTGTGGTTAAACAAAATGTTTTATTCCACTATAAATCAAACATCTTGGCTGGTTCTTTTCCCCCTCCCCCATGCTTTCCTTTATTAAACTTAGATAAATTGAAACTAAGCATCTCTAAATTGCAGGTCAAGATGCTTGACCACTCTTAAAAAAGCAGCCCAGTGGTTTGATTAATTTGACTTTAACCTGAAAATAATTAGTTTTACGAAACTTTCATTATTGGTTAATAAAACTTGTAGCATTGCAATTTTCTTCTGTTCTAGTTACAATATACATACTGACATTTGTAAAAGACACTAAGATTTAATAAACTCCTAGGCAAATATTGACCAAGACAAGAGGTCAATGTTAAACTGTCAAATCAATAAATCCAAACATTCACACTGGCAGTAGTTAATCTGCTTATACTTATTTTAAAAATAAATAAATAAATTAAAAGCCAGTATTATCAAAGAAGTTAAAGTTGCTGAAGCTCAGAAACACACTTATTTATCATATTGTTTACAATGTAATAAATAATAAGTGTTTACTCAAAACGTGGAAATTAAAACTGAAGACTGTCATAAATCTTACCTACTTTACCTAACCAGAAACTAGGAATCATCATTACACACACACATTTCACTTGGATATTTAAAAGCTGCATTTGACTAAGGCAGCTTGTAATCTTAGTGCCTGAGTGCAGTCTTGCAGGGTCAAAGGTGAGAATTAGGTGCACCTTCTTCAAAATATATGCTCTGCCAAACATCCTGGCTAAACTTACTTTCATTGAGACACTGGTAGCTTTGGAAGGGAAGAAAACTCTCAGGGAGGGGAGAAGAGATTTTACAAGAGCAATTTCTTCAAAGCTCTGGGTAGGAAGCCAAAATCTACATTTATGAAGGTTTCCAGCAAGGAAATCAGTACAAGGTGTCCATCTTAAAGAGCTTTCCATCTGGGGTTGTGGAGCAGTAAGACTTCCTAGCAATGATTCCAACTTCCCCTAAAATCCGTTATTTATGATGGCCTTGTGATAAAAAGTTAGAATCCTGCCTGAGTTACAGGGAAGTGGGCATACACCTCATCAAGCTTTCAGAGAGGATTTTGAGAAGAATTTCCCACTTACTGAATTAATAACCCTGTATTTGAAAGAGGTACCGTGCAGAAGCTGAGAGCACAGGGGGAGCAGTCTTCTTTCTCTTCTGCAAAGCACATCCTTGAATATAAAATTTAAGGTCTCCAGACCTGTATTTTTTATTTCTGGAACTCAAGCAATTTCTTGGCTATTGATTATCTGTGAGCTGGAAGTGCAAATCACCACCTAAATGAGTACGCCAAGGACCCTTATTAACAGAAAGGCAACAAAGACTCTTCAGGAAAAGACAGGGGAAGCAGGAAAGGAGTAAAGGTTCCCGTGGGTCAGTTGCGGGGTTAGCAGAGGGAATTGAAGGCTTGGAGCTGAACCATCAACAACCTCTCTCCACCCTCACAATGAGGCATTGTTCAAGCATTTTGGTGATGTCCTCTATTAATAATGGTGTATTCTCTTTGAGTAGCATGCCCTAGAAACTGTATGGATTAGGCATTGAGTCCCACATACTTTAGCAAGGGAGAAAGAGAGAAAGTGTAGAAAAGCTAGGCTTGCTCTTGCATTCCTTCACCATTGAGGGCAATGGAATAACGCAAAGCATGCAGGAAAATGTTCTTAATAAGGTGTGTAATCTGGTTGTCAAAAGGGGAGGGAAAATACAACTGTAACACTACCAGTTTCATCCTAGCTTTCAACATCGGGATCATGGCTGTATTCTCTGCCCTTCATGTTAATGCAGCTGAAGTGGACGAGGTCTGCAGAGCACCGTTTATTTCAGTTGTCAGCTGTAATCACGATCACCATCACTTGTGCTGCGGCTGTGCCCCGTGTAACAGGATAGGGGTCCCCCATTCTCCCAGACCTTGATGAAATATAAAGGACATCAATCCTGTCCCAAGCAGCTTACCATGCAACCACCAGGCAACAAGCCTGAGCAACAGCATAAAAGCGAGCAGTGAGGCGGAGCAAGTGCTAAAGAGAAGTTTACAGCATTTCTGGGTTACAATGGTTAGCTTTATATCCAGCCAAAGGTGTCCGGATAATTTAGAATTGTTGAGCTTATTGTAAAATGAGCAATTAAATGATAACAGCTCTGCTCAGGCACAGTTCCACGTGGTCCCCTGAGCACGTTGCTCTCAGAATATGGGATCAGTGAGTTCATGCTTAGATTGCATTAAGACTGTGTGTTTCTCGCACAGCTCTAAAACAAGCCAGCTACAAAGGGCTGCAGAGGAGGCAGACGAAGATAAAGTTGGTTGTGGAGGATGGAGGAGGATGGCCACAGAGGAAATACCAGCTGCAGTTGGAAATACGTGAAAATATGGCAGTGGGTTTAAACTGAGTTTTCAGTCTACGGCATCCACATTTTCCAACCTGGTGCTGAGAGCTCAGAGACCATTGGTACTATATGTGAGAGCAGCTGTGGGAACTGAAGGTTTGCCTGGTGGGTAGCATGCAACCAATGACTCTCAAGGACAAAAAGGAAGATAGATCCACAATCATATTCAGAAATGAGACAATTGAAGAAAAGTAGCATTTCAAGCTACGCAAAATAAGTAGGTAGATAGACAGCAGGCTTGTCTACAGGGGAAATTCAGTACCAACTAAGCTAAGGTGTGAATTTATACAGCCCTAGCTACTCCACACTAGCTTCCTGTGTGGATAGCCTTAATCTGTACTAAGAATGCTCCTGTGAGCACAATGACACATTTACTGCTACGGGAGTTAATGGAGAGCAGCTAATGCGCTGCGAATTCACACCCTGGCGAGCACCATCCCACCTGCCCCTGCTGACTGCACAGCAGTGCTTTTTCAGCAAGGGGCCCTTCAAGCCAGCTACAGTCAGGGAAAGCTTTTCCAAATGCTGGTGCCCTATTGGGACTGGGCTGCCTGTGCAACTTCATGGACAGAAATCATTAACAAGGATTGAATGGGAATGCTTATGAAACAAATAAGTCTGGACATTTTTGTAAGGTTGGGAGAGTATCTGAGGTGTAATATTTTATATTATCAGATAACTCTTTGAATATAGATATGCTAATATGCTTTATGTATCCTACAGATATGATTCCCTTTCACTGCATACAAAAGTTTGTTTAACCTCTTTTTGGAAACGGTGAAATTGAAATACAAGTGAAATTATGTACTTGAGAGTATATCTGGAAAAGGAGTCCTTATCTCCTGATACTAAGTCCTGCCCCTAGGGAGTCTGGCTGTCATAAAACAAATTATTTTGTGTCTGTGAAGGGCAGAAGACCTGAGATTTTGGTCCAGCTATGAATCTGGATCCAGATTTTGCAGCTGAGGCACTGCAGTATATGATGAACCTAGTGAAAACTGTGCTTGTTGGAATGCATCAAAAATAACACTTTAAAGAAAGAGGCTTTTAACAAATCCCAGTCACTTCTGAAAAATGTTCGCTTTAATCCTACTGACATTACTGAGACCCTTAATCCTGGAATTGTCTCACTTACTTGAGTCCATGTGGGGGGAGAACAATCTGGTTCTATGGAAACAAACATACTCTTTTTATAAGTGATAGGTTAAGCATGCAAAATCTGTCATTACCATAATGACAAGAGTGATGCTCTATGAGGAATACTAATGCATCTGTACTCATTCCATCATGGAGGGCATGCCACTTTTTATATTGAAAGCTGCTGATGTGAATAACACAGAAAGGTTTCTCAACATTTCCTGTTTTGCTGAATAGTATGTCACATTGTCACATCACACTGTTATATGATCTGGTAATGAAACACCATAATGCACTTGTGCGTGGAAACAGACTTAAGGATATGGAGACTACATTAGCTCTCAATTATCTGGCCTTGGATGGCCTAAATCTCAACCTTCTGGATGCTTTTACGTAAATGTAAAAAGTAGCAATCAGAACTGACAACCATCACTGGCTGCAGGAATGTAACAGCATCTTCCGCGAAGGCAGACAAAACCAGTGTGCTGCTGTACATGGAAATATTGGGTGCTTGTCAAGACACATCCTACCTGCTCCTAGCTATCTGATTTTATCCTTAATGTTTTACAAGTAAACAAGCTTCCGTAAACCCTCAGCTATGTTGTGATACTCTGCAGTTATATATAGAAGCTGCAGTGTACTCCTTTGCAGGGATGAAGCTGTTTTATAAGGGGATGCTCCAATAGGAAACATCTGTCCCTTTTTTATGAGCATGGTTTAAGCCACTGAAGTGATGTTTCTTTCCTCTTTCCTTTCCCCTCTCTCCTAGCAAGCTATTCCACAGTTTGCCAGCTATTTACAGTCTATTCTAAATGTCCTTCTCCTATTTCCAGGCTTGAAATTAGCCGTGATACTACTCAATACGCTGACATTTTTGAAGCTTAGCATCTAAGGAGATGTTTGCTGATTCCCTTCCAGCTTAGATGGGTATAAAGTGAGTAAATTCCTCAGAACTCTGAGGCAGCCAGTTCAGTCAGGCAGGGAATGGTTGTGTGTTACTATATCCCATCTGCAATGCTATCGTTACATGGTTCAATTGCAGTTTCCATTATAAGCCTCATTTTCTGGGGTTTGTAACTCATCCATAACTGGACATTAAGGTTGTCAGCCTAGCAATGAATATTTTTCTAAGACTTTGTTAGAAAATTATCCTAACTTGCCCTTTTTTTTCTTTCTCCTTTAAGAGCTGAAGTCTAAAAATAAATTTTAGATGTGGGCTGTGAAAATCTCAACAGATCGCAATGCCCTCACCAAAATATCATGGGTACTTTGACGCACACTCTCAGCCAGCAAAGCAGCACAGACTGAAACCTTGAATTTGAATTAAGGTTAATTGAATGTCTTTCTGCATCTTGTGTGCCATACTGCTCCATTCCTGGCCTTCCAACTCTGATTAGAGGCACTGTCTATATTTAGCTTTCCCACACTAACCCCAGTTGCTCTGCATATTGGACTGGATCTCACATATTCTGCATTTCGTTTAGTCTTGCTCAATTTCAAAGGCAGAAAACGGCACTACTAAAATCTCTGTACACCTCCAAGGAATGCAAAATAAATTCCATGCTTAGGCAGCAGTTCAGAGCATTATGACTGTTGTGGGTCCCACCCTCTCTCTGCTACCTAACCGTATTCGCCTGTTCTTCTGTGTCTCCACTGACCAAAAGTGGAGACTCACTCTCATGGGAAGGATTGCAAGGAGGTACTTTCTGGCTTCTTCCTGAGGCTGAAGGAAAAACAGTGCTCATTCTCTTTTGGAGTCTTCAACTTCTGGGATCCCTAAAGCTTTGTGAAACTTAGGTACAAGAAATGCAAACCATATTTTTGGTGATCTTTTGTCCTGTTCTGGCCTGGGGCCCTCTCTTTTTGCTGCATCTCTCAGACAATGTGTCTTTAGATGGTTTTCTTGAAATGGTTCATCTGTAGTTTGGAAGGGTCAGATCATTCCTTCCTGAGCTTGCCTGAGCTCCTCTCCAGCCACAGAATTTCTCATTCAGATAATGTAGTTGCGGCAAGCTGTGTATCATACTATTGAAAAAGACTTGCAGCCATCCCTTGATTTAATTGTGTGTCGTGGTCTGATTGTTTATTGCTCCCTTTGGAGATAGGACCTGTCTTTGGTATCCTCGCAAAATGCTGTGAACGCTTGTGATGAAGTCAAGCAAATGGCAAAGAGTCTGATAAATAAATAGGCTTGCCAGTTGCCTTGGGAAACCAACATTCAGGTGGAATTCCACTATAGAATTTCAAACTGTCAAGCTACAGTTCAAAGTCAAAGATAGTAGGGAACCTTACCAAAATATAAGACTGATATAATATTCTAATATGGCACTAATAAGGAATTTGTATTTCCTCTCTTCCCAGTTTACATTTTCCCAGTTTTGTACTATGGTACACAGCTCCCAGCATGTATAGCAATGACATCCAAAAAGTTTGCTACCCCTTAAATCCTCTCCGTCCCTTTGTCAAAAGTTGCTGTCCCGAAGGCAGAGATAGCACAGCAGGCAACACATCAGCTCCACTGACACCACAGTGCACAATACATCAACATAAAGCACCACTGGTTTTAGTTTATGGTAAAATACTGAGCAGTGCACTGCTGCTGAGGAGCAGGTACAGCAGCTCCATCACTTCTGCCACAGGAGCAGCAACCTTTAAAAAAACAGGGCAGGTCAGCCAGCTGGGGCAGCTAGGATTTAGCTGCCACTGTCAACTCTGACAGGGATCACAAACCAGAGACCTCAATTTCACCTACATTATTCACTCCTGCTGAATTAACTCATTCCTATCAGCTTTTACTGCTTTGGCTAACGTGGATATCATATTGCCTATTGCTTAGCCAAGCTTGCTTCAGACCACAACTGGAGAGAATTCAGAGAAAAGCAATACAATGAGTTTGCCACTGACTCGTCTGGCAATGACATACCCAGGAACAGGGCACAATTACTCCAGGATCCTGCAGAGAGATACCACTGCCTTCTCACTCCTCATACGTAAGTAAATCACATTCCCTCAAGTAAAATCAAATGCACAGTAGAAAATTGAATCTTTTCCCCAACTCTCCCTTTTGCTTGTTCAGTTTCTGAACTCTTATTTCTTTTTGGAATGCCACTGCTAATGTAAAGGAAATTAAATATCAACATTTCTTTCAGCACTTTTTAATCATATGCTTTGTGGCTAGAACTTACGCTGTTAGTAAATGCATGTTAAACCTCAAGGAGGTTATGGTGCAGCCCTGGGATCTCAAGAAACTTCAGGGAAATAGCCATTCATTGTCCCACTATTGTGTTACAGCTACTTACAGTGCTAGGAAACAGAAAATTAATACTGATTAATCCATTTCTCTGATTTATACTCAATACAAGAATGTGCTAAGAAATTGAAATCTAAATTAATTTAGGTAGGAATCAGATTTATTCCATACAAAGATCTTATCTAAAGGTGGTACAAGTCATCTTGTAGGAAGAAATTAAGCAAAATATAGTATCTCTAAATCCATCTCATTCCTAAGTTCACAAAAACAATTCAGACCTGCCCTAAGTGAGCCCAACTCCCTGAAAATAAGAAATAGATGACTCCTTCAAAAAGGGCTACAATTTCAGTGTATTTTGTTCTTGCTTAGATTTAAAACTGTGCAGATAGTGCTGGTAGTAACCTTTCTCTAAGGAAAAATTGTGGTCAAGTAGAAATGCCTCCAAGAGTGCAATTGCCTATACCAGAAAATGAAGCAATGACCTACTAATAATGTGTCCTTGAACCCAACAGCAACCACTATCCTGAACAGTAGTTCTTCTCCAGATACATTTTATTCAGGAGCCTTTTTGTATTTTCAGTCTTTGGGGCAAAGCTCTCAAATAATCTATAGCCAACTGTGAATTTAAAATACTGCCTCAGCCAAATGTGTCTGCTGACTTGACACAAGTTTGTGCCTCAATAGTTGACCCTGCTCCTTGCACTGCTCTTCATCATGAGACAATCCAGATTCCTCTTTTTCTCCTACAACCTCTGGAACGATGAGTTTGCATTCCTTTCAAACATCAGCTAACAATTTAACAAGGTGGGAAACCACCACAGTCCTACCAAGCCAGCAAAAACCATCAGCCAACAGAATGCCTTCCCTTCCTTTTACGCTCCTGTCTTCTGAATATAGGCACCTGAATCACATTAGCAGAACTGTTCTCCACTAGGATATGCATTCCTGCAAGATCCTTGTCTGTTTTCTGCGTGTAGAGTGCCAGGAGTGGTGGGAACCTGCAACATCCACAACAATATTTGAACTGAAATAAATAGGGACAAAAAAAGGGTTTGCTACTAAGCTGCAAATCGGTAGAATAGAAACAAACATGAAATTGTGAAGTAAATTCAGATTCGATGTTTTGTGGATGCAAAAGACACTAAAATGGATTCTTATTTAATCAGAGGCTAGAAGAAAAGTAAAAATTTAACAAAAAGTTGTACATGGGTCTGGAAGACCAATTTAATTGAAGGCAATATTTTATGGAATTTTCTTCTTAAACTTACCTATCCTTACAGCACAAAGTAATTATTTTTTTCACGCACACTACTGTAAAAATATAGTGCAAATAACACTGTTTTCCCACATACATCTACTGTTTAAGATATTTTGCATCTGAGGTGCAATCCTATTAGTACTGAAACTAATTCCTCACATTCTACTAGTGGGTTTTTTTCTGTCTTTGAATGGTTAGCACTAGAGGCTCATGAAGTATAATGCACACATATGCACCATACTGGTACTAAACTTCATTATCCTGGGTTTTATTAAAGTTTTCTTTGTGCACCTGCTTGTTTCCATTAATTATTTCTTCAGCATCAGCACCAAATGCCAGTCATCTGACTCTCAACTTTTCCATCACAGGTTTTCTTTAATATACATTTCCCATCCAGCAGCAAAGAAAAGGTCATGTAATGCCCCTCAACACTTAATACTAATGCCTCTGCATGATACTTATCAAAAAGCAAATAGTCCACTGCTGGTTTAAACCTTTCGGAAGATAAAGTTTAAATTTATATTTCAGGATCTAATCTACAAAACCTATCACTGTTTAACAAAATGGTACAACTCTTCATGACCCTGAGAAACTAATATCGGTACATTCCCAACTGTGACCCACAAGAAGATTCCACAAACAGGGGAGGCTCAAGGCCAGCTGTTAGTTTCACTGAGGATTGGTTCCTGAAAAAGTACCACATGTCACCTCCACAGCTGGGGACTGAGGCAGTGAACTGCAGCTGCCCCCTGGGAGACCTGTAAGGTCTGGCAATAAATACCAATAATACCAAAAAATTTCCCACATGTCAGTTTGAGACCTCAGTGAGGTCTGGGCAAGCCGTGCTTAAAATCCTCACCCATGCCAGGGTGCTCACTGGAGTACCCTGCTCTAAAGCATCAGAAACATCTGTACTGACAGCCATCCTGTGGGATTGCTAGGAATTCAGTGCTCCTCTGTCTTCCATACAAGAAGGTAAGCAGCCCCCCACTGTAACACAGAAGTCTAAATATCTCCTAAAAATATTTTTTCTTTCCACAGAAACTGAGATACATTGCTTTCCAAATTACCTGTGCAGGGCCAGAATATATGTTATTGATTCTTTATTAATAGCTTTGCCTAGCAGAGCTTTACGGATCCTGCAGGATAAAGAATCCAAAAAGTAAGGCTTAAAGATGGTGGAAGATGTTTTCTTTCAAGAGAAAGGTTATAAACAAGCTGTATGCTATCTGTAACACCTTATTTTCTCATTTGTATCTGATTCCTTCCTCATGAGAAAATTTAGAGGGAACTTTGCTACCATATTTGTGGTGAAGCCACAATAAATCCAACCGGATATTCTGCTCAAGGGAGAGATCCAGGGGGGAATGATATAAATTGCCAGCAAAAGCAGAACTATTTCAGGGTGGTCTGCTTAGAACTAGCTTCTCTGCTTGTTGATTATATTGTTGACAGTTGGCCAAGATTTTTTTCAGAAATACCTAAAGTTAGCTCAAAAGGTCATATTTGGGAATGCGAATAAATGGCCCAAATTACATCCATTCTGTGCTCCAGCAGCTCAGACAATTACGAAGGAAGCACACTGCTTATTCATCTTCCTTAATGTTTTGAAAATCTTGACCTTTGATTTTCAACCAACTGTGATGCAGTCTCTGCCTAATCAACAGCTCTTAATCTATTCCACCAAGAAAGGAAGTAAAACTCCGTACACGTGAAATCGTAAAAGGCTGTAAAAATTAGGAGATGAAGCTACTTTCTCCAGAATGGCCAATCCAAGAGCAAGCTGCCAACATTCCCTCTTTTTAGATGCCAGCCTGCCAAGACAGGAGAGGCTCTTTCAAGTCTTCCTAAAAAACCTCAGCATGGAGGGTGTTAGCTTCACTCCTTGGTGTCATGTTGTTGAGAGAGAGCTTGCTGGAAAGCAAGTGCATAGACTTAGATAGCGAAGCAGAGACCCAGGGATCTGAAACACAAGTGATGGGAACACAGTGGGGTAGCACTGAAGAAGCTGGCACGGACCCAGAGAGCTCTTTGCAATAATAGAGGGGAGAATTACTACAAACCCTCATCCTCATTCCAGGGGAGCAGTTGGTAGCTGTTAACTACATGCAGACTATAAAAGGAGAATGAGAACTGGCTACCTTCAGCCAGAAGAAGAATGAATAAAATGCATTAGGCCTCCACCATATGAAGAATCAGAAACCTATACAAATAAACTATTTCTGCAACAAGGCACAGTGCCAGCAGCAACAGTCTGAAGTACTAGTCTGCTCTGACAGCAATGACAAATGGCAGCTACTCAGAAGACATCACCTTAAAATCATAACAGCAAAAAGTGCCACAAATCTGCATATGTCTGGCTTTTTTAGGAAGGGAAATATTTTGGCCATAGATAGATTCGTTTCTGGGTTTGTCTTTTGAGTAATTGAAGAAATCACGCAGTGATTTAAGAGGAGTGGATCACCCAATGTCTATACACAACCTGGCTATTAGCAGTTAGCAGAGCTTACTGCTCTTATCTCTTCATTTTAAAAAGACTAATCATCAACGCAGCAGGGTACATGCAGAGAACCAAAGGGCCCAGTCCCACAGTTCTGTTTGGATGAGCCTGCAGTAACTCACTTGGCTGAGTGGTCAGTAGAAAACTGATAGGAGACAAGGATCTGACCCCATCTGGAGAGTCTCAAGGCAGTTAAAGGACAGAGAAGTAGGGCTTCCATTAATGTTTAAAGTGTTTGTAAGAAAAAATTCCTCCTTCTTCTGTGAAAATGTGTTTAGATACATCTGTATATTAAAAATAGAGAAGAGACTCCCTATAAATTTATACACACTGAACTGAACTTTGTGGTGGGCTGCAGTTAAAGTAAACAGTGGAGAACAGGAGAGTAGGGAAGAATGGATTTGACCAGAGTCTCCAGTTAACTGTCCCAATTCCTTACTTCCTCTTACATTTTATTTTATTCCTTCAATCAGCCTGTGTATTTTTCTTTTGCAAATTAATCACGAGGGAAAGATACACTTTTAAGAAAGTTTAAAGTGGTACTGTCATACTTCTATAAGACAAAGGAAAATTGTCCAAACTCAGCTCCAAGAAGCTCCTGATTGCTCTGATGAGCACTGGAAATACTATCATCTTCACATTAAAGGAGTCTCCATTTCCCCAGTGCTATCTTTGAAATAAATTTAATACAAAAGGCTTCATATAACATGAATAAAGGACCTGTCTGCAAGAAAAACAGCATTGGCATCAACTACTATCTTTAGTTTCTTTCTCACTCTCTGAGACTGTACACTGGTTAATCAAGATTCCTGTCCAACTGAGTATGTCTTCTACTTTGATACTCCTAGGAGCACTGTTAATCCTCCTTCCAAAGGAGGCCACACATTTAAGATTAACTTCTATAAGAATTCTCCGTGAAATTCTCACAAGCAGCCAAGGGACTTTTCAGGCTTGACGCTTGCAGATCAAATATCCTATGATTTGTTTGGTTGACACTGTTCTGAACGCTGTCCCGTCATTTATGGATCAAGTACAAACATTTCATCATAACTTCTCACGTGAAAAGCTCCTGCCACTTCCTCCTTCAAATCCCTCCTTAAATGCATTTCCTTTGAAAGGTTTCCAATGTTCCTCTGCTCACCAATAACATCTGCACCCACTTTATGGTAAAGTAATATCAGGAACTTGAGCCTAAAGTAGACTTTGTGCTGCCTGTAGAAGGACCCAGTCTGTTTGCAAAGTCTATGTGTATCTTAAGATCATCCCCTTTCCTTTCCCCCAAAAAGCAACCAGAAACTGATACAATCCAGGATGAAATTTTGAGGGCAGGCCTTCCAGCTGGGTCCTGCCAGTGGAACAGCTGAAGAAAACAGCAGAATCTTCCAACCAGTTTCTAAAGAGAAAACAAAAAAAGAAATAATTATATTGCACATAGGAACACTCTGAAGCCTCGCAAATACACGTCTTACACAAGGAATATCTGCAAACCTTATAGAATAGAAATAGCAAAAATTAAACTATTCTTCATTATGCTCCCTGTTCTACAAGGCCTACTTTTCCTGGAAGCTTAGGACTTATCAGCATAAGCTTTCTTCTCAAGAACGAGTTTTTCAGCTTAGCCATTTAAATTTAAAGTTACTTTATCCTTTCGGTATATATTTAACTCCCTGTCTTTTCCCTGCAAAGCCCCACAGAATTACAGTTGGCTTATTGGCAAGGCTGACCTGGAGCTGTGCTGTAACACCTGATTACTGCTGACCACGCAAAAACATCAAATGCATCATGCAGCGTGCGTGTCTCTTTTACCAAATCATCTTCCTTGGAACTTCAGACCCCCACTCCCCACATCTCACCCCTGCCTCTCATGCTGCTACGTTTGTCATGGACCAATGCCCTGTTTCCCATAGATGCAGCTGCCAGAGGGTAGCTGCCAGGCCTGCCTTCAGCACAGGCAATAAATGGGATCTGGCAGCAGCAGTGATGGAAGCTGTGTGGAGGAAGTCACTGGAGAATGTCCCCTAAAATGGCACTGTACACATTTGTTTTAAGAGCACAATATGGTATATCCAGAGGGAGGGTGAGGGGGGAGCTAACTGCACAGACAGCTGAGCCTGCCTGGGAATTGAGATACTTATTTATACACTATTCTGGACTTTTAATTCTATATATTTAGATACACAAATAAACGGCCTCTTTTTCTGCAATACAGAGAACTGCATTTACTAAATATGGAAACGGGGTATCTAAAAATAAACACAAGTATGAAGACATTAGCCTTATTCTATAAAATAGGGGCAAGACAACTGCAGCAATTCAAATGTCCAAAATACTCCTAAAAAGAACCCCTTCTTCCCCCTCGAAGAGCCCTTAGCAAAACTAAAGAAAACTAAAAAAACCTTCACACAAATTCCCAAAGTTGAGCGAACATGTCAAGGCACAGAGAAAGATCGTCAGTGATAAGTGGGCTCCCTGTAGATGAGTAACCATTTATGTTGCCAAAGTATAATACAAATTTGACGTTGTTTTACTGATTTTCACATTCTTCATTTTATGGCAGCAATCATCATAAGCCAGCAGAGAACAATACTATCTGATGGCAAATGACCAACGTAAGCACTCACGGCGTCCCCAGTCACTGTGCAGGGTGATGAAGCCACACAGCAGCTGGAGTTTTGCTACAGTGACAAGCAAATATAAATACATAAATGGAGTTTTCAGTTAATCTTCGTATTTTGGAAGACCTTCAGCAGAGGTCCAGTAAAAGCTTTTCTAACACCTTCGTTTTGAACTGGAATTACCATTAAACCTATCAGGTTTCTTCCTAGACATAGAAAATCCCCTTACTTGAATCCCGGGTGCATTTCTAATTTCTCTGTTTAATTACATCCTTGAATTTTAATTTCATTTTATCCTGGAAGGTTTTTGTCAGTATATGTTGAAGTCATATTATCGAGTGGGCTAAAGTCTTCCACACACAGAGACAGAGACATTTTTGTTACCCAAATCCCAGCAGTCGTTACTCTAGATCAGAGAAGTAAATTCCTGGGTTAGTAATTTATATCGAACTAAAAGGCAATGCCTTTTTTAAGTGCTAAAGTAGTCCTCGCAAATTACTGCAAACTGTGAGTTACTGTTTCACTCAACACAACAGTCTCGTACATATTTCTGTCTCAAATTTCCCCTGTANAAAAAAAAAAGTGCCATGGCTCAGCCTGGACTGAAGTTTTTCTTCCTTCGTTTTTGACTCCCGCGGCGCCGGGTGCATTCCGTGTACAGCAGCATCTCCTAGTGGCCGTCCTGCCTTTGCGGCGTGGGAAAGGCAGCCGAGAGGAGGATTTGTGTTTCCCACCGTTTCGCTACATTTCCGGGTGCTTGTGCAATAAAAGGAATCAGCTGGGATCAGGTGTTAGTAATAAAAAGCAGTATTTACCTGTGTTGAAGTGTGGGTTGCCCTTGAGCTACAGGACCTGGCAATCCGAGGGTCATAATCCTTCCTGCCGAAAGAGGCAGGGTGGGCTTTGCTAAATAGTCGTGTCCAAGGGTCCTCTGCGGGAAGAGTTTCTCCGAGCTTGAATCTGCTATCAGATCTCATTTTGTGCTAAGTTATACCAGTGTGACACTACTGAATTCCTGACTTTTATCAGATTAAATGGAAGAGGTGTCTGCTTGCTTTCCGAGCAGTTAATACTGAAGAGCGTATTCCCTGCTTTATCTGGAAAACGTGCTGCATGAAGTTATAGAAGTCCTGAGGATAGTTTCCAGACAGACAACAATTTACAAAGAATTGGGGGAATGCTTTGGTACTTTCTGTAGAAAGGACGGAGAGATGCATAGGATTTCAGTATACAAAAGGTGGCAGAGAGAATAGAGATGCTGTTAACTTTGCAGCTCTAACCTGTAGCTAGCAGGCTGGAGCTGGGTTCATCAGTGTGTGCAGAACCAAGCACAGAGTGTCCAACACTCACAAGATGGGGGTAACCCTCTGAGCCACTGGAAACCTATGCATTCATTCCCTGTGGCCACTGCCACTGCTGGGCACAGCACAAAAAGTCCATATTCAAGAGACAGTTGCTATTCAGAGTAGCTTAAACACCCACTTAGCTCCTGTTGAAGTCAAGATTAAATGTCAGGCACAGGTTTCGGGATTTTTTGGAGTTAAGTCAAGTCAATTATTTGGAAGGGAACTTGCCCACTGAATTCATTGCTAATCCTGCTCGTTATATCCATGCTTGCAATACCCCAGTCTGCAAATGTTTAGAGCTTTGGTATTGTTTTCTCTGAAGCCTGCTGAAGAACATTAAAACAGACTAAGTATTCAATCTCCAGAGGTCAAAAAAGAAGCAAAGAAGTAACATTGAAATTGTGCAGGAGTGCGATCTTGCACGGTTTCCTGTTTTCTGCACAGATAAATCAGAGATAAATCTTTTTTTTCCATATGGGTTTTGATCTTGGCTCCACTATTAAATCTCTGGCAAGGGAAACATCATACAGCAGTAACAAAACCATCATTATTCATTTATTGAGCACTCCCTGTGTGATTGACATTTACAATACCTGGAGGGAGACATAGGCCCTGTCTCAAGAGTCTTGCAGCCTGGAAGAACAACACAGCTTAAAGTCATTGGCCAGACAATCAGAGTCAAATATGTGAACCTCAAAAATTTCACCATTTACATTTAGAAGTTGCTTTTTTTTTTTTTTTTACAGATAGCTATAAAAAGTCTTAGAAGATGAAGAGTGCTGGGGGGAAAATATAGACTCATTTCACCGCAAAGTAGAAAAAGCAGATAAAATGCTTTTTTCATTGCACCCAGAAAGACTAAGTACTCTTGAAGAACCAGGGGATAAAATCTTCAAGAGAACTAGATGTCAGTGCTCCTTAATAAGTAGAATTCAAAAAAAGTCCTGAAAATAACTGAATATCTCATCAGTCTAAAGTAAGAATCACAAACATGTTAAGTGTTGATACGTTAAAGCCACAAAAGCTCTTCATCCTCTCTGCCTGTCTCCCTACCTGTATTGTATTCTCCCAGGTAAGTAAATCCCATCTAAATCTAAACTGGTTCTCTTGTTTTTCCTCAAAGCCCAAAGAACGCAGTGCAGCACAAAGGGATCAGGATTATCTCTGGAGTCTTTATGAAGTGGAAGGGAGCTGCTGCAGAGATTGCAGGGCCACCAGGTTTTACTTAAGTATTGTGCAACCTGTCAAACTAGGCAAATAAAAGCTCCTATATACTATTAGTAACCAGTTTCACTGGTGATATTGATTCAGTTCAAATATTATTTCAAATTCTGATTCTCCTCGTATATGATCGTCAGTAATCTTGCCATATTGTACACTACTTCTGACATTCTATATGCTAATGGAAGGAAAAAAACAAATTCAGTAAACTGCACATTATCTTTTCAATTCTGAAAATAAACTATCAGCTTAAAAAATGAATTTAAAAAATCAGTATTATTCCCTGCACTTTGTTGAAAATCAGTGCATTTTCTAATATAAATCCTTAAGAACTAATGACCTCAGCACATTAAATGTGAATCCTGGGGATAGATTCATGTCCAAAGCTACCAGAATCCTTGTTGGTAACAGCTCCTGCATCTAGGAAATGCAAATGCCTGCAACTATTCCCAGAGGGCAGTTTATTTATGGACCCCGTTGTTCTTGACCAGATCTTTTCATGAATGTATTTACTTGGGGAATAGTAAAATAAAATCTTTGAGCACAGGTTTCTCAGCTGCTTATGGGTCTCCAAGGAGTAGGGAAAAGATGTCCCTCAATTTCTCCCCTTTCTCCACCCCACATGTACATAAAGGTTTTGGTCCTGTGACACAACACCAGTGTATAGAAAGCAAACACTGTGCAACAAGAGCAACGGAAGTTGTCACATCTATAGGAAGTTAACAGCACAAAATTTCAAACAGGAGAGCTAAGTTTAACCCCAGTTGCCCTGTTCAAGTCTAGCCTAGAGCTGGAGAGAAAATAGCTGGAAAGAAAAAACCACTCTTGTATGATGGCATTTGCTACTTCCTGAACCGCTCCAGACTCTCATGGGCAAACATGTGATTACTCCCACTTTCAGAGACCTCAGAACGTATCGGGTTAATTTATCTCCTAAAAACATAATCCCCCGCTCTTAGGAACAAGCAAACTCGGGGAATGGGGCCTGTCCAGTTGATTTTTCTGGCAGTATTTTGTTCTCAGAAACTATACAGGTACATATTCAGACATATGCTTAACATCCTTAATCTAGAGGGCACTTAGACACACAGTTAACTTTGGACACATGTTTCTGAAGCAGAAGACTTGTTTAAATACTAAAAGGAATTCAAGAAAATGTCTGGTTTGATCATCTGGCCAAAATGCAAATAAATAAACAGATCTTTTGAGTCACATTGATATGACAAAAAAAGGCCTTTTGACATCAAGGAGAAAAAGGGTGAGGTGACCTGAACTCAATATGAATCATTGAATTGCATTTCACATGCTACCATTCCTTTCATCACCTTTCCTAATACTGCATCACACAGCAGCGAAAGTGCTAAGGAAAGTACTTTTGAAACTGAAGCTATTCAATCACATTTCTAAGCACTGTCAGGCCAGAGCTGTTTTATTTGCAGATAAGTAAATAATTTGTCAGCAAATGTTCATCTACTTGTAGAAGCAATCCCAAACTGGGATCTCAGTTACAATGAAAGCAATTTGGAGGTCAGAGGAGGAGAAAAATAGACATTTCTCACTGTGGACTAAGAAGCAGCAATGTCTTGCTGTCCCAAGTCATAGCAACCATCCACAGAAAAATAATTTGCCTTACAAAGTAATGCCCAAGAATTGTGCTACTTGTTCTGCTGTAAACAAAATGGTTCCCGCAGGTGCGATTTGAATCGGCACTATTTCTAGCACAAAGTGAAACCACACAGCACAAACTGCTCTTAAAAGATAACGTAGCAGAGACCTACTTTCACTTCTTTTTAAAGCAAAAGCATCGCACCAAAAGCAAGTTGATCTTTGTGTATGAAAATTTACATTCTATATTAGAAAAAAATATTTAGATGTAGGCACTTTATTACTGAAAGGAAGTCATTGACTTTTATTGGTATTTTTATAATTTTGTGTTGTGGGGCCATAAATGTTGCAGTCTTAGCAAAAGATGTGCTAAACAGAGGTGCTCACCCCACTGCCTCCTGTTCCAACAAATTTGAAATTAGAATGCCACCACTTATTTCAACAGAAGTTAGTGGTGTAAAAATAAAACGTGAATTTCACCCACTGTGAAAAAAGAAATTAAATTAGGAGGCAGCAGCTGGGAACAAGCTACAAATAGTAAAAATCCACCATTCAAAAAAGCTCAAAGTAAGATTGAGTGGTAAGGCAGAGAGCAACTATAAGCACAGAAGTATTTTTTCAGATGGGCGATTTACATGTCTGAAAAGTTTATAGATAAACATGTCTTTCTCCAGGAATGCTACTAAGCTTGTGCTTGAAAATTAAACTAATCATCGCTGTTTAATTTTTTTTATGCACATAATGTTATATGAATCAATCATTAAGTTTTTTATCAATTATATTTACTTATTTATTCTTCTGCTCATTGAAAATCCCTCTTTGGGTTCCCTTGGCTGAAAACAACACACTGCTACTCATGAAAATAGTCTGACCTTAAATAAGTAGTACATGATGGGGTACTGCTGCAGAGGGAAAATATGTCACTTTATGTGATGCCTTTGAGCAATGTTTTTTCTTCCAGTGTAGAGCTTCATGTGCCTCCTCCAGCCAGTCTCAAGAGAGGACAGGGCAGTCAGAGCAGAATCTGGCCTTGGTCAGCCACTGTCCATGATATTTAATTGGCACAACAAGCTTCCCAAATACTGCCAAATATTGTGAGAGGAGTTTTTCAATTAGTTTCAGAGGACAGCAGTCTCTTCAGATAAGGACAGACGCAATTCCAGCTTTTTATGTTGCTTCAAATGTACACAGAAACCCAGAGTTTATAAAGCGTTACTGCAAAGTCCTTAAGGTTTACAGCATTAAGCAGCTAATCCACAGCATGGGACCTTTAAGTGTGCTTCAATGGTTTAATTATCTCCTATTTTAGTTTTGGATGGTTTGATCTATAGTTCACATGAGCCTACCTCATTGCCATCATTCATATGAGAAACCCCTTGAAGCCGAGGGTGTTACCATGTGACTGAGCTCCTCAGGACCTGTGATGGACATAGACAGTGGAGCCTGTGCAGTCAGATAATGCAGAGGAGGAACTAAGTCTTCTGGTTGGGTCTGTTGGTTTCTTACTGATTATGTAAAGAAAGATACATTGGGGACCAGTG
This sequence comes from Pachycephala philippinensis, assembly GCA_013397055.1. Lineage (NCBI taxonomy): Eukaryota > Metazoa > Chordata > Aves > Passeriformes > Pachycephala > Pachycephala philippinensis. The sequence goes on along the minus strand of VWZT01007475.1, from coordinate 105,534 downwards.
ACGTACACATCCAGGAAAACTATTTTTGGAAACAAGCTCCCATATTTGGAGCATGTTTCTCTTTTAGAAGTAATGGCAAGATTTGCTTTGGGAGCAAGTGGCACATCTGGAGCCACAGGAAGAAGAAGGGAGCTCCAGTGGTTTAGATGAGTCATTGCTCCCTCTTAATGGAAAACCTATAAAATATCAAACTGCCAGAGAGTAAAAGATCTTTCTGGGGTTTATTAGTTTTACAGGTCTTATAAAAATTACTGGAAAACCATAAAACTTTAATAGCTGAAAACTGAAAGGGTTTCATGAGCTTAAACGCAGCCTGTTTGGATCCCAGCATCACTATGCCTCTACAGCTGGGATGTGGCACATCAGCTGCAGAAATTTCCCAGACTGTCTTGCTTTTGTTTAGCTGTGCCCCAAGGTCATATGAAAGCTTGTGGCTAGAGTTTCCCTTTGAACATAATTTCATGAAAATATTTAGATCTCAGGATATAGCTGAGGTTCTTCCTTAGTAGTAGCTTGCCTGGTGTCCTCTAAGTACTGTTGCCCTAGACTGAAGTTTGCAGCTGATGAAACCACCCAGGAATATTACAAGTCTAGATATAGATGTATGTGTTTATTTACACTGTATACTCAAGAGGCTTAACAAGCATAATTGCCAATCAGGAGTACCAATTTAAGTGAGAATTTATGTCACATATCCAGATTTGAAGAAGTATCACGGAAATTATGGACTAGAGTATGAGCAGAAACAACACCCATCATTAGGGGTTACAGAATGACACAACTACTCTGACATCTGGTCTCAGACACAGAGGCCATAATGATTAGCAATACCCAGCCACTATCAGCTGTAGCAGTTAGCAGAGCTCATTGCCTTGGTCCAGCAAAAAGCTAAATCATTCTTTTACATAATTTACAGCTACCCTAGGATGATGACAATTAGACTGTTGTTGATGCCAAGGTAGTCAAAGGTAGCTGGGTCACCACCATTACATTGGTAGCAGCAGGCCCCTTTATCCTATAATTTGTATAGTGATTGGTGAACATGATGTCCAAATGTGTAAGGTTTTCCTTAGAGCTGGTGAAACCACAGCCAGGTAGATCCTGATGCTTTTTGAGCCTTTTCTGTTCTAGGTATAAATATCCCAGGGAAAAAAAAATAAAATAAAAGAAAGAGAAAAAAAAAAAGAAAAAAGGAAGGGAAAGGAAAAAAACCCCTCACGAAAATTAGGCACAGTTCAGTCTTGTGTACCCAGCCAGAATACATGCCAAGTGCTTCAGGCAGACAAACAGAAGTCCTGCTCATTGCTGAGACACAAAACTCCTCTGGAGTTATGTGGATAATTAATAAAATAAACTACATGGGAAGTAAATCTGTACATGTGTAAGAAAACTGAGCAGCATCACAACTGATATCTTGTTCTCTGGTATGTTTTAGAAGTTTGAAAGATTTTTATTTTAAGTAGAGCATGACTACCCTGGGGGCTCTCCTACTAATTAGCCAGCTGCAAATGAAGTATAGCATAGATCTCACCCAGTGGATGCAGGGATTTATCCTTCGGCCAGATGCAGAGGTCACCCAAGCAGAGGCACACTTCACAGTGACATCAAGAGTCTTGATTTGCCGTTCTCATTCTGGAAAGCAATCCCACTGCAGTGACTAGAGGCAACTTACGCAAATACAATGATGTTAACACAATTGGAGACTCTTACTGTGGAAATGTGAAGCCTTATTACTTTGCACTGAAGTGGCCCAGTTCCTGTTAGAAATACAGCACAATAATTAGAAATTTATTAGTGAGATAGAGTGACCCACAGCTATATTTTGTTGATGGAGGTTATAAAAGCACCTAATTTTGTCAGTCTCCTTCTGAAATGTGTGACAAAGCGGAAGAAACTTGGCTTAGTTATGCTAAAGCTCAAAATTATTTCTAACTCGCTTGATAATGATTTGTTCCCAGGTTTTCCTCCTCATAAAAATAACCTTTTTTTCTAGGTTTGGACATTTAATGCCTCATTTACCAGGTTATGGGTAACAAGATGCACTTTCACATTTGTTCTGCAAACCCAAATGGCAGAGGGCTTTTTTTATGTCATTGTTTGCTCCACCAAAGGTCAAAATAAATCTATTAGTAATTAAGTCTCGTCAACTGGCCAAAGAATTTATAAGCTATAATAAGCTAGACTAGGTGGAAGCAATGGCCTAGGTGAGACAGCTCCTGTGTTATTTGTTGCATGGTAGCATAAAAAGCAGACATTAATACCCATTCCTTGCTAATGCTTTCAGATTCATTATAAATGAGGAAAACAAAACTAATGGGTTTGAGTTTATGGTGAATTTCCATTAGGGGATTGTGTTCTAGCTGCCAACTTATCTGGATTTCCTAGGAATTAATGGATTTAACCACAGTGTCATTGTTATTTGTAGAAAATAATTGATTAAGCCGTGTAAAAGGTTTTGTAAAAGCATTCAAAAAATGGGAAAATTCCCAGTTGCCTCCTCTTGTTTTTATCACAATGATCTATAACTACTTCTGCTTGATCATAAATTGATGTGTCATTTTCAAAGACTGTGATATAGGATATATTTATAGTTTCACAGTACCAGGAGTTACAGAAATGAGACTTTGGAAAGGAAAAACTTTTGTCAAAACAGAGATTCATATGTGCTGCATGCTGTGACAAAATATAGTTGTAGTACAAGGAAGCAGTTACACGCCTTCTCAAACAGTATTGACAAGGAAAGACAAAACAACTGGTTGTCCATATTTCTGAATTATTTTGCTGTCATGCATTCATTTCTCAGAAGTACTTTGTGTAGGATGGAGTATGGGTTACAAAGAAAGGAAAACATGGATTACAAAGAAGGAAGAACAACTTTAACAGCAGAATTTGTTAACCCTGTCAGAACAATACAGCCCTGGAAGAGACTTCAAGAGGTCACTTGCTGGTTGACAGTCTGATTCTCAAAATGTGTGTGTAACCCCTGCTAAGACTCCTTCTATGATGGCAATGTCCCACCATTCCCATGCCACTTAGTCCTTTAGTATCCTAAGATAATGTTTATTTCTTAATAGCTCACCTGAACATTGCTGCATTATGAACCCATTATTTCTTGTCCTAGCTTATTAGGTCATGGAGAAGAAGCTATTTCTTTCAGATATGGACCTACAATCTATCAAAGGACTAATAGAGGCCTGCAGAAGACACCTCTACATAGTCTGATAGGGTGTGAAGGCTGAGAAACATTCCAATGAAGTCACTCCCTGCAGTATTAAAAGATGCCCTGCATGCTTTTTAATAACTGTAACAGTCAGAGCTGGGCCGTATGCTAAGCATACAGGCAAAGTAATTACAAAAGTATTTAAGGAGAGACATGCATAATAACCAGTAGGAAGAACAGCATACAGAGAAGAGGCTGGTCAAATGTATGCAACAAGTAAAGGTGACTCAGTGTCGTTGGACTTAGCATTGACAATATAATCACCAGTATATTATAGCGCTCTTTTTTGTATAATTAATTAAATAACCTGAGCAATTAATTTAGTCTTGAGTAGTGTGTGAGTGAATGATAGGTGATAGATAGGTGATAGAGACACACAAAAAGTCAAAATTAATATGGTTTAGTGTGTGATGGACTGTGGAAAGCGCTAAACTGAATGGAAATCTTTTGTCAACGGCAGCCAGTGGGGGAGGATGTGCTGGTTTGGGCTGGGGATTGAGTTCATTTTTTTCACAGCAGCTGGTGTGGGCTATGTATTGGATTTGAGCTGGAAACAGTGTCGATAAAACAGGAATGTTTTATTACTGCTGAGCAGTGCTTACAGAGTTTCAAGGTCTTTTCTGCCTCTCACATCACCCCACCAGTGAGGGGGCTGGGCAAGCACAAGAAGCTGGGAGAGAACACAACTGGGGCAGCTGATCCCAACTCACCCAAGGGATATTCCATACCATGTGGTGGTGCGCTCAGCATATAGAGCTGGGTGAGGGAGAAGAAGGAAGGGAGGGATATTCAGAGTGACGGTGTTTGTCTTCCCAAATAACCATTACACGTGATGGAGCCCTGCTTTCATAGAGGTGGCTGAACATCTGCCTGCCCACAGCAAATGGTGAAGGAATTCCTTGTTTTGCTTTGCTTGTGTGCGCAGCTTTTGCTTTAACTATTAAACAGACTTTATCTCAACCCATGAGTTTTGTCACTTTTACAATTCCTATTCTCTTCCCCATTGCACCCGGATGGAGTGGGGGAGAGTGTGCAGGGGGCTGTGTGGTGCTCAGTTGCTGGTTGTGGTTGAACCACCGCAGAGGCTCTCCAACACTTGCCTTCCTGTTTAGAGAATATATAGTATATATTCTGCACAGAGACTGGAAAGTCTTGCCTTATCTCACCTCGCCGTTCCTTGTGAAGGCCTGTCTCTATAGATAGCATATATCCACACTGGAGACAGACAGAATGCAGTGTGCACTCCTAACACTGAATGAAAAGCCTTGCCTCAGCTCACCCCATCTCACTGAGGCTTTTCTGTCTGTACAAGAATAATTACAGAGGGAGAGCTTTCACCTCACCTCACCTTGTGAGGCCTTTTCCCCTGTGCAGAACATGCACATTACCTCTGTGTGTCCCAGGGTAATTTTATGCATAAAATAGCACATATTACCTATACAGACAAAAATGTCTCAAACAAAATGATGAGAGGTGTATGTATTGTACATGTGTATGTCTGTGCCCTGAGGCAGGGACATGGAGCAGCCTCACAGAATCAGTCAGATTGAAAAGGAACACAGTGGCTCATCTGGTCCAACCTCCCTGCTCAAGCAGGGTCATCCTGCAGCACGTGGCACAGAATTGCGTCCAGATGGTTCTTGACTATCTCCTGGATAGTCAAGTAAGGGACACCCCACAACCTCTCTGGGCAATCTGTTCCAGTGCATAGTCACCCATGCCGTAAAGAGGGTCCTCCTCATGTTCAGGTGGAACTTCCTGCGCATCAGTTTCTGCCCGTTGCCTCTTGTCCTATTGTTTGGCACCAGTGAGAAGAGCCTGGCTCAATCCTCTTGGCAGCCCCACTTTAGATATTTATATACTATTTGTACATAGGTACATATTTAGATACATATTGATGAAAACCCCTCTCAGTTGTCTCTTCTCCAGGCTTAACATGCCAGCTCCCTCAGCCATTCCTGATAAGCGATGCTCCAGTCCCTCGATCATCCTTGTTGCCCCCCACTTGGACCTGCTCCAGGAGCTCCACGTCTCTCTTTTGTTGAGGAGCCCAGAACTGAACACAGCACTCCAGATGTGCCTCACTAGGGCCGAGTAGAGGAGCAGGATCACCTCCCTCGAGCCTCTCCTCACCCTGCCCCGCGTGTCACAGATAGGGCATGCGGCCCCACAACACACAGACTAAGCGGACCGG
>VWZT01007475.1:47927-100049 GCA_013397055.1 Pachycephala philippinensis | reverse complement strand
CGGGACGCAGCGAAGAACCGCTGCGAGGAGTCATGTCCGCGCCCGCCGGGCTGCCGCCGCGGCCCGCCGCCTCCGCCGCGTTTTCCCCGGGCGGGCCCGGCAGCTCCCTGGAGGCCGCGGCTCCTGCGAGCGGCGCGCCGCGCTGCCAGAACGGTGAGGGGCCTGCGCTGGGCCCGGGCGGGAGGGGGAAGGCCGCCCACGGGGTCCCCGGGACGAGCTGCGCGGCTCCCGCGGGGCTGAGGCCCCTGTGGGTACCGGGGGCCTGCGCGCTCTTCCTTCCTCCCGGGGGGCGGGCGTGGGCCCGGTGGATCCGGCACGTAGCGAAGCCCTTCTGCTGAAAGGCAGCAGGACCCGCCGGAGCTGCTCGGGGAAGGTGTGGGCCCCCGCGGCTGCGTGCGGAAAGAACTTCAGAAGGCGCAGCCTCTGCCCGCTTCGCTAAAGGGGCGAGGGAGGGGGTATCCGCACCTTTCTCTCCTAGCGGATTTGGATCTGCCCGGTGTTGTGGCGCCTGTTCTCTGGCGTTTCAGGAAGGCTCTGGAGGCCGAGGCACCTGCAGGCCTCGACGCTGGCCGTCGTGCGTGAGAATGGGCAGAAAATCGCGTATTAGGGACGGGAGTACTCACTCTGTAACAATGTATGAACTTAAAAGTAGTAGGTGGGTGGGCGTTCGCACAACTGGATCTTGGGATTTGAGTTGAGCCGGCAACATTGGACCAGGGAAATGTGGGTCACTGAAAAACAAAGGCGGAATAGTTTAAAGTCACAAAATATTGACTCCCATTTTAGGTGGAGAGGTAGTGAGACTGACTGTACTATGAATGAAAGTAATGAGTGTACACTTCCGCATTTTTAAATTGGTGCGCTATAAAATCAGTTCTTTATTGACACAGCACATTAACTCTTGAAAACCCCTGTATAATCATCTCCTCCGTGTAATACTGGTTTGGTAAATAAATTTGGCCTCTTATTTGGATCGAGTTCTGGCTCATACTGTTAAATCTTTTGTAACCAGGCTATTTTCTGCACAGGTGTGTTTTCTGAACAGATCGGTATGCAGGGTACAGACCTACAAAATTTTTTACTTGAGAATTGTGAATTTTTCTCGTGTCCAAAAGGGTAATTAAGTGCTAAGTACTTAAATGCCTATAAAGTAGGTGTTGAGGCCGTCACCGAAGAAAATGAGTATAATTAAACGGTAGGTTTTAAGGAGATACTGATGCCTCAGTTGTGTCCAAACTGGTATTGTAATGCTGGCGTTTGTAAAAATTGTTCAGAAAATGCCAATTTATATGGCTTTTAATCAAAAAACATGCCATTATGGGGACACAGCTGCTGCAGCACAAATAACCTGGAAGTGTTTCCATAAACAAATAGAAACTATCATTGCATCTTTATGTTCTTAGCTGAATGAAAGTAATTTTAAAGAGCCGTCATTTTTGTTGTTTTAATTAATTAACTCCATGTTGCTGCTAATATTGTTAGAAACAGCTTGTGCAAAACCAGGGCATAGGCCATTTATTTTCTGCAAAACACTCTTTCTTTAATTCTAAGAAATTTACGCACTGTTCAATAACAGACTTGAATTTTTATTCCATAATTTTGACTTCTGTGTTCCTTTAGATGTCTTTGATGACTTCAGTCAATAATTTTAGTCTCTGAATTTTTCATTTTTTCATTTTGTGACATTTGGCAATAGCATTCTAAAATGTTTAGATTGGTCTATTTGTTGTCTTGTAGTGCTAATCTCCTGAAGTTACAACACAGGATTTGAGGCTTTTTTTTTCTCTTTTTTTTCTTAATTGAAGTAGGAGAGGAAGTAGAGGGGAATACTAAGAAGAGAAGACTAGTGGAAATTTCTATTCTATCTCATAGAAACTAAATTTCACAAAGAGGATTGTCATTACTTTTGAAATTTAATTTTATGTCATAGTAATGGAGTTTAAATGTAAGATTCTAAAGTGAATTGAGCTATTTCTGTATTGGCTGAAGGAAAACACCGGTGTATCCTTTCAAATGTTTAGAGTGCTCTGCATTTTAATTTGATAAAATGTGAATTTTTCAGTTAAAACTTTGTAGTTGCTGCCATCTGATGAAAGAGAGTGTTTTTTGCAGAAAGCAAGCAGCCTGTTGTACATATGATGATATTAAAAAGGATATTCAGGTTTGTTATTAGTAAGTTTTGCTTGGTTAAATGACCAAGTCCATTTGAGATCCTTGGAGACTTTAGTTTTTGTTAAATTTAGGGGTGATTGTTTTGTTGGGTTTTTTAAAGTAACTTCTTGTGTGTATGGTGTTATTTTTTTCCTTCTCTCTTACACGTTCGAGAAGCTTTTTTTGTAGTCTTACAAGTGGCATTGTATCTAAGTGGCAATGACCTATTTCCTAATTTCAGCATAACAAAATTGTTCTTGTTAAATCAGTACTGAAAAATGATGTATTTCTTCAGTAGTGATGGAGGCCTTCAGCACTAACAATTTAATGTATTGAAATGCAGCACTGAGAGGATAATTGTATTGAATCTCCATGGCTCTTTGGAAGAGTTTTGTCTGGTGCTCTCTACAGTTGCTTTGTAAGGCTGCCATTGGTATCTCTACTGGCATTTTGGAAGCAAAATTTTCATTATTATGTTATTTAGCCTTGTTTTTCATCCCTCCTCAGACTTTGGATAGTTTCAGTCAATTTAACAAAGAGAATAGAGATGTGAAAGATGGGAAGCCTCTGAATATTTTGTGAAAATGGGAAGCTGTGTGAATGAAGGAGGAGACATCAGTTCTGTGACTGAGCTGTAGTGAGAGCTCAGCTTGATCTGCTGGTTTGTTTGCTAGCAGTGAACAAGGGACAGTGGTGCTGCCCCTGCCCGTGGAGTGAAGGACATGTGAGGAGGCTGTGAGAGTCTTCTCTGGAGGCGGGTAAAGGGATGTTACGAGTTTCAGAAAGCTCTCAGGTGGTTTTGGATAGAAAGGAAGTTTGGTGTTGTAGCATCCGTAGACTCCATGTAGGTAGGGTATGTGGCAGGTGGCTGAATTATGCTGCTGAGGGAATGCATGCACATAAAAACCAAACGTGACATTAGCAAGCAAAACTTTACTAATTCACATAGTGGTATAGCTACAGCACTGCTGTTTTTTGGGTTTTTTTTTTTGTGGGAGTTTGGAGTTTTTTGCTTGATGGCTCCTGCCTCTCTTAAAAAACATTAAGAGTTTTGAGGTTTACCTGTTAATGTCTGTGTAATTACACATTGTAACATTATATAAAATACTAATTTGTTTGTAGAAGGAGAGGTTCACTGCTTTCATTATAGAGATGGTATCTTAGAAATACACCTGCTGTGTGCAGCTGAGGTTTTCAGCTCCTTTCATGGGATTTTTTGAGGTATTTGTCAGGTGTTTTGGAAGGTAGTACCTGAGACATCAGGACAGATTGTGCAATTAACCAGATTTCGAAATGATACTGAAGATGTATTCTGATTTCCAGTGTTGAAAACTGTCCAGTTATCTAGTCACCATTAGTAGCTTCAGCTACTAATTGCAGTACAAAAATTACTTTCTACTCACATTCTTTGTAATCAAATGGACAAAAAACTCACTTCAAATAATGAGAATAATCTTTCGTCTGTAATTGTAAAATTTGTTTTCAAAGGACCTGCAGTTTGAAATCAAAAATAAATTTTTTCTAATGTTGTCTGTCTCAGGGAAATTTTCATGTGTGTATTTATAGATGTTTCTACTTAAAATGTGAATAAAAAGGACTCAATTCTATAATGTAGAGACTGATATCTTGTACTGGTAATTTAATCTCTGTTTACGGTGTGTTTTTAAACAAGAGCTAGATACTGGAAGACTTTGCAGTAGATGATTTGATATGCAACCTTGTATTTAGAAGTCAGACCAGTTTCTAAATTATACGTGCTCAGTTCGTTTAATCTACATATATCAGTAGATCAGGTGCACAGGCTTTTCAAATAAAATACCTTTTCTTGCCAGCTTAAGTGACATAGCTGCTTAAAGCCAGAGCCTTGACACATGTAAGTTATTGGTTTGCTTTTTCAGACTTTAAAAAGCAGGTCAAAAGTCTGGCAAAGTTCATGTATCTGTTAATGACTTGCTAACTCAAAATCATTTTCCTTTAAAGGAGAAAAAACTACGCAGCTCTATGACGCAGCTCCCACTTTTTCAAGAAAAAGGTGAATCAGAAGCATAGTTACATGCCCTCCTCAAAACTCGAGATAATTTTTTGTTAAGCTCTTTATGTTTTTCTCGCAAGTGCCTCTCTGTCTTTTGATTCAGCTGTCCAAGTTACTGTTCTGCATTTTTTTAGCTCCTTTCTCTTCTGCTCAACTTCCTGTCAGTTACAAAAGGGCATTTTTAATTTTACCAGAAGGCGATTTTGGGCAGTATGTCTCTTGCTTATAGGGGTCTATTAACAAATTCATTATTAAAATTGCCTTGCAAATTAATCATAGGACATCTAGAGGTTACTTGGAGAACAGTGATTTTTTCAGAATTTCAAGACGAGACGTAATGATTAAGTTTTGTGACCATTGTAAATATAAGCAGGGGAATCAACTATTCATTATTACCTCAGCTACCGTTTAATTTGTGAGTGGGCCAGTGCTGTGTTTGTATTTTTATTGACCAAGGAGTGGGAAATAGCACTGTAGTCATTCTGCGTGGTGTAAGCAATACGGTGTGGTCATTTTAAGAAAGTAAGTTATCCAGACAAAAGCATTTGTGGTTCACTAAAAATAAAAACGGGGTTAAGGAATAGAATGTGAGGAAGAACTTTGAGATTTCCCATTGAGCAGTTGGTGCTGAAAAAAACGCTTTGGACATAGTTAGCATTTGGTCTCTAGCAAGCACTTGTTTGACCCTTGCTGGGCCAGTATGTAATTAACCTCTAATGTTGCGGAGCCAATTGCAGTGATACCACAGGTCAATTTCTCTGATACCAACATCTCTTACACCTGATGTAAGTATCAGGCAGTAAATGAAAATGACATGTCTTGTCAAATACTTGGTAGTTTCATAAAAACATCAGTTTTCCTGAAAGCATAATACATAAGGACATAGAAGACAAATATAACTGCCCTGCAACTCTTTATCTTGGTCACTATGTTGAAGACATAAAGAAGAATACCTATATTGGTATGTAGTGACATACTGGTTTGAGTGCAGCTTTTCAGTTTCCATATTCAGGCAGTTTTTGTAAGGCAAACTCTTGTGTTCAAGCACTTAGAAACATCAGTTTGGTGCTTATTGTTGCTCACTATTTTTTTAAGTATTATCTCCTAAAAACTTTTTAAAATATTCAGAATACAAACAAGAGGCAAACAGTCTTGGCATGGAATCCATTTCTCTGCTACTTCTGTGTGTGTTTGCAAATTACTTCAAATACTGTATTTGCGTGTGTTATACTTTGTTTATTCTCACTCTGCTGATGGGAATTGAACTCAAAAATAGTGACAGAAAAGAAGAAGAAGAAAGCAACTGTTCGTTAGTTCAAGTGCAGAGTCCATTGCCACTACTAGCAGATGCTCGTTTAATACATGTGATGTTTTCTCTTCATTTCAGGTCCTGTGCAGAGTCAGATGCAGTTCCCTTCTGGCTATGGCTCACATCTTCCAAACTACAGTGCGCCTTCAGGACACTATTCCCAAGTGCCCAATAAAGCTGCTGCTTCGCATCTGGATAGTCAGTACAGAGCCAGTTACTACCCTGGTTACTATTCAGCACCAGCACAAAACGTTGTGACATCTGCGGGTAGCAACGTGTTGAATGCACAGGAATCACAGCAATTGTACAACAACACTCCTCCCCATTCAGGGGGGTCCAGTGACAGACCTGTTCAAGGAGCAATATCATCTGCATCCTACTTGCATATGAGTGCTCAGCAGTCATATTCAACATTTGATAATCACTACAGCACTTCTGTCAGCTCTTCAGTTGCATCTCAGGGATTTCCCCTTAATTCTGATCACTATGCCATGCCTGTGGTTTCTGGTGCCATGTATCCTAATGTTTCCTATCCTCACGTGGCTGCTGGTGGTGTTTATGGGCAGACATTTACCTCTCAAAGTCTACCTGCTGTTGGACAGTTCAAAGAGACAAATGCGTTTTCTAGCCAGAGTACATCAGTACCTCATTCCCTTCAACAGCACGTTCCCGTGGGATATAATACAACATTATCAACTGTTTCATCTGCTCAGTCTGTGCAAGACAACCTCAGCAGGAATCTCACCGGATCAGTTGCTAAAGTAAACAACCAAATAAATACAGGTATGGTATTACTTGAAAGATAGTGAACTTCCAGATTTGTCTGGGAAGCATAAGTAATCATATGCTTTGGTTGGCTTGTGCTTGTTCACTGTGTGGAATTCTGTAATGTGATTTTGAATTCTGTCACTTGTTCTTGTAGCTTTTCTAATTTGGTTACCACAGTCCTCACAATAGCAGCAACTTGTTTCTACTGATAGAGAAAAATACACTGTTTAGGGAATGGTTTTAGTTTATTGGTGTGTTTTTCATGTGCATGGCCTCAGAAGGGAGTTTTTTCATGCAGTTCTGAAGGAATGTGTAATTTCTGAAATACGTCTGTTAATCAGAAAGATACTTTTTTCTGGCTAGAGAATTTTTCATGGTTTAAGTCAATTCTTTAAATTTTGCATTAGTGAACACTGAGAGAGAGTGAAATGTTGATGATAATGACTCAAAACAATCAGCCATTTGTGGAGGCAGCACGGTGCTTTGCTGGAGGCCAGGTTTGCAGACTTTCTCCATGGGGAGGAGCAGGGTTTTTGGGGGTGTGGTGTGTGATGGGGAAGCCTTTGATCCACACAAGACAGAGAAAGTGAACACCCACCACCAGAGGCAATAAGCTGGGTTTTCAGCTGGATGAGAAGCAGACCCTGTGGAGGCAGAGCGGTACTTTTGATCATGCCAATTGTCCTTCCTTACACAACTGTCACACTTAGGCCTGAGGGGGCCTTCTGATGGGGCATAACTGGCTCAACTGCACTGGTGTGAGAGGCAGCTTCATGTCTTAGAAGGGCTCGTAAACCATCAAAGACCCCTGAAATGCCACCAGACTCAACTCCTGAGGCCTTCTGCCAAAGGATTGAACATGATCCACAGTGTTGCAACAGATCTACAGCGTTGCAAAAGACAGTGTAAAGCTCTCCCACCTGCATGCAAAGGGAAGTGCTTGGACTTCCCATGTACACCTGAACATAATTAACCCATTGAACTCTGATGTGTGGGACCCCAACACCAAGAAGACCAGAAGAAGAGGACTAACTGTCTGGATCCCCAGGTGGTGACATCTTTCTATTTATCCAACACATATAATTTATATATGTTCCTTTTCCAAGTTAAGTATAGGTGGCCTGTCCATTTCAGTGAAAATCAGTAGAATTTTTTCCTATTTGGATTGTATGAGACACATCATGATACGAGTCCATTGTCATCCCCACGTGCTTATCCATGCCTGGTGTCAGCTGGCTTGTGGCTGCCCAGCGCCCATGGCATCTGCTGAAACTTCACTGTGAGTTAAAGTGGTGCAACAGCACATGCTTTACTCACAGACACATGTACAATACCTACAGAAGTGCAGAGTGCTCTGGAGGCCAGGGCCTGGGCTGTCTTCTCCTGCATTGACTTGGAGAGACCCAGGGCCCTCAGAAGTTCATGGTTTCTATGGTGCCATTTCCCCCACGCTCCACGGGGAAAGCTCACAAATACAATGTCTGCCACATTTGCGAGTTCCTGGATGTGTTTGTGATGATGTTGGTATTTCTTCACTTTTTCTATGGCAGCCTCTTCTAAAGATGTGTCAATACACTCCTGTCACACAGTCACATCCACCACAAATGCTTGTATTTCCTTCACAAAAATTAAGTCTGGTTTGTATAACTCATTGCTGTCATCTCTCGTATGTGGTTCCTGAAACACTGTCCAATCTTGCTTTTTGCTTCCTTTGATAACATTTCACATATGTAATTGTGCCTTTTAATTCTTGTATCCTGCACAATTGGGCAGTTCCCAATGATACGGGAGCATGTTTCCTTCTCAGCCTGGCAGTGCCTGCAGGATTTGAAGTATTTTTCTTGTCTACTCCTTGCCAGGTACTCTCTTGATGGGTCTTAATCTGTCAGTTGTCGCTCTCTTTCTCTCTGCTCCCCTCTTCTCTCTTTTTTTTTAATTCTCTCATTACTTCACATTTACTGTTAAATAAAATTCATGCTATTGAGTTTGGCATATGATCTTGTTGGCACCTTAATTCACGCAGAGGCATCTCTCTAGTAATTGTAATAATTACTAATCTTAATAAACACAGATGGGTTTTCTCACCAAGTTCCAGAAAAAAGTGAAGCCCTACATGGATTTGGAGTCAGTTGGCATTTTTTTAATCGATAGTTTTGATAAGCATTTGAAAGAGTTAGGAAGTTGTAGCAGATTTTTGTGAACAACAACTCGATGGTTTTAGCTGTAAAGTTGTGAATGTGCCAGTTGAGGGCAAGTATTCTCAGTCCTCACTGGTACTTTCAGCTTCTGTTTTGTAGGAAAACTGAGTACCAGTTCGTGGGGTAGTACTTAGTACTATGGAAGCACAGAAGAGATTGGAGATGTGGGAGTACCTTCACATTAAAACATCCTGCTCTGCAGATGAGAGAGCAGTAGTCTGCAGGAAGATTCTGATTTTCTTTCTAAACTGGGAATTTTCTGACTTGATGCAGTTTTGACTTGTAAGCAGTGCCAGACTATGGCTTGCTTTCTCTACCAAAGACAGATATTAGGTAACTGTAGGTTTCCTTTTTAATGCTAGATATTTCAGATTATGGTGTAACATTGAAACTGTTTTAGGACTCCTTGTAACTGAGGTTTTTTCAGACCAAGGACTTAAGAAAGAACATGGCCTTGGTAAAGCTTTGTTTGGGAAAAGCAGTTAAACTTAAATGAAGCTCATCCAATCCACGGTTTGAATTTAGTTTCAATACTGTTTCCCCCCCACGCCCCCAAGACTAGGATGTAGAGTGTCATGCTCAGCTCAGTTTTATACTTTCAATATTAGTAGATTTGAATTCTGTGCTGATGAGTGCTCTGTGTAATTTTCTCCAGTATTTCAAAACCATGAAACAGAATACTGTTTAAAAAGGAAAAATAGGGAGCTCTTTGAAAAGCTCCTGAAGTTACTGGCATTTCGTGATTGAGCATAAAAATGAATTCTTTCAAGGACTGGCCAAAAAAGTTGACTCTGTTTAGTGCAAAATCTGCAGCTGGACTTGAAAGAATGCAGGTGTCTTTCCAGAATAGCACAGTATGCAGTAGGCATATGAAAACAACTTCTTGTTTGTTCAAACTGGTAGTGCTTTACTTACAGAAATTCTTAATTTCAATGCTTGTTGATTTTATTTTCTGTGGAGATGTCTTGAAATTATTTGTTCATAGCATTTTTTTTTGTAATTCGCAACTGTTTTAAAGGTGGAACAGTGGAGCTGACGTAGACGGTGAAGAGCAACATTAGCAGTAGTTTTATTTTTGAACCATTCAATGCTGCTCTTAAGGGTGTGATTGAGTTAGTACATGGCCTCAAGAAAAAGTAGTAATATTACACTTGAATTTCAAAGAACTAATGATAGAATTGCCTGTGACAGTATTGTGTCATGAATATTCACTTTGCAGTTATGAAAATAAACACTGATCCACTGTTTCTGTTACACTTGGGTCATATAGCAGTCCTTGGTTGGTTTGCCAGACTGTAGGCATCAATAGTTAAACCACATTAAGACTCTTTATGGGCTTGTAAAGCTGCTGATAGAAGCATACCCTGTGCTTCATTGCACAGTGGACAGGTTTCTGGGAGGGAATTATCTGGAAAATAATTTTTTTCTCTTCCCTCTGAATCCTGGTTCAACTTCAGCACACAACTGATTCTGTATTTGCTGACTAAGAAAAGCAGATAAAGATAGCAACTGATAGCAAGGCTGAAGGAAGAGCTGGACTATTTTATTACTAAATTTTGAACACTTTAAACCATTTTTGATGCCTGGGGCTAAACAAACTGCCTCCAATGAGATCTGATTTCTTTTAACCTAGAATTCAACATCTTTGGCTAAAATTTGTTAAAAATCCAATTGCTACAACACTTGGATAGTAAAATACATAAATAATTACAAATAAATGCATAATAACAAAATTTTAAAGTAATTACAGTAATTGTTTGAACCTGGCATAAATTGTTTGCTTTTGAGATGCTGAGATGCTTTCTAAATTTCCCAGTGTAGTCTTACTATTCTGAGATGGAGTCATTTTATATATATAGTATTCTATTTGTTTTCAGCCATTAAGAAAAGGTGTTGGATTTTGAAAATTATTTGCCAGTTCTTGTACATCCTTGGAAAGTGTCTGAATACAATACACAAGGAGCACAGAGAAATAATGAAGGAAATCTCTTGGAAGGAAATTTTTTGAATATTTCATCCTCCCTGCTTTCTCCAGGAAGAAAAAATGATGGGAAACAGTTGCCATCTGTTCCATGCATAATTTTTGTCTAAACTACTTTAAAAAAAAAGAATCAAGATATAATGAAATTCATAAGTGTGCTTTCTGTGACTGTTTGTGAAAAAAAACTTGGATACAGTATCCTCCTATTAGTCAGGGTGCCAGTAAGACAGTTTGCTGTCGTTGCCCCTGTGCTGTGAAAGATGACTCTTAGAATCTTTGAATTACAGATAAGCAAATTGCAGAAAGACTGTCAGTCAGGATGCTACAGTTTTAATGTATTTTTCAAAAGCAGTTTTGTACAGTCAACACTGAAAGCTCTCTGTGATGAAAATGAAACCTTTATGTAGAGGAATGATGTGTTAATAAAATCTGTGTGTTCAAATAGGACTTACTTAGGCTGGTAACTTAGGCTGACAAGACTTTTTCAGAAGTTGTTTGATTTGAATTGTTTTTTACTTGAATCAAAAAAGTTGTCACCACTGGACTTAAATTGGTTTCTTTAAAAATCCAGTTTTATGTATAGCCCTGCAAAGCCTCCAGCATGTTAAATTTACTAAGGTCAACCCCCTGAACTTCTGTATGTTGTGTACAAAGGACATAGAACTGCAACAAAGTCTTTTCCTAAAACTTTAGCAGCCCCTCTCTGAAATAGCTGAAGTATTTTCAGCAAGCTTGCTGCAATTTCACTAGAAAAAGGCAAATTTATTATAAGAGGATTTTTTTTTTTGCTGGTAGTCGACTGCTCTTGATGAGTAATAGCCAGAATAATTTGCTTTGCTTTAGGAAATATAAATAAAGTACAATAGAAATATCTCTGAGATTTTTCTCCTTGGAAGTTTACACTAGTTTAACCCTGCAATATCACCCTCTTCTAGCTTTAAAATCTGCATTTCAGCAGAACAGTGTTGGTAAAAATCTGTCCAGGAGTGTTATGCTATGTAAATGACATACTTTGTATTGTTTAGGCTTTTTGTCTTTCTAGGTCAGTAGCTTTCTTTAATGTTTTTCCAGCTTATTTCAGCTGAAATCAGAGCACTCTCATTATTCTTGGTGTTTTCCAAGTTAGCATGGATGTCAGCCAGGTTGCCTGAATTTTACTGGACTCCTCCCTGAGGAGAGGGAGCTGGAGGACTCCTTCTGTGGATATATGGCATGGGTTTCTTTGCATCCTGGTATGGCCAGTCTGCTTGAGCAGGAGACACCCTAATTTCATTATCTCATGCACATACTTCCCCTTATGTCAGATCAGGATGTAAAGTCCTTGCTGCCCCAGTTCCATAGGAATGTAGGCTATAATCCTGTAAATCTGCTAATATAGGTGTGGTTGAAAAAAGGAGAAGGACTGCAGCCAGTAATGAAAGTCAGGGGCAAAGGATGCTGTTGAGAAAACAAGCTGCAGGGAGGTGGTACCTCTCTCCTTAGAAATTGTATGTTATGTTGGGTCTGGGTGTGTGGGGGATTGCAAAGGTTGTGAGGGCAGGAAATCAAGATCACAGCTGGAGCAACTCAAGAAGGGTAATTCTTGCATCTCTTTTAAAATTTTGAGGATGTGGTGATACTTTTTAGCTATGACCTCTAAGTCTCACGTTAGAAATGAAATGACGACTTTGTGATGATGTATAGGGAAAAATGATGAATTACACTGCTGATTTGCTCAGTTCTGCAGATCCTTTCTGTAACGTGCCTTTTAGCTATAGATCTTTGTACTTGATCATTTTAAATGCGAGAGGTGTTCATGGTTGAGACACGTGAAGGGAAAACTTCAGTACACTTTGAAGGTGAGAGGAGTTGAATGTGAAAACCAGAAAATACTGTGTCACTAAGAATGGGGTTTATATTTATCATTGCCTGACAAAACTCTTGACTTCTCATGATATCAGTTGATGGGAATATTACGTGGCCCGATTGTGTTTGTCCTGGATAAGCTGGTGGGAAACTTGTGCTCTAAGCTGATATCAGTCCAGCTTTGTCTTGAGCTGAAATAAGCAACCCTAAAATGATCAGTACTTACATGACAGAATGCAATCTTCTCATTGGCCAGAGGAAAAAAAAAGTGATAGCATAATTTCTCTAACCATAGATTGTTTCATGTGATGATAGTTACCAACAATGTGTTTTTAAATGTTATCTTTGTTCAAGTGTTTCCTTTGGTCTTGGTTACTTACGGCTTTAAAAACCTTTACAGAGTCAACCAAATAAAGTTTAACATTTAATTTTGCAGGTTGAATTTTTGTACAAAGAAAAAAATACATTTTATTTCTCAGAGTTTAAAAGCTTTTTTTACAATGCATTTAAAGCATTCATGTAATTTTGAAGATAATTGGATAACCTTTGTTTTAGAATAGATAGTAGTACTTGGCAGGAAGGTATTACATCTTCAGCTAATCCAGGTGTAAATTGGTTTTGGCTTTGAGCATGTGACATTGACATTACAGCATTTAGCACTCTCTACAGCAGTGCTTGATGCTGCCAGCATTGCTATATTGACTTTAAATGTAGAAAATACCCTACAAAAACTGTCTGCTACAAAACCTGGGTAAGCATGGGAATGTGGCAAAGAACTTCCCTTGTCGTCTTGCATATCTTACTTGAGGAAGCTACTGTAATAAGAGCATTCCTGCTGACAGGTTCTGAACCTCCCATGGGGAATCTGCAAGACAGTGTGTAGAAGCCGAGGTTATAGCAAATACATTGCAATAAAAAATGCTCTGTATGTTCGTTGGAAAAAGACATAATTTTGATTTTGATAAGAAGACTTGTGAAAAAGCCGTATGTATGCTCAACATCAGAATTGAAAATTGCAAAATATATAAAAGTTCCCTTAAGATAATAAATATGTGTGCTGTTAATTTTGACGGTAAATAAGAAAAACAGAAGGATCATTTTAAGCCACCTCTTCTTCTTCATCCTCTAAAGGAAACCTCAACTTGCCCATAAAGTTCTTTGAGATATCACCTCCATTATTCAAGGACAAGTCAGGGACTGTATGAACTACACAGCTATATGTGCAGAAGAAGCAAAGTTAATATTACCTCTGCATCCTCTAGCAAATTCTGTAACTTAAAGAAGTACTCTACAAATGGTGAATTTTGTTCTTGCTTAATTTCTTCGTTTACTGAGTATTTTTGGTAAAACCATTTCCTTTCTCTTCTTACTTTTAACGGCTTGGTCTGTCAGGGTTTTTTTAGAAAGAATCCTAATACAGATTTTCTCAATTTATAAGCAAAGACCAACCCTTAGTTAAGAGCTAACTTAATTGAAGTTATGTTGTCCTTGTCTGATAGGAGTTTCAACTGGACTATGTCAAATCTCTCAAAGCATTAATCTGACTTTTTTTTAAGCAGATTATATCTAGTCCAGATGTCTAAAACACATCAGAAGTTTTGTGGAATACTCAGGGTTGATTGAAACAGATTGCTTGGAATATGAGTCTCATAATTGAGTGCCCAAATTTCAAGTACCAGCACTGCAAGGGAGGTATAATACTGGTCTACTGCACAAGGTTTCCTCCCATGGGAGGAATGTTGAGGGGGGCCTATTTCAGGTGGACTACATTCCACTTATCTGGGAAGTGTAAAACTCTTGTAAAAAGCACAGAGTTGTGGGGATGTATCAAAAATAAGCTTCAGCTCAGTCTTGCTTTCCCTTTTTAGCTGTTAGTTGTCAGAGCAATTTGTTCATTATATTGGAGTTTTAGCGCTATAGGTATTTAATTTTTTTAAGCAACCAATCTTTCCATAGATACTTGTTTGGAGGCATCTCTCTTTGAAGTACTGTATTGTTTTTTGTAGTTACTGTGAAATCAGATGTGATTGCTTCTGTTGTGTAATTGTCTGTTAAGTACATACAAAGGGTTCCTGTCTTCTGCTGTTTTCAGGTGGCATTGACTCTTCACAGCCCGTGCACTCGGTGAGCCAGAATGTTCCATTTACCAAGCCTGGACCTGGAACATCTGCTTCCTCTGCTGTGATGTCGTCAGTAAGGTCACCTGCTCCAAGCCTGTCTTCAAAGCCACCATCTTCACCATCTGTTACGCAGTCACCAGAGCTGGCCCTCCAGGAAGGTACTAAAACGGAATGGGAAGTTACAGTACAGACTCCTGCTCTATTCCACATGCACACATGAATGCTGGAAGTTTTATTGCTGCTTTTCTGTGTTTGACCAGAGCACACCTCTGGCATCTCATCAGGCTCCCTTAGTTGTGGTCTTTTATATCACCTTGGTTCTAGCTTCTCTTAGTGCTTGTGTTTGATTTCCTTTGTCCACATGTTGTTTCAGGCTTGTTTGTCTTGTTGGCAGTCTTACATGTCTCTTGCTCAAAAACCCCTTCTTTTAGTTCCCTTATTCTTCTAAAAAGCTGCTCACTACTTTAATTTCTTAGAAGAAGGTCTTAAATTTAGCTTTTGTAGTTAGTCTGTATTGAAAAATGAAGTGTTAACTAGAAGTTTGATAGTTTGTTTGCGGAAACAGTGAGTTTGAGGATTAAGTTCAAACTGGTATAATTGTTTTCTTATTGCCTAGCTGTAAGTGCCTGTGGAAAGCTGCTGCAAGAATTCTTGTGGGAAAACAGGAGTTTTTGTATAAGCTCCTTCCTATTCTGATACTGGCAGCATCTTGGTGAAGAATCATTTGGCTCCTGAGCCTTCTTCAATTAAATTAAATTTTACACTGATGTTTTGACTTGCCTCTTGATCGTTGCATGTTTCTGTATCTAGTATTCCAAATCTGATTGACTACATGAAATTTTTTTTGGCCATGTTTTCTCTTAGCAATTTCAGACTTTTAAATTCTTATGGATAAAGAACTCTGCGTGAGAGGTGGAAGTAGGCCTTAATTTTGTCCAGAACAATGTGATATCTCTATCTATGTGATGTCAAAATGATTGTCAACTGCATGGTGTGTGATTGTCACAGTGTATTTTTTTATTCTTAAATTACAAAATCCTCTTTCATAAATAACTAAATTACCCCTTTTCCTCTATTTCCTCCTTTTTCTGGTAGAATGCAGATTACAGGTTGTCCATCAATTATTTCTATATGTATTAGAGGCAGAAAAATAATTTTTCATTGCTATAAAGTCCTATGTACGGTGTATCATTTTAAGGAAAATATGTCAATTTTTGGAACTGTGGATCTTGCACAGTTTTATAGTTGATTTTGGTGCTAGATAGACTTTGTATTGTAGGTGTGCTTGCTAGAAAAAAGTGTTGCTTCTTCTTCCAACGAAATTGCAAACCATGTTTTTAATGAGAAAAAAGATTTTAGCTGTTTAACTGTGATTGTCTAGATGTGCAATTTGTGGAAGTGATTCCTGTGAAATCTGTGAACGCCTGGTACAGCAGCTACAGATCAGTGAAGTGGCTGCTGAACTCTTCCCTACATTTAAATGCTTCCATTAAGTGAAGGTCAATGCAGTAAGCAGCTGAATGAACACACTTTAAAAGCAACAATATGTTGGCAGTATAAAGATAAGTTGTCAGGAGTTAGTATTGATCTAATTTTATCCATTTACATGTCATCGCACATTAGTTTCTATGTTCAAATGATGGTTTTATGAGCTTGGAAGACTTCAAATTCTTCATTAGTTTCATTTGAGGAATCTGAAATAAGTAATGTACTCTTGCTTTTTTATGAACAACTTTTTTGTCAACAATTAAATGTGGTAACTTTATTTATGTAAATGAACCTACTGAAAAAATAGAACACATGTACTGAATATTTGCCTGGATTAGAATTCCAAGTATGTTTCTCAAGCAGAGATCAGATAGACTGATTTTTTTTAAAATATTTTTCTAAATTATGGAATACCATTGTCTACATGACAGCAATCTGAAAAAAAAAAACAGTTGGAATTAATTTTTCAAGAGGATTTCATTGTTTTAGGCTCCTCTTGGGGCATTCCTCTAAAAACTAAAAAATTCTAATTGTTTACTTGGCTGTGTTCTAACAGGACAAAAACATTAAAATGTATTAAAGCCTATTTAATCTTACATAACTATCTGTACAAATTTAATGTGCACTTTATGTTTTAAAGGCTTTTATGGTATGAGTGATTGAACGTAAAATACCTAAATAGTTTATTTCACAGGCAAATGTGTTGTTATCCCAATTTATCTTCTATGTCCTGCCACCTACATTTTTAGGTGTCTGTAAATTGTAGTGGGATAAAGCCTTGGAATGCAATATTACTTTATCACAGGTACACTGGTTGAAGGGTTTAGAAATTTCCGGTCCAAGAGATTTGTGATGATTCAAGTTATGTGGTTACATTTTAGGCCAGATGTATGGAATAACCTGACTCAAAATAAATAATTATTTCAAAATTAGCTTTTGCAGTTTTAAAAGTGGGAGATTTTAACATCATTATCAAATCTGTAAAAGATACTGAGTTGCCAGAACAGAAAACATGATTAGGCACATGATTGCACTGGGAACTGCTGTCTGCAGCCACCCATTGGCCTACTATTGGCATTGCTGGGCAGTGAACTAGAATGGGAGACTTTTCCCCCTGAAAATGACTGTTTAAACTAGGTAATTTTTAGCCAGATCTATTCTCAGGAGGTTTTTTTTTGGCTGGACAGTTTTACTAGCACAGCACAGGTGTATCTTAAAGGCAGAAAGTTGTAGCACTGTTGGTAATGAAAATAAATTTATGCAAACTCATAAGGCCAGTAAGAGTCAAACCAGCCCTGTCTTCACAGCATTCATAGTGAGATAATTTGTGATTCTTAAACTTGTGTGTCACTATCGTATTTTTTTAATCTCTTCTGTATTCTTTCTGAACACCTGCATCCTTAATGTACGTGAACAGTAACTGGAAAAGGGGGTATTTTAGCAGTAGAAGATTGTTTGTTTGGGTTTTTTTTAAAGTAGTCAGAAGGCTTCAAATAACATTGATAGAATGACTAATCCAGTCCTTTTCTCTCATCTGTAATTCCATGCTTGGAATTTTTGCATTGGCATGTGCTTTCCAGGTAGATATCCTTTCTTTTCTTCTTCCTATCCATGTACATGACATTTATTAGAGGTCTGTCTTTGCACTCTCACACTGGGCACATCTACTTTTACTTTGGTTCTCGCTGTTATAGTGCAGCCCTTCTTGTCATCCTGACCTTTTTTCCCTTTTACTTGCATGTTAATTATTTTAAGGTAGTTTTTTTTTTTCTCTTTCACCATTATGCAGTTGTTCTGTTTTATTCCTCAGTAGTTCTCCCAGGCATGAGAAAAGACATAGTCTGTTAGTGTGTTAGCTCTAGTCTGTTCTTGCACAGATAATGATTTTCTTGTATTCTCCTTCTCAAGTGCATCCAGTGAATTTATAAAAGATGGGACTAGAAATTGCTCAAATTAGCCCTGTGTTTTAGCAGTCTGGAAAAACTGAAGCACTGTATCTACTCAGTTGCACTTGGGATGATTTTTCATTCATTGTTGTGACTATTTGAATTATGGAGAAATTTGATTGGAATTGTACAAGTATTAATGCACTAGATAATGCCAGTCTTTACTTGCACCTATCTCTCTATGAAAGTTCACCTTCTCAAGAATGTTATACAGTTTTGCTTTGTTTTCTTTTTACTTCCAGTATTTGAGTAGATACTCTTCACCTTGATTCTGTTGGGGTTTTTAAAGTGAAATTAAAGTGCTCCTCTTGGCCTCATTTGCTAACACTTTTTGAAAAAGCTGTGAAACAAACAGCATTTATAGGCCATATTTTAAATAAAATAAAGGTTGATATAGTTGATTGAAGTAATGGATGGACATATTATTAGTTACCATGATGGTTTCAGATTATGCATAACATAACACTTCCGTAATGCTTTATAGTATTAAAATAAAGAATGCTACTCATTGGTGCCACAGTACTTCTACAGGGGGAAGAAACCCCAAATTCACAAACATTTGAAGAGTTTTGAATACTTAGGCTATTTTCCTGCCGTAGCAATCCGTTAGATTGATAAGAGAGAAACAGTGATCACTTGCATTTATTTAGAATGTCACTGCCTGACTAAAAGTGTATTTCAAATCCTTGCTAACCCTGCCTTGTCACAAGAGAAACGTAAGATTTCTTGGAGATGCTGAAAATGTATCAATAACAAGTAATGTAGGAAATTAATTATAAGCCATTGCTGCATGCTTTACTCTGTTGTAAAATGGTATGTTTATGTGTTGCTTTTGTGTATTGTTCACATACATTTAGAGTAGATACTGTAAAAGAAACAACTGAAAAAAAACCTAATACCTTGTGCTGTGGAGGTGACAATGGTAACAGTTATTGCATTGTCACCAGATACTAGAAGTGCATGGTGTAGTTACATGCTTATGAGTCCAAATTAGGCACTGATGTAAACATAAGACAACCCAAATTTTCAGGTTTACCTGGCTTTAATTTCACTGATTGTGTTGTGCTCTCTGTATGTGTGTTTATACTCTTGCATGTGGCAACAGCACTGTATTTCATTTGTTTCTGACAGAATTCCAACATGAATTAGTCTTTGTCTTAAAAGGGGCAGGTGTGCCTAGCAAAAGTTAATACTAAACATTTTCATAACATAATTTGAATTTATGTGGAAATAACTCCTTCATGTGTATTAATTTATGAAAGTGCTCCACTGGATACACTGATATTAAAAAGATCTGTAGGAAGTCTGTGTGTTTACCTTCTTCATACACATACACATACACACATATAAAATTTTCTGCTAACTTCCATGTGCTACTAATATTTTGCTGAACTAGCCCACTAAAAACTGCTTCTAGGGTTGTAGATTTAACTTTTTGCATGTTGGGATTTTCTCTAGAACAGCTAATTTCTCTCACTTTTAATGCAATTATTGTGACTTTCGTTTCTCGTCTTTCCTGTCTGTCTGACTCTGATGTTTGTGCTTTCCACTTCACAGGCATGCAGTATGGTGGATATGTTAATAATCAAGCTAGCTCTGCACCAGCTCCCTTGTCATCAAGTTCAGATGATGAGGAAGAGGATGAGGAGGATGAGGAAGCAGGTTGGCTTTAGCTTTACACCAGTATCTTGTTCTCTTTCTACTCAAGCTTTTCTCCTTATTTCCATCCCCTGAAACTTTTTCTTCCTTTAAGAGAAAGCATCACTCTGACTCTTCAACTTGAAATTTCCCAGCTGTTATTAATACAGTAAACAAAAAGGACTTCAGTAGTGACCAACAAATAGGTCCTTTTTTTTTGTCATGTTAATATCAGATGTTTTATGAATCTAACAAAGTAATATTCACAAGTTGGAAGACTCCCATATTTTTAATATTTTGATTTGCAGTGAATTTTAACTGAACATAACTAGCTATAGAACTTAGACTCATAATTGCTCAGGTTAAGCAACCAGATGCCATTTGTCTCATTATGTTGAAGTGTTTACCTTGTTTCTCATTTTATGCATAAGGAACTTGTACAATTAAGGTAGTAAAGTAAACCCTGAGAGGTAGTAAGTGTGCTTTTAAAGACAGTAAATTAATCTGTGCTGGTTTTTTAGTCCTTCTGAAGTGTGTGTCTCAATGGCCAGGCACATAGGTTCAGTTTTAATCTGCTTGCTTTGTAGGAAAACTAAAAGTTTGTTGATTTTCTTTTTTTTTTTTAAAGTAGCGGTTTGTCCTCATTGATTGAAGTGTTACATACTTGGTTGCAAGGATTCTGCCTGTGTTTTGTCAGAATGACCTGGTTTTGTGAGTTCAACATTTCTCACCAGTTTAGTTACTTCAGTTATGGTAACTTTTTCTCTTGGACCTTACACAAGTCTTTACTGTCTGCATGAGTGGTGACAGTATAAAAAGCTTTTTGAGATAAACATGAGAGTACTACCTTTGATAGATGGAAGTAACAGCACATACCTTGTGCTGATATACTACTGCTGGCTTTTAATATTGATTTGGAATAGGAAACTCTTGTAGCTTTTTCTTTAATTTTATAATTCATGTTGTCAGAAAGAAATCAGTGCCATGTAGTTCAGAGTTTTATTAAAATAATTAAATCATCACCTAGAATACTGTGAAAATAGTGTAGTGTACTCCTAATAATTCTGTGAAGAATGGAACAAACCAATGATGACATCCAGGTTATATTTAAGGACAATGTGTTGGGTTCACATGCCACGGTTTCTGTCAAAGGATGGTGATTGGGTTTTTTTATCAATTGTAACCCTTCTCTCCTTACTTTGTTCCATAAGCAAAGTTTCATACTCCCTACTATCATTCTCTCTCAAGTTCTGTACTTCACTAAAACCTGTAGTCTTGGAGGTGTCATTGCATTTAAATTTATCTTATGGAAAAGAGTGAAAGGGCACCCAGGTTCAATACGGAGGTTACCTGATTAAAAAGCAACATGCTGTTTTATGCCCTGTCACCAGGAGCTAATGCAAATCCTAAACAGATTTCAGTGGACAAATTTCTGGCTCAGACTGTCACAGTGGTTTTATGAAGGATAGGTGTTGGAAATCTGGTTTCTTTTGTTTGTGTAACTTCTCAGTTGTTTTGTTGACCTAACAAAAGTGTATTTTGACTTTTCTGTAGTAAGACTTAGCTTTAAAAGGCTTAATCCTAATCAGGGTAAAAAAAGTCATGAATCTGGTTTCCTTCAGCTTCTAGAATAGAAAATAAAACCTTGCAATTATGTTGTTTTGTAACTTCCAGGATTGAAAAAAAGAAGAAAATTTACAGCGAAAATATGAAAACTAAGATTGTATGAATGTGACAGCATTCATAGTGTTATGGATATGTTAGTGTTATGGATTTTTAAAATAGCTTTTCTGTCTCTTATTTGAATGCTTTAAAGGCAGAATGCTCAAAAATTATCTATGCTGTCAGGATGGTGCCATGGTGTTGATGTGTCCCAAATGTTAGTGAGGTTGTCTATTCATATGCAGGAGTCTCTTTACTTGGAAATCTCGAATGTTCCACCATTGAAGTTCTCCCTTGAAATACTCTCAGCTTTGCAATGGGATGTGTGGTCATGGTTGATCCTTCTGAGTAGAACAGTATCAGTGAATCTTTTGAGTCTGTTCTGCCACAAAAATTATAAATATATAATTTTCTTTTTTTTCTTAATTCTTAAATAGACAATTTCTTTTCTATCACACTTCATGACTTGGTGTGTTTTAAAGAGCAGATACCTTTAATCTTCTCGGCCCTTTTTTCTTCAGAAATAAATGTATGTGAAATGGCATTGGAAGAGATGTTTTTAAATAATTTTTTGTTTGCAATATGTTTTACAATAAGATATTCAAGACCTGTGCATAGGTTGAACTAAAAATTAATCAAGTCTCTTGAGTACTAACAACTATGTATGTGTTCATTGTGCTTTTTTATATCTGTCTGGTTAACTTTTGGTACTTACTTTTACATAGTTATTTTTACTTAGCTGCTCTTGGCTGAGCCAAGAGTAATTGTTTATACTGACTGAAGCTGAGTCCTCTTGTCCGTGATAATGAAAAATAGAATCTTCAGCCTGAAAGGAAAGCAGGCTGTTAGTCAGAACAGTACAGAAAGGAGGGAAGAATTGAATACTTCTCAGTTTGGCTTGAAGGTGGGGATGGTGCATAATCACTCTGAAGATGATGGGAATCTTCTGTTGTTTGCAATTGTGAAGAAAGTCATGAATAGACTATTTTTAAAATGTGCATAGCTTCAGTTGATGTAGTCTAGAAAGAACTTTTGGTTTAATAGAAAAATATTTTTTTATTTCAAGAAACAACTTTTTTCATTGTTTTTGTCTTTTCCCCATTGATCTCTCTTGCTTTTTGCTGGGCATGTGCTTGTTTGTTTTTAGTATCATGTTGATTATACTTTCTCCCCCTCCTCTTTACAGTGGTAATAGTTTTCAAGTCTTAGGGCTGAAGTGGTGGTGTTTTTTTTCCCAAGATCTTTCTTGACAGTTTCTTATCAAAGGTGTTTTTTTTTAAAAAAAAAAAATCTCAGTCTCTTATTTATCAAAAATTTGCCATTTCTGATGTACCTAAAGTTAAACTATTTTCCTCCCCCAGCACTTGATAGTTCCTCTACTACAAGCAGTGCCTCTCCTGTTCTGAACAATTATGATGCCCTGGAAGGAGGTGGCTATCCAGGTAAGCAGTTTGTTTTTAATTACTTATTGAAGTACATAAATGTGGGGTTTTTTATTATTTCTGGTATTGTTTATTGTTAATTAACAAGTAGATGAAAGGCAGTGCCTATGAAAGGAACAGGGGAAATCATCAGAGAAAATATACATGCCTATTTTGATAACTTTTCACAGTCTTAACACTGAAATTCATATAACCATTTAATAGAACTTCCCTGAACCATGTCATACTTTCCACTGTAGTATTGAGCTTAGCACTGAAAATATGCTAAGTGTGAAACCAGCATCTTTTTCTAGATTATACTGTATGCCTGATTGTGTTGTTGACATTAGGAGCTGATAATAGTGGCTGACACATCACAGGAGTTTTGGGAGACCAACAATGTCAGCTTGCAGAGATGCTTGGATCAGGTTATTTTATTTTCCTTTATTTAAAGAAAATGGCTGCTATTTTGCTTACTCTTAGCTCTAAAAATATCAGGACTGTCAGGCTGGTTCTTAATGAACCTACTGGCTGACTACCTTGGTCTTGAAATCTGTAGAGCTGCCATATTGAGAGCGAGTGGAAAAGATGCTATTCAAAGTATTTTAGCCAGTATTTTAAATGATAATTGGATAAATTTGGAGGGCCTAGCCCTCCTGGCACTTTTGCATTGTTCTGGCCCCTGGGAGTGTCACAATAGTTTACCTTAGTTTGATGGGTTCCTAACTTAAAGTAGGATCTCTCTCAATTAGAAAGCCGATGTTGTTATCCACACAGGGTCTAGCAGGACTACAAATTCTAACTTCTTGCCTGATAACTAACTATATTGGTTCTGCTGAAGGCATATTCTAAAAGCAACTTGATCCTTCTTTTTTCCCTTGAAGATAAACAGAGTCAATATTAAGTTTCTTAAATCTGTTGATTTTTTTTTATTGTTTTATTGGGGTTTTTTCCCTCAGGGAGTGTTCATTCCAAACAGTTTCTTGGCAGTTGGTTTCTGGAGTGCTTTGTTCCTTTGCTTGCACTTTTCCCAGTGGACTGTACCAAGCTCAAATTCTTCTGAAACTTAGCGCACATTTGGAGACATTTCTAAAGAGTAGTTTCATCTATTTACAGCTGTTAAGTTCACTATGGATTTAGGTCTATGTCTTACTTTCAGTTTGACCTCTAAAAATAGTGGAATTAAACTGTGCTGCAGTGATATACAGGAGAAACTTGTATCAGTTATAAACTTGAAAAGAGTTCGTGCTCAGTTTCTTCTCTGCCATTTACGAATATTGTCAAAACATAAGATTAAGCCAACTGAACTATTCTCTAACTGTAGACACAGCTTTTCATTAAATAGTCGTAGAATCATAGAATGATTCTAGTCATGTTTTGACAGTATTCAGAAGCGGTAGAGGGGAGACTTGGTCTCTTTTGTGGTTTATATCAAATGTGTATGTTGGAATAAAATGTGGTTCTAAGGGGTTATTCTTTTTCTATTCAATTAAAATATTTTTTTTTCAAGCTTCCTCTTTTTGTAAAGTAACACTTTGCAGCGACACAAGTCTCTGGTCATCTTGCCATACACACTGTCTTTGTCAGTGTTCTTGAAGTAATCTTCCTTGCTAATTTCTTTTTTCAGTGCAGAAAAATAACTTGATGGATAATGAAAAATCTTATAAATGGCAATGTTGTTTTAAAGCATTTAGTTTACATGTAAATTAAGAAGGAAATAATAAGTATATTCAATACCTGTGGGATTTCTTTTGTCCTACCAGAGACACGTTCCGTGACCAGCAGCCCAGTTCCCGCTCCATCAGTCCTCCAAACATCAAAAGCTTCTAAGCTCTTTGGTTATGGATATCCAGCACTGCAGCCAGGCTACCAAAATGCAACACCACCTACTCCTGTGCAGCCCAGTAATCCAGGACACCATCCTGGTTTTCAGCACTATCCACAGGCTTGTATTTTTAATTTAAATATTACTTCATGAAGTAACTTCTTGGAAAAACCCTTTTCTGCATGATACATTTCCCCTTTATTTTCATATTTCATATTTTCATAATTTCTGAGACAATAAATGTCAGGTATAATATTGATGTCATAGCTCTGGTTCTAAACTTATTGGAAGGCTTTAGAATGAAAATTTTAAGTGTGCCTCCAAGTAGTTAGGCTTAACAAGTTTGCTTCACCAGTTATTAGCAACCTCCACAGTGTTATGGTTTGGTGTTTGGAAGAGCTGGACTTTATTGATAGGAAACCATGAATTGATAGGAAAACCATTGATAGGAAACCATAAGGAAGTACTTGATCAGCATATATCAGAGCACTACTATAGGGTATGGTCTCAAGCATTAGATGACCTTATGAGCAAGGCATGGCATAGGGTCAGATAAAAGAGCTCTGCAGAGCTTGTGCTGGGCATGTGTAGTGGAGCAGGCTGCCTATGTCTAATCTGTTTTCCTGGTAAAGAGAGCACCAAACACGCAAGAAATTATGTACAATCACCTGATTCCTGTTGTACCTGAGAATCCCCTGAGAACAGTGTCAGAAGAAGAGGCAGACACTGAGGCAAGACACAAATGCTGGAGAAGTGCAGAGAAATGTATGCGTGAAGGGGTCTAGAAAAAGAAACGTACTGATACACAAGTCCTGCTGTCTGAAATAAGGGCCAGCTGGCATAGACAGTGAAACTGCTGTGGTAGGTGATCAAAATTCCTTACTGCACATAACATCCAGGAAAGCTTTCACTGTCACAGACATAATGTAAAATGTGACTTGGAAGAAATGTNTTTTTTTTTTTTTAATTGAAATGGTTGGCTTCATCTTTAATGCGAGATGGATTTAGGCTCTTTTCAGGAGCACACAGTAAAAGAACAGCAGTTGCTTCAAGTGAATTCTGGTTGGACATATAAGGAGAAAATTCTTCAGGATGGGAGTGGGGCAGCACTAGAACAGATTGTGCTGTGAAATTGTCAATGCTTAGATATTTTCAAAACTTGGCTGGACAAGTCTATATGAGCAACCTAAGCTAACTTTTAAGTTAGCCTTGCTTGAGCAAGGAGTTAGACTACCAGACCTCAAAGGTGCCTTCCAACCTAACCTTTTCTCCTCTTCTACGGTGTTTTGTTTTAATGTAAAAATAAATATTTAAAGGCAGTGTCTGTAACTTGATATTGTAACAAAAGTTAAATTGCAGCAGAGAGTGAGAGAGAAATTGTGTCAGCATTTTTAGTAACTTGTTTTCTTACGCCTGGAGAGATTGAAGGATTATGTGTGACTTCCAGTGTTTATTTGTGTAAGGAATTTGAATTTTGTCCAATGATGCACATTTGGAAGGTGTGTCACATTTGTCTTAGCATTTTTAAATTTCTGCAGTCCAACTCTCTGGTTGTTTGGGTTTGTTACTAACTGCTGCTGTATCTTTTTTTAATACATGTCTGGAAGGGAGGGGACTACAAGAAAATTTAGGGTTTTGATTTAAACATGATTGTGTGTTTACCTGTTTGTCATGCTCTTACCTTTTTCAGCAATATCCAGGTGTGAACCAGCTGTCCTCTTCCTTAGGAGGGTTAAGTCTACAGCATTCTCAGCAGCCAGAAAGCTTGAGACCAGTAAACCTTACACATGATAGAAATATTTTACCGGTGTCTTCAGTTCCAGCACCTGTGCCTAACTTGAATTCTGATCTTAGGAAACTAAACTGCAGTCCAGAGTAAGTTTACTGTGTCTGGGACAGTGTCTTGTGTTTCTTAGTGGGCAATAATTACTTAAAATGTCAAAAAATGTCTAATCTGACTCCTGACTTTAAATCTTAGTGATGAGCTAATAAAACCCCTTTCAGTTGAAAATAAGTTTATCCTCTGAATCCTTACACAAATATTGAAACTGTCCTGCCATCAGAATACATTATATGCAGTGAGTGTAGCTTGTTTCCTAATATTTTAATAATTTTGCTTTATATTCACCTTGTTTTATCCATTAAAAAAAAAAAGGTCTTTTAATAAACACCTTAATGTTATGCAGTATGTTTAATAGAATATTTCCATAATATTGCATAGGATTTTTTTCACAAAAGTACTATGATCATGCCTGAATACATGTGATAATTTATGAGTATATTTTATTATGGTAATTACGCAATCACACATCCTTCTACCTCTTATTAACATTAAGTAGTATTATCAACTATCCCAAGTCAAGTGCAGCTAAGTACAATGGGAAGTGCTATTCCCCAGAGATTTTATTTGTAATTCCAAAATAAATATTCTTCATTTCCCCAAAGTGGCGCAGCATCCTTATTGCTGTAGTGACAGTGCATGGTCCCACCAGAAAACAGAAATCAGAAAACTGAAGGCCTGGAAATCATTCTTACGTGTGGAACACTTTGGACAGCACAATTTTTGCGCTGGGCTTTTTTAGTGTCCCTTCATGTTACACAAAAGAAAAGGTTTTGACTTTCTCAGTATTTGGGATCCTTTTCAACTGTTTTCTTACATAAATATGGCATTCTGAGAACTAGTTAAACACTATTGCTTCTGTAGTTCCTTCACTGGAAAAGTCATTATAATGAACAGGAAAAATACATAGTTTTCATTGTGTTGTACCTAAAGCAGTTCTGTCTCTTAATTGCAAGTTAGTTTTGGTGTACTTGCATTGCTAAACTACTAAACTGCGGAGCAGGGGAGTATTTTTTTGTTCATTTCTTTAAGAAGCCTTTTTTAAAATCTCTTTGCATTATTTTTAATTAAATCTTCTTTGTAAAACATAGAATTTCTTAAATTTCTAAGTTCTTTAAAATCAGGTGTTAACTCAATGTTTTCAACATCTTTTAAAATTTCATTTTTAACATAATTTTTCTGTTTCCTTTCAGCTCATTTCGATGTACATTGACAAATATTCCACAGACACAGGCTTTGTTAAACAAAGCTAAACTTCCTTTGGGTTTGTTACTGCATCCCTTCAGGGACCTAACGGTAAAGTATCTTACTTTTTTTTTAGTGTGTTTATTTTATATATGCATTTGTTCTATTTTCATTCAAACATAAAATATAATGAACTCTAAGTCCTAGGTTTAACAGAAGTACCAAAAAATTGTCTGTGACTTAGAGAGGAGGAGAGCAAAAAACCTTGAAATTGCTACTTCATTGAAATTCATAGAGGAGAAGCTTTGGAGAAGTCCTTCAAGTTTCTTTTTTTTGTTGTTGGAAATCTTTGCTTGCCTGTGGTTCTCCGAAGAATTGCCACTCTGTGTGTTGGGCTCACAACTGTCAGATACCTCTTGAAAAGGTGTTTACAGAGCTCTCGTGGAGAGAGGTGCTTGGTTTGAATGTGTGACTGGCCTGGTCCTTGCTGTCAATAGAATGGAACCACAATGTAAGATTGAAGCTATATTCATAAATGTTAAGCAACTCCTCTCAATCTAATATATTAGCATTTATGTAAAAATGTGAATAACTGTCTGGTATAACTTCCTTTTATAAAATGTGTGTTCTTTGTGTAAGGTTTGCTGTCTGTCATATTTCATACAGACTCACTCAAAGTTGTCCTGTCTTTCATAATTCATTTTGCTGTACTAGCTGTAATTTAAAGTAATTTCATTTAAGATCTTACTACATCTTTGATTTTGAGATTAGATTAAGACAATAAGTAAATGTTATTTCTTTTGATTTTAAGGGGGCGATTGCTTTTAGTAGACACAATAATTACTCTGTGAAATTGAACTAAACAGCTAAAAGGAAAGATGATAGAAAATGTAGTCTTATGAAGCTTTTATGAACTGTACTGCACAGTGATGTTTTCCATAAAATGTATTATATACCTTTGTGACAGCTTTTCATTGTTTCTTTTTAGCAATTACCAGTAATAACATCAAGCACAATAGTGAGATGCAGATCCTGCAGGACTTACATCAACCCTTTTGTTTCTTTCATTGATCAAAGGCGGTGGAAATGCAACCTGTGCTATAGAGTTAATGATGGTAAGTGACTGTAGCAGGAGATGCTTGCATTTACAGAATCTCTTTCAAGTATTTGCATTGTATCAGTCCATGGGATACTTTAGATTAAAACATAGACTACAATGACAGTGTTCTTACGATCCAGAGATTTTGAATAACATCTAAAGTCAGATGTGTTGTGCATTTTCGTGAAGCAAAAGAGTGTTTTGCAATCTTGGAGGAGATGAAGAAAATGTATTCGTATTATGCTGATTACTTGTCTAATGAAATCAGCTAATCCCACTGACTGCTGTTGCAATATGCAAATGGAAACATGATGACAGCTACAACTGCAATCCAGGCCAGAGGTTCTGAGAAACAGTACGGATTGCTGCTTGTTGTGAAATGCTCTACTTGCATTGCTGTTTTATAGTTGGGAATATATTGTTGTTTAAAAAAAACCTTTTCTTCCTAATTACTGAACTTTGATGTTAATGAGATATTTGAAATGTTCCTTTCTTTTATGTATCCTTAATGTGAATTTTTTGCTGTTGCAATAATTGAAATGTGCTGAGATTACTTTGCTTGTAGCTGCAATAATGGTTTTTGTTTGCTGACAAAAATATAATCTGTATTTGGGCGGGATTTTTTTCTTTTTAATAGTTCCTGAAGAATTTATGTATAATCCTCTGACACGGTCTTATGGAGAGCCTCACAAACGGCCAGAGGTGCAAAATTCTACAGTGGAATTCATTGCTTCCTCGGACTATATGGTAAAAAAAAGTTTTCATGGTAACTTCAACAGAAATTACATATTAATATAATAGCGCTTGAAATTAATGTTGCATATTGCTCCTGTAGTGTGTATTAATTTTCCTGTGAACCTCCTCTTAACACCAAGGAATAGTTAAATTCATATTTTGAGTTTTGGCTGATGTACACAGTCAGGAGCTTTTCAGTTAAAGGTAATTCAGTGTGTGTTGTCATCCAGTGTAGTTTAATGTGGCACAGTCAGATTTGACTCTAATGCAATGTAGTTGCTGCCTTTCTCCCTCATTTTGAGGAGGTTTTGAAAGACCAGTAATAGAATAATGAACAAATTAATTCAGCTTCAAATTTCTAGTTAGCAGTTGTGAAGAAATGATTCTTATTAGGAGTCAGCTTACAATTGCTGTGATAGTGGTCTTGTCTGCCTGGGAAAAGGCCTAGTTCATAATGACATTATTAGCAGCAGTAAAAATAAATTGTTCTCTTGTCTTTGAATTGAAACGTTGTGGCAGAGACATTTAACAGTGCATAAACAGAGCTTGTTACACATCCTATCCTTGGGGGAAGGATGTAGGTAGAGTGCTTTAACCCTGTTTAATGGATCACATTGTCCATGTACTGAAAGAAAAGTGGAATTTAAAAGATGGAAGTCTGTATCTTTCATCATGTTTGACTGTTGGAAGGAGGGACTAAAATATCCTTTTTTTTTACTGAACTATAACATTTTATGTTTATTACAAATGGCAGTTATTAACCACTGGGGATTTTGGTTAAGTCTGTCAGCATATTGCTTAATGTATATCTTACCTTTGTTGCATAATGTATATCTTGCATTTTTCTAAGTATTCCCTTTTTCTACTTCCATTTCTAATGATTAATCAATTTTAACATTTCTTTGAATATGATTTTTGAGTGTTTTTATTTATTTTTTTTTTTTTTACTTTGTAGCTTCGTCCTCCTCAGCCTGCGGTATATTTATTTGTTTTAGATGTGTCTCATAATGCGGTGGAAGCTGGATATTTGACAATAGTCTGCCAGTCATTGCTGGAAAACCTAGACAAGTAAGAGTATAAATAACCTTTTCAAATCAGCTTTCATGTTTTTATGAAGAATTGTAAATTAAAATTTAGAAGGAAATTTCAAAGTGTCTAAGCATTCTGTCCCTAAAGAGCAGAAGTTCCATTGCCTGGAAATTCTTCCCTACATGTGTATCTGCATATAATTTCCTTACTTATCTGCAAGGAATATTTAGCTGTAACTTCTAACAACATGTTGATTGTACAAAGATTTTTAAATTGCATTCTTCCCCCCTGCCAAGACCAACAAAAATAATAAATTACAGAGGTTACATTGTCTGGTTCTTGTGCTGAAACATCTGAGGTGCTGCAAACTGGATCGTTGTAACCACGAGAGTGAGACTGCTTAGGTGAATTGTGTTGTCAGTTTGGTTTTTTTAGATCACACTTACCCAGATCTACCTGGGCCAATTGCTGTGTTTTCATTTTTGCACTGGGACAGCATGTATGGGATTGTTGCTGGTGCATTTTGAGCGAGGGTTATTGAGCTTCACTGTGTTCATGCCTTTTGACAACTGATCCTGTGGAGGCCTTGCCTTGAAAATTCCTTTCTACGAGTTTTTCTTGGGGAACTTGGTTTTCTCATGAAGAAACCAATATATACATTAAAAATCCTCACTTCCATTTTTTGGCTCAGTCTTTCTTTGTTCAGTTTTTTACGGCTATTTTGTCGACAGATTCTCAGAAACATGCTTAATTATTTTAGGAAAATTCATAAAATCCCATGCAAAATCTACAAGAAAATCAGTGCATTCACCTCATTTATATACCCACATGGTAACAACAATATTTGCCTCTATTGCTTTTGGTCCTTGTCATGATTTTCAGCACTTCATGATATTTTTTTATATTTTGTTTGAGAAATCCCATGTAGTCTTTAATTTTGTATTATGCCGTACACTGAAATACGGTCCACATGGGAAATAATTATGTTGCATTGTAGAGATACTGGATTTTGGTTTAGAGCTATAAGTACTCTGTAACTACGTTAGTGAATGGGGGCTCTGAATTAGGAAAGAGCAGAATGTACTGTTTTCTGTTAAAGAACTGAGAAGGCTGCCTTCTTTCATGTGTCAGTGTAATGTTTAAATGAACCTATAAAATTCTTTCTTGGAACAAAACAGCAATATATTAGTGAGTGCTTGTCTGTAACACTTGGTCTTATAAACTGTGTCATTACCCCAGCTGTTCAAAAAATGTTGAGGGACTATTACTTGTATTCATGTTTCAGATCTCCCTTATGTTCTCCCTTCACTTCTTTACACATCAACTGAGTCTCTGCTAACACCAGCAGGAGCCCTGAGTATCTATGTGTCTTGAGAGAGAGATTCAGGGCTTAATAGTTTGTTTTTTAATGCTTCAGGCTGCCTGGAGATTCAAGAACAAGAATAGGGTTCATAACGTTTGACAGCACTGTTCAGTTTTACAACTTGCAAGAAGGTTTATCACAGCCTCAGATGCTGATTGTCTCAGATATTGATGGTAAGTAAAAAGAAAATGGAAGTTGAATTTTTGAGAACCTATTGTTTATTTTTTTCCCAGAACAAAGGTTAGAATCTCTCAACTATTTGGTATTAGGTCAATGTTATTGAATGAGAGTATTTTTTTCAAACATAGTCTTGCACTAACTGCAGAGTAGGTGATGTTTAAAATGTGAAATTCAGAAGTTAATTTTGCTTTGAATAAGACAAGTTTTGTATAGACTGTATTACTCTCTCTAACACACATATTAGAAAAGTAGACTGTTTCATGGTGTGTGTGTAGCAGTGGGCAATGAAATGTTTTGTTCTATTTTAGTGTTACCTTTTCCTTTAATAAAATGGGTATTTTTCTATTCTCTCTACAGATATTTTCCTACCTACACCAGATAGTTTACTTGTAAATCTCCATGAAAGCAAAGAGGTATGATTGCTCAAAATACATCATTAAATTTAAGGTGTTAAATATTCAAAATAAATGTTCCTGTTAAACTTTGAATTCAAGCTTGTCTTCATAATATGTAGTTCCATTGCTAATTTTTCATTATGGAAGTATTACATGTTGTTTCTTTGATACATCATAGCTTTTAAAGTTACAGCTTTGTTTTCCTTAGTGTGTTAAAACTCAACTGAAATATTTGGTACTGATTCTGCCACTTCAGTCATGGCAATACAGCTGTATAGAAACAGCAGAAAATCTCAAGCTTACAAAATCTCGTAAAACACCTTTCATTCTGTTCTGCAGCTGATAAAAGATCTACTGAATGCGTTACCAAATATGTTCACCAATACAAGAGAAACACACAGTGCATTGGGCCCTGCTCTTCAGGCTGCATTTAAACTCATGTCTCCAACGGGTGGTCGGATCTCTGTGTTTCAAACTCAGTTACCGTCTTTGGGAGCGGGGCTTTTGCATTCCAGAGAAGATCCCAATCAAAGGTCAAGCACAAAGGTAAAAAACCTCCACTACTCATTTCAAGAGACTAAGGACGGGCCATGTCTTTCTGACTTGCATAATTCTGCAGATCAATGCTTGGTCTTTGTTTATGACAATTCACTTGATTTTAATTATGTCTGTGTTTATGCATTTAAGATCACTAGTTTATACATGTATGTGTGGTGTTGTTTTGAAGTGTGTGAGCTGTCTTTTGGCCTTTGGTCCATAATTTTTCTTGGCAAGCAAAGGAAGCTGCAAATATTTGTGATTGGCTTGTGATCAGTTACTCAGATGCTGCTGAATAGTATGTCTTTTGTTCCATGAAGTCTAAAAAGCATGATTGTTGTCTTAACTCCTCCCTGTATGATTTATTCACTAAAGGTGGTCCAGCATCTTGGTCCAGCAACAGACTTTTATAAGAAGTTGGCACTGGACTGCTCCGGCCAGCAGACTGCTGTGGATTTATTTCTCTTAAGTTCACAATATTCTGATCTAGCTTCTCTTGGTAAGGAGTACCTCATTCCCTCTTTCTGCACTGTTGTCTCTCTTCAGAAGCACAGGCTATCTCAGGTATTCTTAAATCATGTAATAATTTTAGCACGTCTGCAATTGCAGCTCATGTTGCAAAGGAATTGGCCTTGAAGTTGATAGAAGTAAAGAACAGAAGTATTACTTTGGTGGTATCAGACAACTTACTATAGGATTTCAAAGTTTTAAATGAGAAGTATTCTCCTGCTCAAGAACAGGAAACAGAAACGTGGCAAGGAATAAATGAAGTTGAATTATAGGGATAGAACAGAGTTTTCATCTTCCAATAATTTTCCAAGATTTGTCTCTGCACACACACTTAATTTTGCCTCTACACCATTAGATATTTCTGCAAGCACTTCAGTCTTAGCTGCCAAAGGTAGGATGCTTATTGAGCTTGGTGTGTAATTAAGTCATTACGTATATGGAGTGATACATTTCTGTCTTCAGTGGCCTGAGTCTGGGACAGTTCTCACTGTCTTACAGGTGTGGGTGATAACTGAGAAGATGAACATAAATGTGACTTGGGGAAGTCTGGACACAATTTTTATGTTCTGATTTTACGTTACAGTTTTACTTCTTAACTATATCTTTCCTTCCTTCACAGCTTGCATGTCCAAGTATTCTGCTGGATGCATCTATTACTATCCATCTTTCCATCGTAGCCATAATCCTGCTCAGGCTGAAAAGTTGCAAAAAGACCTGAAAAGATACCTTACAAGAAAGATTGGATTTGAAGCAGTTATGCGCATAAGATGTACAAAAGGTATGTCTTAAATACTGATTTGTATGGAAAGGTTGGTGTGTGTTAGCAATCATTTTGAATATGCTTAGTCTTTAGCAACATTAAATTTAATGTTGTTTCTCTTTCTTTGAAGAGTAAGATAGTTACCTTCTTTATGTCAAGTTAGGTTTTGGTGTTTGTTTTC
The DNA here is from genome assembly GCA_013397055.1 of Pachycephala philippinensis. Lineage (NCBI taxonomy): Eukaryota > Metazoa > Chordata > Aves > Passeriformes > Pachycephala > Pachycephala philippinensis. Next base: position 65,851 of record VWZT01007475.1, on the reverse strand, counting down.
TTGTTTTGTTTTTCATTTGATGGAACCGTCTCACTTTAAGTTGACGTGTAGTTTAAAGGCATTATTCACTTTGGAGTGTTCAGAATTGAACATGAATTCTACAGGATCATGCTGAAATGTCTAATGATTCATGTAATTGGTTCTACATGATAGAATTTTCACTGTTTTCTTAAACCTTAGCTTGAAGGCTGTGGTTTTAGTTACTGATAAGAGTTTTCCATGCTGTTTTAACCTCACTCTGAATTATTTAATCTGCTTCTAGGTCTTTCAATACACACTTTCCATGGGAATTTTTTTGTACGATCTACTGATTTACTGTCCCTTGCCAATGTCAATCCTGATGCTGGATTTGCAGTACAAATGTCCATAGAGGAAAGTCTGACTGACACATCTTTAGTTTGTTTTCAAACAGCTCTTTTGTATACTTCCAGCAAAGGTAAATAAATTCAAAATAAGTGGTCGGTGGGGTTTTTGTTTCTTTTTATAATGTAATGTTTGTACAGTTAATTTCACAGCCTTTTGTTGTGCTCTATACCCTAAGAGGATCTTGTCAGAGCTAGTAAGCCTAGTTGGCAGTTAATCACATAATGGAAATCCTTATAAACGCTTTTTTAATGTGAAAATTTCACCTGCATCTGACATAGGGCTGATTCAGCAAGACTCTTTTACTTAAAACTCTGGCCATTGTTACAAGCAGTAACATGTTTGGCAGGCACTTTGTCCAAGTACACAGACCTGTGATGGATTGGAACAAGCTGCAGTTACTACATTGGGTGGGCATAAAGAATAGCAGCTAATTTCTATGGTGGAAGATGCCACAAAATTTTGCTATGGACATCAATGTACTTCATTTGTAGGATCAAGACACTTCTTGTGGATGTTGCCAGTTTGTGTTACCAATTTGTGCTGCTTTAGAGTAGAATTTGAACAAGTTGAGACAGAAATGGGAGACAGTGTTGCAGGAATTTCCTGACTGGTATGTTTTCTAGAATGGGTGCATCTTAGGTGGGAGGAAGTGCTGTAATGACTGAATTTGTTTATTTCTACCAGAAGAGAATTCATAATGATTTCCACTTATTTCTCTTAGGTGAGCGTCGAATTCGAGTGCACACACTTTGCTTGCCTGTAGTGAGTTCCCTGTCTGATGTGTATGCAGGAGCAGATGTACAAGCAGTCGTGTGCCTCTTAGCAAACATGGGTGAGTACAGACCAGGAAAATTCACATGTATTTTTGCATATTCCTAATTTTGCCAGTCGTTTAAATGAAGTAGTGAACAAAGCCGGGATATTATAAAAAAGGTTGGAGTGCAGCACACTGAAGCCTGTGAGTGCAAAAGATGACAAAATCAAAATTATACTAAAACTGTAAACTGAAGTATTCCTTGTTCTGAACTTAGATGACTTTAATCTTTTAAAAGGAGCCATCTCTACTTTGTTCTCTGGAGGTTAGTAAAGGACGAAGAATCATAACACTTGGATCAAAACTCTCTTTTTTATATTGTCATTATTGTTGTTGTTCACTCAAACTTTAGCATTCTAGGATTGCTTAAGAAACAGAGTGATTCAGTTTAGTGAGTTGCTGGAGACTAAAAGGGAATTTCTGACAACAGTGTATCTGAGATACTGTTTTTCTATCCCTCTATTCTCTTGTTGCAGGGCTGAGGATTTTTGCTTATCCCTTACTTGTGGGTCATAAGTAGCTGTTTTGTAGACTGATCTCTGCTGTTAAATATGTAGGACTCTGTGCAGCATTTTAGATGTGCTATATTGTATGTTAATAATGAAATCAGTTAGAAGAAATAAATTGTAATTCTGTGTCTTTTGGGGTTAGAACTAGATGATCTTTAAGGTCCCTTCCAACCCAAACCATTGTGTGATCTCCTCTTAAATGCACATTCAGTCCAGCAGATGGCTTCCTCTAACCAAAGGATTTGCAGCCCTTGCTCAGCAGAGAAAGATGAAGCTGCATTTACACTAATCACAATTATGCTACTGAAGTACTGGAAGAAATATCTTGTGGGGGGCAAAAAAACCATCAAAATTAATTGCTGCAAATCTTTATCTTGGAGGCTGGGCAACAGAATTTCAACAATAGCTAAGTTGTTTGTATAAGGTTTAAAACAGGATTTATATTTAGGCTCCACTATGTATGATTGCTTTAAAAATTTCTTTTAATTCTCCAAGAGTACAAACTATGGAGCTGAAATTAGCCACACTATATTTTTAAGCATTGTGCAAATGAGCTTTTGTATGGACAGTCATCTAATCTTCTCCTAAAAAAATTAGGACCACAGATGTGGTTTGGGCAATTTTTCAGTCTTAAAGCATAACCCAGAAGTGCAACTAAAATTTTCAAAATTCAAGGGAACAAGTGAGGCCATCTTGAGTAACTTCTTCTATCTTTCTAACCTACCAGCTGTGGATCGCTCAGTTTCATCCAGCCTTGCAGATGCAAGAGATGCCTTAGTCAATGCCGTGGTGGACTCCTTGGCAGCATACATGTCAACTGCCTCAAATCTGCAGCAGTCCATGCTGATAGCACCAAATTCCCTCAAGCTCTTTCCACTCTATATTTTGGCTCTTCTCAAACAGGTATGTATAATCTAGTGGATTTGATGTTTAGTTCGTTGTTCCATTTGAGGAATTCTTCAGTTCTAAGTCAAGCAATGTCTGCACTTCTCTAAAATTATGGAAATTGGATTATCATCTTCATGCAGACAGGACTTTAATGTAGAAGATGACTATAGTAGCTTATTTTAAATTAGTAAAGTCTGAACCATTTATTAGTTTACTTGATTTTGAATTTCCTATGTTTTGTCTTATATTGTTTTACAGTGAAAATAAATACATAATTTACAACTAGCATTTCTCAGATTTTGGCAGCTAATTAGTGTAGCCCATAATGATTGTTGAAAACTGCTTATTAGTACTTTCTCATTTTTATTTTATGAAGCAAAAAAAAAGTCAAGTGTTTTTCAATACATATTTTTTGTACTTTAAAGTTCCAAGAAGAAAAATGAGTTTTCATGGAGATACAGTAAAATTTATTACAGAAACTCAAGTGATATAGTTGAAAGTTCACACAGAAGTAGTTACTACTTTTTTTTTTTAATCATATCTTTGTTTGGATTACTGAACATTAAAAAGAGAGAGCTTCCTGCAGGGTTTTGTTATGAATAAATCTCACATCTTAAAGGTTTTCATGTCTGACAGTTCTTGGTTCTCTTATGATGAATAAACCTTTATATAAGTTTTGTAAGAGATCTAACCATAGTAATTTATTTTCTTTGGCTTAGTGATTTCTTCAGTCTCTAATATACTGATTATGATCTTTTGATACTTGCATAACAGATGCAGTTAATGGTGGAGAAAAAGCAGACCATTTATTATCAAGAAAATCTGTGTAAAAGAAATTAGAGTGGTTGAGAAAAGTTGTTTAGGTTTGGGTTTTTCATTATCTTTATTAACAATAATAAAACCTGGCATATAGAGAAACCAAAATCAAAATGCTTGTGGCAACCAAGGAGGAGTAATGTCCTTAGCTTTGTTGTAGAAATGAATATGAATTTTGATTATAGGAATGTTCTCCATTGAGTCAGAATGTGATGTTTACTTCATTGTGTTGCTTCTCACATCAATTGTGTACCAGTTGCTTCTAAAGGAAATCTGAAAAATTCATTAGGAAAGAGTTAAAAAATAAATTTTATCTTATGAGAGTCTAGCTTCTCCTATGAAACACGAAAGTATGTTTCCCTTCCAAAGCTTTTCCTTAACATTGAATTCTTACTACTGTAAATACAGAGTTAATCTTGTGCACGTATGTACCTTGCCTGAACTCTGCTTGTCTCATATCTTTCCTATGATAGCTTGCATTGGTGAATTTCACAGGGCAGTATCATTTGTCAAGAATAAAAATGAGAAATGCTGGCCCAATTGCATGCAAATTCTAGACAAACTGAGGAGGAAATTTATTCTCCTTCATCAGTAAGAAGGGATGGTGGATTATGTTTTAAACATATGTTGCTCGAGGTCTATGATTAAGATTCTATCAATAAGATACATTTTTATACAAAAGCTTTGCCACCTTTGATTGACGGTTTCAAAAGTCCGAAATGCACTCTTACACGTGACATAAAATACAGGATTTGTTTGAGTAGTGATGTTGTTCTCTTGCAGAAGGCCTTCAGAACAGGCACAAGTACACGCTTGGATGATCGTGTCTATGCAATGTGCCAGATGAAGAGCCAGCCTCTTGTTCATTTGATGAAGATGATACATCCCAACTTGTACAGAATAGACAAGTTGACTGATGAGGTAATGTATGAAGCCTGGTTGTAGCGTTTTCTAGTTTTAATGGCCCGTTAAACTTGGTGTTGTTCTGCAGTAATTTTATGTTGTTATTGTAATATAACAGAGCATTTTCCCTAAGTTATAAAAAAATTAGGAAAAACATTATTTTCAAGTTTTGAGTTGCAAATACAGTAGTGTTGTATGAGCAGAACTGTGGTTTTACTTCATCTTGTTTCAATGACCGCAGTAATTCCATCATTTTTATTATACAAAGAAAGTAAAGAAAATTGTATGTATTAGAAACATCTTCAGTGTGTTTTTATTATTTAGAACTGTCTGCGGTAAATGGGTGTAGTAGATCTGATGGATGATTCACGGTTTTACATACAGAAATCAGATACAGTTGCCTGCAATAACAGCCTTCCAATGTTTCTCAGACTGAAGTGGATAAAACAGAATTGTACTTCTAGATGGTTATGATCAGACTAAGAAAAGTACTCCATGTACAAAACCAGGTTTTATTAATTCATCTTCTACAGACGTAGCCTAGGAAATGGATGCATTTTTTTAATAGTAAGAAGCAAGATAGAATTTTATTTAAGGTCAAACTTAGTTATAATTGCGAAAATAAGGGGTTTTATAAGTAAGATTTTATGAGTTTTTTAGTCCCTAGTTTTGGAAAAGTATATGTAGGAGTTTGTTTCTAAGTGATACAAGATTATATGGTAAACTGAATAGTTTCTCTTGTGGTGGTATTGTGTTGTTCAGCAGAACCTCTGGGCTATTTGTAGTCTTAAAGTTTCTTTTAAGGTATTTCATAAACTCAAATAGGGGAGTCTAAACTCAGTGTTCGTCAGTGGAGTTATTCTTTTTATACTTCACCCCTCAGAGTCTTTGAAGTGCCAACTGGCCTTGTAAAGTTCTTTTTGTGGCACTTAAATTGAAACACTGTGTTCAGTGCGCTTGTGCTGTAAAGAATCAGCAGTGTCTTTAGGAGACCCAGTTTTATTAGCAAAGGCTTTCAGATCAGTTATTTTGAGTACAATAATAAAAAAAATAGGGCTTATTTTACCTACTGGAATTAATTGACAAACCAGATTTTATATCATAACAGAATGCTAATCTGCCATTTAGTACTACTTCAGTTTAAAGCATTTGTGACAGAGGCTGCTCTTCTGTTTGTTTCTTAAAAAAATTCTGTGTGAAATATTACAGAATTCTTTTTAAATGTTTTTGCTGGTTTTCATTTCTCTTAACACTTGATTCTTGAGAGTATTGAGTAAAGCCTGGAACTTTCCCAAATGGAATTCAGTAGCTTGATTTTCATAATTACGTATAAATCCCCAAAAGCTGCTAATCTGTGGCATTATAGTATGAAATTTTTAAATAGTGATTTTTTAAAATAATTTTTACTACATGGACGTGCTTAGTTGGCAGACTATTTTTTCCCTATATTATTTGCAGAATGCTTCAGAGATTCTTGAGATATCTGGCCTGTTTTTATATTGGAGGAGGAAGCAGCTTTAATCTGAAAATACTGGGGGGTTGGGTTCATGGGTTTTTTTATTATTGTTTTGTTTGGTTTATTTCTGGGGAGGGTATTTTTTAATAATGTCAGTGCAAACAGCCAGATTCTTTAATCAGATCAGTCATAGTGTTCTGTGGACAAGCCCGAGGATCTCTGCAGGCAGGATGTTAAATCAGGGGACTTCCTGTTAACTGAATGCAGTTAAATACTGAACCCTTCCTTATAGAGAGTAGAATTTGATGGTTTTCTGCTCTTGCAACATTTCTAGTGAAATTTAATGTAATGGGGAAAAAACAGAGGCTGTTTGACAAAAACTTAAGTGTCAACACTAGAAATTGTTTTGAAATTTTGACTTCTGTAGCATCAAAAATGTTACATAAGCAACTTAAATTAACTTGCATTATTATGTTTTTTTTAGGTATTAAAGTAACCTTTAGAATAACTAACATTCTAGAACTATTTGATGTACATAATCATTTTAGGCTTGACATTGTATTTTGTTATATGAGAATCCTCAAAATTTTGCTAGAGATTAAAGGTGTTTTTCTTGTTTTGTTTTACCTTTAAAGGTAAAATTCTAGTGTTACTGGTTTTTTTGTTACAGAGTACAATACATGTAAATGAGAGAGTTGTTCCTCAGCCACCTCTTCAGAAGTTGTCTGCAGAGAAGCTGACAAGAGAAGGAGCTTTTCTTATGGATTGTGGTTCAGTAAGTTAAAATTCTGCACATTCATTTTTTAAAAAATTTTTAAGGGGGAAAAAAAAAAGGCAATGCCTGCTGTGTTATTAAAACCAGTCAGCTTGTAGCAAAAACAATGTTGTGAATCAGCATTCCAGGTAACCTGACAGTAATCTGTGTTCCAGTGAAAAGCTTTCATATTTTGATCTGAGGAGTATCTTTGAGGCTACAGAGGTTGATTTTTTTTCATGCAGGACTGATCACATATATGAAGAGTTCATATATTGAGGTGTTTTTTCTGGAATTTAAGTATTTTTATTTTCCAGATTTTCTTTTAATGACTATTACATTGCATATACTAGATTATTTAACAAAACATTTGCAAGAGTGTTCTCAGTTACCCACGAAGAGTGGGTTTATGATTTGTGGCCTGTGTTACATAAGAGTTGCAAGTGAGAGGGAATTGGAGAATGAACAAAATCTGCAGATACAGCTTAAGGTATTTGTAGAAATTGCACTAAAACACACTCAGTTGGATAAAGCAGTATGCTACTCCAATGGCAGTCTAGAAGGTGCTTTTAACCTTCAATCCCTTCAGGGCTGAGTGTGAATGTAAAACTAGCTTTTGTCTCCAGACCTCTGAAATAATTACTACCATAAGCTTTGATAATTGGTGCTTTACTATGGCATGTTTAGATTGGGAAGCCGGTGTGCAGTAACCTACAGAGTGCTGTGACTCCAAATAATCTGAGGGGTTTCATTTAAGGAGGTAACATGGGAAGTTACTGCATTAACTGTTCCATTATAAATGTGCAACCTCATTCTTTCAGTATTTGAATTCTACCTGTATTTTTTTTTTTTTAATTTAATGACCTTACTCTAAGTGTTACCAATGTACTGATTATTTACACACTTATTTACGAATATAGACATGTATGTATGGATTGCAACTGGAACACTCAAGTGATTTATTTGCATGGAAGTTACTATTCTGGTACTATTCCTATTGTAGCACCACTTGCCTGTTTCTCTAAAACGTATGCAGGGCGTTTACTAAAACTGATTCTGACATCTTACAGATTTTTTACCTTTGGATTGGAAAAAACTGTGATAACAACTTCATAAAAGATGTCCTTGGGTACCCGAACTATGCATCAGTGCCACAGAAAATGGTAGGCATTTTAATGAGTTGAGCTGCATAATGTTTACACTTGTAATGTGTATTTAATATGTTTATTTATGCATTTTCAGTTTTTAATGATGTAACTGAGGTTGATTTTTTTTCTAGTTAGCTACCTTCTAACCTCTTGTCAGCTTCACAGGAGCCAGATAGAAGTTGCCAGATGTTTTCAAGGAAAGAATGTAAACACGTAAATTTTAGCATTCGTGAAATGCCAAACAGTTGGTCTATAACATAACCGCTTCAATTATTTTAATGGAAGTACATGTGCATTCACAAAAATAGGAAGTAATTTCACAGGCTGAATACAAATATCTATTCAAATGTGTTAATGATTAAGATTAGAGTTACTTCACTGATACTATAGTTTTCAGAAGCCTTGTGTTCTTTGAACCTGGTGTAAGATACCGAGTTTGTGGTATCAGCCTACAAAACAGGCTTATAAGTAATGGTAAGAGTTAAGTTTTGCTCAGCTTCCAAGCCTTGACTCAATGTTAAAAAGAGAAACTTTTAGCTATTAGAGCGTCAGAGACCTTTGGATGTGTATTTTGGTGGAGGGGTTTTTATGTTACAACCTGCTGGATGAAACAGAGCAGCAATTAAAGAGAAGTCTCCTCTTCAGTGAGTAGTGATTCCATGTCAAGTGACGGTCAGCGATGGAAGAGACGGGGCAGATTGCTTGGGTGCAATAAGCCGATTTTATTGATACAGAGCTGAGTATTTATACCTTTTCAGCAGTAACTAAAAATAGATCCTTATGTAAGCAGTAATCACTATAACAGCCATATCTATGTTTCTTAATAATATTGCAAAACTAAAAGCTAGCACTAACCAGCACAGATACATACCAAACATGCCTTTCCCTTATGCTGGCTATTTCGTGGTAGGCTGCACTGCCTGCCATGGTTTGTGGCCTAGCAGCGTTACCGTGTTCACTTCTGACATGAGTTTAGCAGTGCTCTCTCACTTCTGCTTTCTAGCTGTATCTCCACAATTCCATAATGTTAACAATTGGCAGGTAAGGATGGATCCTTTTAAGACACTCTAGGAAAGTTCAGAATCAAATGGTTATATCCAGATAGCACCAAAAATATGTTAGTATAGAAACACATAGGTAGATATTTTCTGCTAATAGTTGCATAGTATCAAGGAGGAAAGTGAAGAACAGGTTAAGAGAGGTAAGCTGTAAGACTACTATAAAACTGGACTGCTTGTTCAGAGTTTTACATTTTGCATGTATTAGCAATTTAAAACTGTCCCCTATGACCAGCTGGTGGTAAGTATTAGTTAATAGAGTTTCCAGGAAGAACTTGGATAATGGAAGGATGAGAATTTTTTTCTAATGGTAAATAAAGCATCTATTATAATGAAAATGAGACAAAAACTTACATAAATTTATCTTTTCTTTTAAATTATGCCCTCATTTTACAAAGGTAGCAGTGAACTACTTTAACTGAAATAAATTCCTTTATGTCATGTTAATTGTCTTAAAGTGTCAAATTGGCTGAAGAATTGGTATATTTAGCTCAGTGAATTGCTGAAGTCTTTTTAAGTCTATTTTTTTCAGCTTATTTCCTAACCAAATAGTCCAGTAGCACCTTTCCATTGGTATTTACATAAAATTGAGATTTCACTTCTTGTTTCTTCAGTGATGCAAAGTGCAACACGTAGAAACTTGATTGACAGAGGAAGACACAGGCAAGAAGACTGCAAAAGCAGCATTTTGACAAGATGACCTTGCTGTCTAAAATCTTTTGCACTTAAAACACAGTTTAAAATGTACTCTTTCCTAGATAGTGCACCACAGATATTACAAGGTATTGTCCTTTAGGCTGAAGAAAAACATCTGTGTGTGTTAATCCATGGTTGGTAATTTCTTAATAGAAATTGTGGCTTGAGTCATGTTACAACTTCCAGGATGTGGTTTTTTTTAATAGTTTTGATAATAAAAGGTGATGGTTTCTTTCAATTACCTTCAACCAGACGCAGCTTCCTGAGGTGGATGCACCTTCTTCAGAAAGGACACGATCCTTTATATCTTGGCTTAGAGATAGTAGACCTTTAAGTCCAGTTCTTCAAGTAATAAAGTAAGTATTCCTGTTATGTACTGAGTTGTTACTAGCAACTTGTATTTACAGTGTCTAATTAAGACTGATGAAAAGTGAGTATATCTGTCTTAGAAGAAACTGAATAACATCATCTTCCCAGCTGATACAGTGCTGTTTCTATAACTGTCTGGTGACAAAGGTTATCTTTGAATCTAGTGCAAATTCAGTTGCTAATAGTTTTATTGGTAGGAATTAGTTGTGTATTTTTATATTAGGAATAGACTACAAAGCAGTGGATGTCCTTATGATCAATGGTGTTAACCAGGTTAGTTTCTGGTATAGCTTTTATAATTTTATTATATGTATATAAAAAAGATTCAAGTAAAGTTAGTAATCTGTAGATAGTTTAATAATTGTATGTATTTGTTACTGAGATCTATAGGACAGCAGTTGATTTATGATAGATGAGGCAAGTTTTGAAACCTTTTTAAGCCATGAACTGCTTAAGGAGGTTTAAATTCTATAAAATGATTATACTTGAGATTACATTTCACTTGTAAAGTACTCATTTTACTGAGCCAGACGGGAGATCACTTTTTAGAGTGTATCATGACTTGCTCAGAGAAATGATACTGAAATACAGGACTGAAGCTCTTGGGCTGTTGGCATTGTGGCTGTTGCTTGACTTGCAAGAGGTTCTGAGAGACCATAGTAAGCAGGAGAGCTCTGCTGCATGCTGCACAATACCAGAAGAGAGAACTGTGTCCCAGCAAGTTTTTATGGGAGCTATAATTTTGGATACTAGGTCTTTGACATGTTTACCTTTTCTGTTCTGTTGCCAAGAAAATCTGGGGAGGGGATTGAGATTGACATTACATGTAAGCAAAGATGGAGTTTTTGCATTTTTTAATTGCCACCAGCATATTTGTTAGTTTCAAAAACAAAAGAATTTTTTCATTTCCTGTTTTGTGTTTCTACAAGATATTTTAAGTGCTGTATTTCACCTGCTTTTCTACCATTTTATATACTTTAAAAGATGCTGTTGTTTGATAATGTATTGCAAACTTCAAGTGTTTTTCTAGACTTTGGATTATTTACAATTGTAATACCTTTGTACTGAATTTATATTCCAAATGACAGTAAGCAATTTATTAGAACTTATCCCTCTGTTTGAATTTGCAGTGGAATTTTTTGCTCGAAGTTTGATTTTGCTCAATACCTTCCTTTTTTCTTTCAGAGATGAGAATCCTGCCAAAACAGATTTTTTTCAGCATTTAATTGAGGATCGGACAGAAGCAGCTTTCTCATATTATGAATTCCTACTTAATATTCAACAGCAGATTTGTAAGTGACCAAGGAATAGGTAGAAGAAAAAGTCTGACTTCAGACAGAAGCATGGGCCAAGAGAAGCATATGGGAAGTTACAGAAGTGGATGCTTGTTCTTCACAATATACAGTGACCAGCACTGTTTTGGAAGCTTTACAGCTAAAGGAGTATACATTTCCAAAAGAATTTTGCAGATTTCCTTCAGTCTAAAAGTGCTACGAGTGATGAAGCTGTTTCACTAGTAAACTTTAAAATTGGTTTGTACACGTTTCCAGTTGTGCAGCAGTATGGTGCTCTGTTTATTGCAAGCTGGTGAATTTATGTAGCTATGTGGGATGATATTTCTTAACAAAATGTACAATTAGGTAAAGCCTTTTTTCTTACATTTATTATAGTAGCCCTTCCAGATCCAAATCCTTAACAGAGATGTCAAAGGGCAGTGATGTATGTTGGTTGTTTATATGAATTTCTTTTTAAAAGGAATGATTCATATTTGCTAAAGACTTCAGCAAATTCCCTGTGAAAGTTGTAGAGTTTCAGTAAAGTAAATCAACTGTAGAAATAAAATATATAATGTACATAAGCATTACATTTGTAAAGAAAGTGTAAAAAATGTAACTAAAAAAAAAGACCTAGCTCATTGTGCAGAACTGTTGAGTGCTCGATGATGATGAATTGTTTTGTCCCAGGCTAGACAATGAAGTTGACTATTAAAACATGATAAAAAAAGTATCAATGTAGGAGGAATACAGCTGCTGCTTCTGTTAATTTTAGGTGAATTTATTTATGATTGGCTTACTAATTAAAATATTTTGCTTTATCATGTGGTTTTATATTTATGCAACTATAATAATTTTGCAGCTAAACTCTTACCGAACTGAATATTGAAGAGAACATGTTTCCCACCTTATTTCACATACCTGTGGAAGGGAGGAGAAAACACCACATAATCTGAAATGAGTTTTGATACAGAGTTCCTAAACCCCTTCTTATGTATTATCCTAAAGAAGGCATATCTGTTAACCTTGTTTTGCATTTTGTAACTACTGTAGTCTTGGTCCAGGTTTCTGTAACTTGTGTTGTCTGCCATTTAGAGTAAGCGTGGGTAATCACTCACACTTGAAGATTTTAATTCTGCTCTGATCTAAAGGAAAACAAGAAGGGATGTAAAACTTAATTACATTACATCAGTAAAGTAAAGGCTTTAAAATTACAAAATTCAAAATGTAATCACACTTGCATATTTCAGAAACTTTGTTCTTGCTAATGTTTTGGTAACTCAAGGGTTTTTTTGATAGATTTATGACAGATTTTTTTATTTGGTTAAGTTGGGATGGTTCTGTTTGGCCTTTTTTTTTTAGAGACATTAGAATTAATGCATAAAGCACAATCACTCATACTTAGTCTTCTGAACTTTGTTTATCTGTTTGGTTTAATGAAATGTGACTACAATGGAATAATTAGGTACAAAAAAGTAAATGATGATTAGTATGACTACATTTTAATTTAATGTAGCCTTGAAAATGCTAACATTGTTTTTTAACTGCTATAGCCCCTGAATCAAATAGTCAAGGAGAAAATGTACTAGCTATGGTTTGCAAATGCTTTAAAAGCTACAACAGTTAAATTGCGCAAGTAGTGTTACTCTGCATGTTAGCACAAACTCATCGTTTGGAGAAGATACCTTATAAGTTACATTTGTGTGTTGTCTTTAACTAAATGTGTTTAAGTTACCCAAAGAATTACATAAGAGAAACTTTCCATTTAGTAAATTAATTTATCATGTAATAAATATCTGAGGCAATGCTGAATGTTGTCCCGAAATCAGACCTTCAGGATTTCAGTGCTTGCTTGTAAAGTAATGTGCATTGGGTGAAAGTTAATTGCTGCTGAAGAGTGGGGCATCTTAAAAATCATTTGTATTTGCGAAGATAAGAAGAGCATGTTAACATTTTAAATACTCCATGAAGATGCTTCTGATTTGTGATTTGGGTATTGATATCTGGGAACACGTTATGCCATGATTAATTGCAACATATTCTGTAAAATCATTTCTTAAAGCTTTATTCTTCTAGTATAGTTTTTGTATATAAAAATTATGAAAAGTACATCTTGAGAGCTATTTGTTCAGTAAAATTATTACACAGCACAGAGAATATAGTTATTTTTTTATTAATTATAGAGCACATGTCCATTCTGACTGATCTTTGGTTTAAATTTTAAAAAGACAGTCTTGTGGAAATATCTTGAATTTGAAACATCTCAGGATTCAGGGTACTGATTTTAGTCTTTTGATCAATAGACTATCTGTAGGCATGGCAAGAGTATCTTTCTGAGAAGGACCTGGGGGTCCTGGTGGACAAGCAGCTGTCCATGAGCCAGCAGTGCCCTCGAGGCCAAGGAGGCTGATGGGATCCTGGGGTGCAGTGGGAAGAGCATTGCCAGCAGGTTGAGGGAGGTGATCCTGCCCCTCTACTCAGCCCTGCTGAGGCACATCTGGAGTGCTGTGTGCAGTTCTGGGCTCCTCAGCACAAGAGAGATGTGGAGCTCCTGGAGCAGGTCCAGCAGAGGCCACAAGGGCGATGAGGGGACTGGAGCATCTCTTACGAGGAAAGGCTGAGGGAGCTGGGCCTGGTCAGCCTGGAGAAGGGACAACAGAGAGGGGTATTCAACAATGTCTCTTAAGTGTCTGAAGGGAGGGTGACAAGAAGATGGAGCCAGGCTCTGCTCAGTGGTGCTGAGCAATAGGACAAGAGGCAATGGGCAGAAACTGATGCACAGGAAGTTCCACCTGAACATGAGGAAGAACTTGACTGTGCAGGTGACTGTGCACTGGCACAGATTGCCCAGAGAGGTTCTGGAGTCTCCCTCACTGGAGATAACTCAAAAACCATCTGGACACAATCCTGTGCAACGTGCCTTAGGATGGCCCTGCTCGAGCAAGTATGTCAGACCAGATGAGCCCACTGGTGGTCCCTCCCAACTCTAAGCATTCTGTGATGTAAAAGACAGTTTTTCTTAAAATGGCTTGGATCACACCACTGTGGCAGAAGATACCCATCAAAAAATTAATCCCACCAAGGGAAGTACTGTGAAGCTCAACAAGCTTGTTGCCTAGTAAGGTTTTGGAGAAATAAGACATGCTTTTGTATCTGCTTAAATAAAGTGCTGAACTGTCCAAAGAAGCTCTCTAGCCATTCTAGGGATTGAACTTTTTCCAAAATATCTTCCACACTGCATAATCTAAATCATGTCTGTTTCATTAGAAATTTAAGATTTCCCAGGGAAGCTGTTTCCGAGCCCCAGCTAAGTAAGTGTTTGGGTGATCAGTTCAAATGCTCAGTATTTTAAATACTGACAGTGGGACTCCCTTTCAAGTCTTTTTTCTACATGCAACATCCTGTACCTCTTTTACCAAGGACGTAGTATAGAAGTTCTTGTGGGAAAAATTAGAGCCCGTGAAGCTCTTACAATTGTAGGACCTGTGATGCAGCTCCCCGAGAAGAGTTACTGAGCTTGATTCTTTATTTTGTTCTTATTAGAAATAAACCTATTTATTAATCTTGGTGTAGAGCTTCATGGCAATGGAGGGAAGATGACTAGGGGCAGGTAATTTTGTTTTGCCTTGGCTTTCTGTAAATTTTATTAGATACTGAAAAGATAGTTTTGTCATGGCTGGTGTTTGTAAACAGCCAGAATCAGTTGTTAGTGATCCTGAGAGTCAAGAGCTCTTCAGTAATTTTAAATGTGGAGTCAAGTTTTTTCAGACCAGGTAGATTTCAAGAATTTTATGATGAAGTTTCAAGGTAGGGGACACAAGTAGGTTAATGAGGAAGTAATTACAACCTCAGTCACTGACTTCTGTAGTTAAAAGTATTAACGTATGCATTAGAGTCTGGAAAGATCTTGTTTTGATTTTAGTTTTGGTCTGTATTTTGTCTCCAGGCTGTATTCTGATAGCGGGCAGGATGTAATCCTGCAGAAATTCAGCAGCCAGTGCAGGGAATGGGAAGGTCTGAGGATTACCTGGCAAAGAATTTATGCAATACCCCAAATATGTGTCTGTTACTATGTAAAAATTACTTAAATGATGTATTGTTTAAAAGCAGTTTTTCATATTTTAATACATGTTAAATTTTTTATAGTATTTTCTGGTCATTTATTCAGTTCTAAAAGAAGGTGGAGAGGGTTTTACATACCCTATTGCATCGCAGATTTTCATAAAGGAGGTAGAATATAATTAGAATCACAAATACTTCTGATTTTTAGCATACCGGGATCTTTGGTAGACTTGTGTTGGGAATATTAAAGAGAATGGGCGAACTGTAATGATTTCTTGATGCAATTTCTTTACCTCTCAGCCTCTAGAATTAAAAAAAGAAAACCATTTCTAGCAGTCTTCCATGTCTTTACTTAAACTGAGGTTATGTTATATTCAAATTCAGGAATCTGGAAAAGTGTGGTTACAACTTTTGCAAATAACTGGGATTGAAGTCTCTTTTGAGAACATTTTATTTTTTCTCACAAGATACTGATGATTCCTATCCATGGAAAAATCCAAAGGCATTTCTACTTTTTTGAGTGTATCGGGAATTCTCACATGATTAGTGTTGTGTAAAAGATTATTACAACAACAATGACAATTCAAGTAACTGTATAATCTTTCTTCATTTTATGCTTCAATCCACTTGCAGGGCCTTTGATGTCTTTTCCTTTACAGTTTTGATAACTAGAAAAAAATAAATATTACACAGACTTTCTTCTTACTTTCCTTTGGCAGACCTTATCAAAAGGAGCTGCCTAATTAGGAGTACCAGTCATGCACAGGATTTTAGTCCGTGCACACTTCTACAGAAGATAAATACGGGAGGTGGCAGAACTGGAAATATTTCACAACCTACTTAATTTTTTTTTTTTTGAAAAGGAGAAAGGATTAAAATTTCATTTTCTTATACCTGTTTACCTTTATGTTTTTCTGATTTATATTTACTTGAAGCTGTGTGTGAGGCTTTTATTTGATTTTTTTCAGATGTTAAGAGAACCCTACCCTAGAGGCATCATCAAATACAGATCTCCAATTACACCCTTAATCATGTTACCATTAAAAGAAAAGTGTCAATTTTACAAAGGTCGAGAGTGTTGGAAGGAAGTACTGCTTGGTTAGCAAGCAGTATAATACTTCTTTTATCAATGTGAGTTCAACGTCTCTGCTTGCAAGACACTGAGGCCTTGGGGAATTCTTGAGTAAAGTGTTTATTGGCATAAGAATCCTCAAGTATGAGAAAGAGTTGGTGATAATTAGACATCTTGGTAATCTGCTAGCCATAGGCAATATTATTCTAATATTGTTTGAAAATATGTTTCAAAAATTAACATTATTTAATGTTAGAACATTATTTGGGTGGAGAAAGTAATATTTAGGAAAATACTTTCTTCTGTTAATAAATTCTGTAGATACAATCCTTTAAAAAGTTCTGCAGGCTTTAAATCTCGGCTTCTATGAATACAGAATATTACTAAAAATTACCTGATGACCTAATGTTGAAGGAAAGAAAAAAGGAATAAAATATGTAGCAGTCATCTGTAGCTAAGGAATTCTTTCTGCTCTTTCCTTTTTGGTGGCAGAATATGATGCCTTCATTGTCTGAAATAGCGCTTAGGAGAAGGCAAAAGTAAAACTGGAATCACTGGTATATGTGCTGGATGTCTTCATCCAGCTTGCTGAGTACATGCAGAGCTTCTGAAACATTGATGCTTTTCTATCCAGGTGCTCAAGTTTAGAAATTTCTTACAATATGGCTGTATTTCAAAGTGCCTTATATGTTTATTCAAAATAAAAAGCCATTTGAGTTTCCAAGCTTTCCCTTTTCCCTCATCCAAGCTATTGTTTCTAATTACCAAACCCATGTATGTGAAAGTGTGATTTGTTCTTGGAGAGCAAGCATGAAATCTTTCAGCCTTCCAAACATGTTTTGAAGCTTTTTAAGTTGCTGGAAGAAGAGTGTAAAGTGCCTGTGCGACGCGGACTCGGGCATCTCCAGCAGTGCGGCTGGATCGGTTCTGCAGGAGCAACGCAGGCGTCGGGAAAAGCAGCGCGCGAGGGTTCTGTCGGCTGCTGCAGCGCTGCCGGGCTGCAGCTGGATCAGCGAGCGGCGCTGCCCGCCCACCTGCTCCAGCATGCCGTCTCCTCTAAAAGTGGCTGGTGTCCCATGGTCGGGGTGAAACATGAGAAATCCCTCGTGTGTTAGTTGTCCTACCCTGAGATGCATCTCTGCCTTACGTATTTAGAGATCAGCTGGATGTGTAAAACCCTGTCAGCACTTTTGCTTATCGGAGTGACTGAGTATTGTTGACCTTAGACTGAGTAATTTCTTCTAATGAAAGGTTTTGCAATCTAATTACCTGTGGAGAAAAGTATAATTTTTTTCTTTGAAAGTTTCCAGATGTTCTGTAGCTTCCTGAACTGGGGAGAACAGGAGGTAGCAAGCTACCCTTCTTTCTTTAGTACACTGTTAGGTCATCTCCTTAATTTGCTTTCTATGGCTTTCAGTTTCTCAGTGTGTTTAAATTTCTGATGGCATGTTCATTTGTCTTTCCACACCACCTCTTAGGATTATACTTGACATAAGGTCCCTGGTATTATGCAAGCTATCACAAACAGTGTTGCATGAACTGATTTACATAAAGGTGGCCGTCTCCATTTTCTACTCTTTCATCCTAACTTCTTGCTACCATAAACTTTGTTAACCATTAATACCCACATCTTTAAATAAGTAAGTGTGTATGTGTTATAAAAATAAGTTCTGTTACAGCTTCATGGAGAAGTTTAAACACCCCCCCCCAAAAAAAAAAAAAAAAAAAAAAACAAAAAA
>VWZT01007475.1:1727-47911 GCA_013397055.1 Pachycephala philippinensis | reverse complement strand
AAAAAAAAAACGAACCAGAAACCTGTGATCTGTTGGCCCTCCTCAGTGGCAGTTTCCTAAAACTGGAGAAAGAATTTTTCAGCTCCTTCAAAATTTAGCACTTGCCTTAAAAAAAACAACTGGAAGTAATTGAAATCTTGAAGCTACTTGTAGAAACTGCATGTTGTGGAAAAGGTCTAGGTATGACTGCAAGACTTCCTGAAGCAGGAGTTAAAACTTCTAGGAATGTCCTTCAGTTTCAACTTGTGAATTTTACATGAACCAAATGTAAAATGGCTTAGGAGCCAGCCTTTTCTCAAACACGTTGCTGTGCTTTCTTCCTTAGCCTAAAACAATACTAGGGCAGACAATGTGAAACTACTTTGAAGGGAGGAAGGACTATTACCCAAAGAAAGAATATTACCACAAAACCCCTTGCACAAACATGCTCTGCAGAACAGGCAGATGGAGTACAATGTCCTGGGAAGGGATGGGGATTGAAGTGGATACTCAGATCCGTGAGTATTTGCATAAAATGGGATGTCAGAATTTTTAGACTGAATGTGGTTGTGACTCGTGGAGTTTGTGCTCAGCTCTGGTGGTCATTTGCAATGACTAGTGTGAAAGGACTTAATGCAAACTAACAAAAAGAATGTGCTTTTGTGGGTGTGCATTACTTAGTATAATGAATGTTTATGTTTGCTCAAGGAGTAATTTGTTACTGCTATTTGCAGGTTTGGACTGTAAAGTGTTAATTTCAGTTCCCCTCCTTCCCCTTGCTTCCACATTCTGTGTATTGGAGTGAAGTGTGTCAAACTGAGCATAGCCATTACTCACTCTCAGTTGCTAGCACTGAATGCTTAGGCAGACGTTTCACTGAGGAGCCCTCACCGCAAGGCTTGTGCTCTGTTCTGATCAGTCCTTGCTTCCTATCCAGCACCAATGACATTAAATTTGCATATTCTCACATTTAAAGCCATCAGTCTTTCAGGTGGGTAGGTCATTAAGGCTTCCTGAGTGGCGAAAACCACATTCTATGCTCTCTTTAATACTGCAGGTGCCACTCTGTCTCTGTGGCAGAGTGATGCAGAAGGAACCAGAGCCTGAAAACAGCCAAAGCTCTGCCTTGTGGTTTATCCAGGGGAAAGGAAACAGCTGAACTTTTCCATCGTGCTACTGCAGTCTGATGACAGATGCCTTGAGCACAAGCTGGGCCTGGAATGGCTCCAGAATTGAAACTCTAAATGGGAGATCTCCACCCATATCTTTCTGGCATGTTTGTTGTGTATTTCTCCCTGGAGCTGTGGCTCCTTAAGCAGATTAGGCTGATTTCCCCGTGCAATGGTGGCCAGAGGGGAAGTTCTGCCCTATCCCCACACTATCCCACCAGCTCCCTCCATCCACTGTCATGCAACCACTTCAAAGATATATTTACAAGCCAGAGAAAGCATATAAGGAAGTGTAAGCAAAAGAGGACACACAGTAAAAAGGCTCAGAAAAGGGAGGAAAAAGCAATAACTATAAATGATGCCATCTCCCTTTAATTGTGCCTCAGGTCTCTGCTGTACTGACTTAATACTCCAGTACAATTAGACAGCTTGGCAACTCTGTAATAAGAGTGTAATTTATGAGCCTCCACCTCTAAGCATTTCTCCTGCCTTGAGTAAGAATTCCTCTCTGTAATTGGAGTCCAGGTATTTTCCCATGTGATATCATGCCTTCCAGCAGTTTATTTAGGAAGTCTTACTGGCATGATCCCCTGCTCTATAAAAAATACAGACCTTTTGTTTGTGTTCTGTGCCAGGCGGTGATAGGTCTCATCTCACTCTGTCTTTACTAGAGCAGGAGGATTAGTATATTGCTACTGGCAGAACTAATATTTTGCAATGAGCTCTTCTTTTATACCTTGAAGAGAGATTTGCCCTGTGCCATGGGAGAGAACATAATTTTCCCTGGTGAAAAAGTTTGTCTTTACACTGAATGGCACGTTGCTGATACCATGTCCAGAAGTGCTCCCCTCTTCATGAAAACATAGGAGTTTTGGTTTCATTCTTGGGACTTTTCGGAAAATTCAGGCTGTTTACTAATGACTTGTAAAGACCTTACCTGGAGTTCTGCAAGCAAGGCTTGAGATCTTAGCTCATATTTGCTGCTGAAATGGAGAGATTTTGCAGTGGTTTTCATAACCAGATATAAGATATATCTGAGTATAAACATGTTTTCTGTAAGAGATCTCAGAATTTTATTCCATGTCATTACATTTTCTGTTTTGAACTGCAATGTGCAAGAGTTAAAAGAAAAACCTGTAGCTGTTGGTTTTCAAATAAGATTCATTGGAAAATTTTGTCCCAGGAGTATGCTGAATCCTGCTCGTGGAAGCAGGACAGCATAGGATTGCCTTAAAGGGAGGACTTCAAGTGCTGTGGGCTTGGTATTGTTGGGGGACTTCTAAGTTTTGTTGTCAGATATTTTCTGCTCTCTCTGCCTTACCCACCAGCTCTGGAAAGGTACCTGTGAATGATAAAGGAAACATTTAAAGAACTGTGATGAACAAAACAAGTCAGAGGATGAGGAAAAGCGCTCTGGCTTCACTGTAATCATGGCTGAAGTTACATCTAAGCATATTTGTTTCATTGAGTGGTGGGAACATGATCCTATAATTGGGGTCCTGATTAAATTTGTCACTGGACTTCTACAGCTGACTAATGAAGGTGATCACCCTGTAATTAGTCTGTGTGCCTGTCCTTTCTGTACATATTTGAAATATAATGCACATCACCTTCAGTCAAGTTCCTCCCAGGGGTGAGGGTAGAGGTCTCTGCTCTTGCAGGTGTGTGATGCTGACAGTCCAGTTGGTGAGACATGTTAGGAATTAGGGTGCTCTTCTTAGCTTGATATTTGGCCCAGGGAGAAGCTTTTTTAATTCAGAAGGTTATTTGTGTCCTTCTGTCCTATCTTAAAGTTTATTTTGAAATGAATGAAACTTATGAGACACATCCCTCACCAGTTGGAAGCACTGTAGCCAGGGACCCTCCTATTCCCCCTTAGTTTCATATTTCCCTAGAACTCCCTCTTGCTTTATTTTAGTAAATAGTTTTTTCTTTAAAAAAATGCCCCTGAGAATATAACTTGAAACATAACTCTTGAGTTTGTAATAATCTGCTTGTTTTCCTAGTAATTTTCTTTTTGGATCTGTGGTCAGTCATGTCTGCGTGATACAAAGAGAACCCTGATGCTGTGCACACACACCTAAGTCACTTCCCTTGAAGCGCCATTTCCTATTGGCAGAGAACATAGATACCAGAAGGGAAGAAATGAATCTGCATCTCACAGAACAAGAAAACTCATTCAAAGATAGCTGCAAGTTAATATAACTTGTTACCGACTACACTGTAAGCATGGGAGGAGGAGTGGGGAACAGGCAAAAATTTGGGAACTAGCAAGTCATTCTAAAAGTTGTCCCACTTGAATACATTTCAAGTTGAGACCCTGTTCTAGCAATTACACTCAAGAAACTTTGTCTTTCACTCCATTTTACAGGCATTTTAGTTGTATCTGTAACCACAGTGATGTCTCACAGCATTCTTTTATATATACCGTATTCAGTGGCTATGAACAGATAAACACAATGACAGTTTTATGTAGAGTTTTCTTTGTCAAATGTTGGTTATATGTGACATTAATTTAGATGTGACCTACAAGAAAATGCATTTTGAGGTATCATTTGAAAAAAAACCCAACTAAGTTACAGTGAACAGGGAGTACTTACAGTGGAAACTGTAAGACACAAAATATGTTGTGTAGCCAGCAAAGCAGGAGTTGCCTCATGAGACACCCCTCCGGCCACCACTGCACAGGTGTGAAAGGTAAATTTAGAATAGGTTTTTCAAAGAGTCAAAGTCACCTTTTTGAAGCTTGGCAGTGACTAATGTTCTCTTATTTCTCCTGCCTGTATATAAAAACATGAGCTTTGATTCCCAGTCCTCTGCATAAGTTAATATCCACAAGTTGCTGTGAGCGTCAGTGCTTCTTTGCTCCTTATCAACATTTTAAAACAAAGTACAAAAAATAAATACTACATTGAACAACGAAAATTAAATTACCTGTTTTCTAGGTAATGACATTGTGTTTTCCTCCCCAAAGAAGATCATTTTGATAAAACCATCACTATGTGCTAGAAGTATTAAAAAAAAAAAAAGCCTGTTGCCATGACCTAATTACCATTGCTTGATAAAACCATAAATGTTACCTCTTGATTTAATCTATTTAACCATTTAATCCTTAGTTTGCCTCTGGGAACTTTGTGGATCTTAATATAATTTACATAATAAGGTACATAAAGTTGAGAAATTAACTCTTACTTTTGTTAAAGGGAAATTACTCCAATAAAATTTGAAGAATTTTTGTTATGGTTAATACTAATAGTGATTGTATTAGTTCAAATTGTTGCCTTTGGGCGTCACTGCTTGATAACAGTGTGACTGCTCTTCTACTGTTTCCTGGGATCACATTCACTTTAATAGATCACAGTGACCCTGAAACGTGAGTGAATGGCTACGTGACCTAAGGTCTAAGAAGCTGAAGGTTTCCATTCCAGATGAACACAAGTGTGTCGTATTTAGTCCCCCTGAGCCATCAAGTGTGCAGCTGAGGAGTTTTTCCATGACGGTGGCAGTTTCAGATCTACAACAGCCCATTTTCTAAGATCCTTTTCTCATCATCAGGCAAAGTTTTGTTTTGTGCGCCATTGCCTTGCAGGAACATCATAAAAGGTGGAGAAAGCCGAGGAATACAACAAAGCTTCCCGGTATGTTTCCTTGACGGAGTGCCGCGGGTCTAATGTGCTTCAGTGGTTTGTACTGAACATGAAAACCTGTATTTGTGGGCATGGAGGTGATACCCAACAAATGACTGAATAGGAAAAGGTTAAGCCTTGCTAATTGCTCTACTGCTGTAAAAAAAACTCTCACGTAAACTGACGAACTCCAAGAGTGTCTTTGTTGCTTTGTTGTTTATTTTTGTAGTAACTGAATGTATTAATGTCACTGAAACCCAGGAGCAGCGATAGTCCCGTTCCTCAAAAAAAAGGCAATACTCGGCGACAGAGGAGCCAGGTGTTCTGGCAAGACAGGCATTAATAGCTATTTCAATATTTTTTTATAGAAACCCTGTTTCAATTACAAGAAGAAGCACGCAGAGGGGGGCCAGCACCTGTAACCAAAGCGCGGTGGGTTGGGCACGGCGGGGCGAGGGCAGCTCCCGGCCGGGCACCGGCGCATGGCGGCCGCCGGGGATCGCCCNCACACCGCCCCGGCCGCCGGCGGAGCCGCCCTCTGTGCGCTCGGGCTCGCCCACGCCCAGCGCGGCAGCGGCGCTGCCCGGCCCGAGGCTGAGGCCGCAGGGGCTGGAGCCCGCCGGGGGAGGAGGAGGAGGAGGCGGAGGAGCAGGACCATGCTGGCGGGGCTGGGGCGGGCGGGGCGGGGGGGCAGGCGGCAGCNGCTGCTGGGCAGGCGGGATGGCTGCCCGCCGCCCTGGGCGCCTCAGGTAAGACGGCGAGCGGGCGAGGATCCCCGCGGGACAGCGGCGGGAAGAGGCGAGATTGCCCCTGAGGGCTGCCGGCGCCTCGCCCGCCTCTGCCCCGGGGGCGCGGCGGGGGCGCAGGGGGACAAAGCTTGGGACAAGTGTCACCCCGGCCGGGCTCCCCTCGCTGGCCCGGGGCGGCTGCGGGCGGGACGCGGTGACTCACGGGCTCAGCAGCCGCAGCCTCGGCCGGGCCGGGGGCTCTGCCCCGAGTGACTCACGGGTTGCTCTTGTAAACAGCGAGAAGTAAAACCCGAGTGCAAAAAAAAGTTTCGCTTACGGGCTGTCCTGGTGCTGCTGCCCTGTACGTGCAGTGCTGAAGTCCACCTGCCTCTTGAGCTTCTCCAGGCTTTCAGAAGCCCCAGAGATTCTGTGATTAGGAACAATAAAGGCAAACATGAACGCACAGTGGATTTAAAGATCTGCTGGCGCGTAAGACTGTGTGATACTAAGAGTCCCGAGCGGCTCCTAACTGCTGGGAATGGAGGCAGTTTAATCCTTTTTTATTGTTCTTACTAATAGAGATGCCATGTGTGTGCTTGGAAGCATTGCGGTGATGGAACCCGGTCCCTGCGTCTGGGGCCCACCCATAGCAAGGAAGTTGCTGGGGTGTGTGGTGACATCCCAGAAGGAAGTCCAGGGCGATCTGGCGCTTGTTACTGAGCAGCTTCCACAACCCGTGTCTCGAAACCTGCGGCAGCGGGTGGAGCTGAGGAGTTGTGCGAAATGAGCTTTCTACTCTTTCTCAATATTTTTTTCCTCAAACTATTCAAAAAGCCTTTTACAAAATTCCATTGCATTAATTTGCCGCACATCCCTTAATGTGAATAGCCCTTCTTTGCTTTCTCGTGCGTGTAGATGAGGACATCTAAGTAGGGAATTTAAGATAAATATTGACTTAGCCTCCTTAATCTTCTGAGGTTCTAGCGGGGCGTGCTGAAAACATCTTGCACCTCACTGAAAGGGTTTACACTGTCACTCAGCACACACTGACGTTACCTATTCAGTTTGCCACCCCTAACTTCTCCAGGGTACTGCTTTGCAGACAAGCTTCGTGCTTTTCCAAGGCTCTAAATCGAGACTGAATGCTGATAAAGCTTTAAGAAGAGACACCAAAAATGAGAGGAGGAGGAGGAGGAGGAAAAGCTCTTACTTTGGCAGCACTGTCATAAAAAGAAAGAGCAGAAAAATGATCATCTCTGTTACTTTGTGGGATGGAACGACAGTGACATGCATTGGGAATTAAATTCTTGCACCAAATAGGTGAAGCAGAGAGATGTTGTAATGTTGAGGAAAAATCTGATGGGGAAAAGTGTTTAATACAAGATGTTGTTTATTTTTTAAGTTGAAATTTTTGGAATAAATTAATATACAATACTTTTTATATATGCAGTTGATACATACAGTTTTCCTACAGAGTTGAAAGCATGATAGTCAATGAAGCATCTTTACTGGTATCCCCATTTCTGTTTTCATCTTTGGGTTCCTTTCAATTTTTTGACTATGTGTCAGCAGAACAGTTCAGGCAGGTAAAATGTTTTTTCTCGTAAACTTTAAATTAATGGCCTGTAGCTGTAATTTCAAGCTAGTAAAATTTTAAAAAGCCCCAATTTTTATTGCAGTCATTTAGCTCTTTGTGTTTCGGTGTAATGCAGAACATCAGATTGCGCACACCTCTCCCAGTGCAAGCACTGTTGTGATTATTTCATTTTTTTCCACCATTACTGTTCAGCATTCCTAGCTCTGCTGTTTGCCACTGCAGTTTGGTTGAGCAAATACTGTGCCTCTGGCTCTGGAAGGGAAGGTTTGGAGCACGTGTATGGGGCTGAGGAAAGCAGGTCTTGCTGGCCTCTTGCCTTGGTGCTCGGTGTGGTCTCTGCAGCTTGTTTCATGCTCTGTTTGGTGATGGGAATCAGTCCGCCCATGTGCCTTTTGGGGCCTTGGCTGGAGCTCCCACTTGTAAAGCTGGAGGTGGTACTTCAGTGGCCACACAAGGTTGTGGGACGTGCACTTGGACATCACATACTGCAAGATATGCAGGTGTTGATGGGCAGGTGTGTGAATGCCCAGTGTGTTTGTGTGCTGTGTTTTTGACTGATAAATACACAGCTGTGGGGATAAATGAGCCGTTGTTGCTATTTTGCTGTAATTTTTTTTAGGATTACAGGATTGCAGCAGGGATTGCTGTCTTAGAGAGCTGTAACCTTAATGATTAGCTTCTCAGCTCCACTTTAAACAAGAACTACAGCACTTCCTATGGCTGTGGTTAGCTGCTTTGCCTTCGGAGCCATGCTTATACAAATTCTGCATTTTGTAAAATTGAGGGTTTCTTCAGGTGGGTCTTTCTGTATTTAAAGTGGTTAGTGCTTAGACAGACTCCAGCTGCCTCAGATGTCCTGGGATGGCTGCTTTGACAAGAATGTGTTAGAAATCTGGACAGCAGGCTATGTGCAAAAGAGAAAAGGGCTTAGCAGTGTAGGCAGCTTTTCAAACTAAGTGAAGCATATTATAGTGTATTCTTTGGACAGGCATTCTTATTACACATAATTTCATTCCCCAAAGGCTGCAGTTCATTTTTCTGGAGTCCCAGATTTGTAATTCTGCAGTTATTTTGCATGTGGTAAAACCTAAAGGTTGCCAGCTCTTTTGCTTCCTCTTCACTTGCACGTTTTAACTCCTGCAGCTCCTGCTGAAAGAAATGCCCTGCTTGCACTGCCCTTCGTGAGGAACATCTCCCCTCACCATATCTCAGTGGAGAATACATTTGTTAACACAGAATCAAGGCTTTAATTTGCTGGAGGTTTTTTTTTTTAATTCATTAACCTTCTAAGCCAGGAAACATTGAAGGGATTGGATATAATTTTTTTTTTTCAGATGGTCCTAGTTAGTTTCTCTACAGTGCTGAATCCTACTGATCTAAAATTGTGTTTCTTTTTATGGCCATTCATGGAAGTGAGATTTCTAGTTTAGTCTGTACTATGGAGATCTCTACCACCATGCCTACATTGCTTGGGATGGATGGCAGCTGTGGAAAATGAAGAAGTCTGGGTTACATGGTTTCCCTTAGCTTAAAACCAGGTTTCTTTGCAGTCACACAGCCCTGTGTCTTGCTAAAACTGTTTCTATCCTGTGTGAAGGTGTTGGAATAGTGACATTTCCTTTGCAAGAAGGCAGGGCTTGCTTTGAACAAGTATTAGTGAGGGAAGTAAAATGGGAAAACTTGAGTTGTTTTCAAAATGTAAAAGTTTATTTAGCATCATTAATTCAGAATGCATTCCATTTCTATGTGCAAAATTCTCTTAAAACTGTGCCTGTAGAATACATTGGCAAGGGGAAAGAGCGTGTGTAAACTGGCAAGAGCAAATTGCAAAGATTTCTGTGAAAAACATTATGGATTTATTTTCTTCCTTGATTGGGGTATTGCATATGCTTGTTGCTGAGGGAAATTTTCTTCCTAGCTGCAAACTGCAGCCGGTAGGAGAGTCATTGGGTTTATCTGCAGAAAGCAGAGTAATGAGGGTTTTGTTCCGGGGCTTTTTTTTTTTTTTTTGGTCAGTTCCCAATGCCATCCATATCTGTCAAAAATATTTCTTCCAGTGCTTTCAGCTGATAAGTTTTTGACTACCCAGTTCCTCAGACTGGCTTGAACTTTTTTCCTGTCCTTCCTGTTAGTTTTTGTAGTAATTCTTGCTCCCAAATTACCATAATTCTCGCAGCATTACACGTATCCAGTTTGTCCTTCAGTTTTATAGAGTCTTATAAGCAAGGATCTAAATGTATCCTATTAGCCATGGGATAATTCCATGGAGGTTTTTAATTTTGCCTCTTTCTCTCTTGCACATGATCTGCTGCGGGGATTCTCAGATATTCATACAAAGCAGCAACCCCAGGACATCCCAGGCAACCACAGAGAAGCAGATTGTCATTGAGTGTCTTATGCAGCCAAATATTTCACATAAATGTGGCTTAAGTCCCTGCTTTGTATTTTCAGCCCACTCAAGTCCTTTGGAAATTGATATCTAATTGGAGCCAAGAGCTCCAATAATTTGTCGCTGCTGGGCATGTTTTCCCTTGTCTTTCCTCCACTTTGAAAGCCTTGCGCAACAAAAGTTAGCTTGTTGATCCAAATCTTCTTTTCTAAGCAGAAACCTCCTGCTTGTACTGGCATATATCAACAAAAACATACAAACTGCTAAACTGTTTGTTTATGGAAGTACTGTGCACTCTTTCAAATACTAATTTCTAAATGCCTTAAAAAAAACTATTTAGAAGATCTCTGGCGCTTCTGCTGCAAAAAATTCTCCTGTCTCAGCACGTTCATTTACTTGACTTCGATACTGTGTCTGTGCCAAATAACAGAGTGGCATTGGGAATGGCTGCTAGTCATTTGCTGTTGTCTCTTCTCATCTGGCAGCTGGGAGATGGCTGTGTTTTCCCTGATAAATACACTTTTGGGGGAGAGATGTGGTATATAGCACAGAAATTCATCTTTCTTTGTACTTCTGCAGATACTCCCATGAACTGCTTTTCTGTGTGTTGTTTCTCCAGTAGAGATGCTGTAGTAGCTTAGTGGGCTGTGACATACTCTTGTATGTGCATGTACAATTACCTGCAAGGTACTCACTCCCTGAGAGGTTTGGGAAAATTCTCATAACCAGCCTCACTCAGGGTTTGAAACATGCATCAACAGTGTGACACTTCACAAAATCCTTGGTGTTGTTTTCCAGTGGGGCAAGTGACAGAAAAGCAGCTAATTGAGATGTGTAGATCAAATCAGCTTTTCTTGCATTTTTGTGTGTTGCTTTTTGCCTGCTCTGAGTGTCAGCAGATGTGTGTCTTTGGTGGTTGTGTGTGAATATGGCAATTCCTAAGGAAAGGAAATGAAAACCAGCTCCTGCAAGGCTGGAAAGAGTGCAGTCATTCTCTTCAGGATCACAGGCTAAAGGAAGTTGGAGCTTTTGTGTGCTACGTCAAGGCTGTGTGGTACTGCAGGAAATGTAAAGAAAACCGAAATGCTGGTCTAACATTATTGTCTCTAGCAAAACCTATGTAATATTGTAAGAAATTTCTTGAAGAGCTTTCTCATATGTGATATAGGAGTAATAGACTGTGCTTCCCAAAGTTTTGGAACTACATTACTCCAAATATATTCAACAGGTTTATTGCAAAGGAAAGTAAAAATTTATATAACTTCCTGTTGATAGTGACATTTTTTAAATATATAATTTAGAATGGGGATAGAAATAGTCATATCATAAGGTGATACCTGTATTGGGTGCTCCGTGATTAGTAAAGTAGATGACAGAAAACAAAGCTGTGATTTCATTTGCAGTGAGTACTATGGTCTTACAAACAAAGCTGTAACTGTAATTTTTTTGTTGCTCATCAGATGAAGCTAAGTCTGGCACTGTTCCTTCTAGCACTCTTAGCGAGGCCTTTACTCACAGTCTTTATGTACCTGCAAAAAGAATAACACTAAACCTCTAGAGGATGTCTGAGAGAATTGCTTTGCAAGTGTCTTAGATGCTGTGGAGATTTACCACAAATCACTGAAATGCTGAGCACTTAAGGCTGTTGACAAACCTTGTTTTATGAATATGAGTCTCCTCTGATTTTTTTTTTTTTTTTTGACATTTCTATGTTTGAAAGCTTATAGGGCAAAAATATAGACCTTATCCTAGAGTTTATAATATCTTAATTTCTGGAGAGATAGGAGAAGAGGGAAAGGGAAATAGGGATGTTTGTTTGGGTTTTGGTTTTTGTTTTCTTGTACTGAGGGCTTCCCCTCCTGGAATCCTTCTTACACAGTAAGAGTTCTGGCATCAGAGAGGAAGCAAACAGCACAGCTGTTCTCAACATGTAGTTAAACAGCAACATTTTCATTTTCCCCTTCCCCTTGAAGCACAATGAGCTGAAGGAAAATGAATGGAATAGCTCTGCTTGAGTTGGGCTTGCTTTCTTTAGGATCATTTTCACCCTGAAGACATTCTTAGAAATCAGCATCAAAGGTGAATTTCTCATTGGGTGGCTGATGGTGGGGGAGTTCCTAGATCCTTATGAGAAGGCAGTAAACTCTTCTGAGCCTAGAGGTGTTTCATGGTCACTTCTGTGCCTTTCTATAATACAGTGTTAACTTAAGTGTCTGTTAGGGGTATGTATCAGCAGCTCTTGCTCTGGGTTGGTTTCTTAGCTCTTTTGCTCTTTTTCAGAAAGGTGAAAGGGAGAGGCAGGTTCTCTGTGTTTCTGTCTTGTTCTCTGTCTTGCTGTCAAGATACTGAGTAATAACCTGGTGATTAGGTTTGCATAGGAAGGAGGTAGCTTTTTATAAGGTCACTTCTGCCGTTCATATGACCACTCACTCTGTTGTTTCTGTATCCCAGAGGAGATCTGAAGAGCCCAGCAAAATGTTAAAGTTGACTGTTTGTTCTGTGAACTTGCATAGGGAGGCTGGGAGGAGGGCAATTTTCATGCCTCTACGTTTTTTGTTGTGACATTTTCCATTCTCAGCTCATGCATGAGTCCTGGATCACTAGGAATACTTGCTATCCAGGTGTCAGGGAAGTGTGGATCTATACTCTGGGGATCAGGTCCATATCTAGGGAAATAAATCCCTCACGTTAGAATGGCTCTGTGGCACAGCAGCTGAAGAAAGAAGTTGAAATGAACATGGTTTGGCTGCCTGCCTACTAAGGATGGTAGCTTTTGCCCATAAACTAATTCTCCTTTGTTCAAATGAGGCTGGGCGTAAGCAGGCAGCACTGTCAGCTGTCAGCAGCCAGGGCATGGATAAACAAATGGCTTTGTTCTTGTGTGATGAGGACTGGAAAGCACAACCTTGCCTTAGTGATCAGGAAATACTCAGTACTCCCTCAAATGGAAATGGAAAAAAGATGTTTACTCCATAAATGTGACATTTATACCTTTAAAAAAGCTGAAGTTATCATCACGAGCACAGGCAGTGCATCTTCAAAAGGACAGAAAAATTGAGTACATTACACACAGGCAAGATACAATTTACTTTTTTCTTCAGGTTTTGAACAACTTTGAAAACAGTTTTGAAGCAGTTGTTTTCACATTTACTATCTGGTCATTTTAGATCAAAATTACTTCAATCCTCACATTCTAGTCAGAGAGAAATAAATTGTCTTCTTTTAAGAAATATTTTGTTTATCTGCAAAGTAGGCAGCGATTTCAGCTTCCCAGCATCTCCCCATTGTTACCTAAAACTGAAGTAAAGAGACCACAAATTGATTTAGAGATCGCAAAAGCATCCTTAAATGTATTGTATGTTTGCCAGAGTGGAGGAAGAATTACATTGCTTTTCTTCCTGGCAAATCAGACTCCATATATCATGAGGATATCCCTTTGCCCAGAGTGCTGGGGTGAGGAAAAGATCACAGGTTCACAGAATGGTTAAGGTTGGAAGGTACCACAGGGTACATCTGGTGCAACCTCCCTGCTCAAGCAGGGGCGTTCTTGAGCACATGGCACAGGATTACATCCAGACAATTCTTGAATATCTCCATTGAGGGAGACTCCACAGCCTCTGTGGGCAATCTGTTCCAGTCTTCCACTCCAAGATGAGTGTTATGTGTACGATGTAGTCACTGGTTGTACTGGAAGTGCTTATGCCGTATTGTTCACAGAACAACGTTCCTATCGGTTTGTTCGAAGTTTCTTTTTTCTGGAGCCTGACCTGACCCTCTCTGTACCTTCTCGTGCAAACTGCTGGTTATTTATACTCTGTACTTGCTGTTTGAACCAGCCACTCTCTGCCTGTGACAGCACAGCTGCGAGCATTACTCCATTGTGCTATCTGTGGAAGGAAGAATTTTATAAAACACCTTTATGTGTTTGCTCCAAATAGAAGCATAAAGGTGCCAGGCCCCTCATGTGCAGCAGCATCCACGCTTCTAGGGGCCTTTGTGGCCTTGCTGCTCCTCAGCCAACCCCTCTCGGCTGGAGTCCCTCAGGTGAGACATGGTCACGACAGGGTTCCTGATCCAGGGGGCAACCCTAGCACAAGTGGGGGTTTGCAGCTGCAGCCCCTGTGAGGGGTGCACTGACAGGGGTGGAGAGAGGGTTGGTGTAGCACTGGGGTAATCTCCAGGCTGAGCTAGGTAGAGGCTGGGACCTGAGGTGATGATTCATCTGGGAATGGGGCACAGGTTTTGGCTAGCCTGAGGTATGTGGTTTTAGCAGGTTAATTGCTATAAAGATAGGTTAAACTGTCTAAAAGTGGTTTGAGAAGGTGGGAAAGCCAGTGCATAACCACAAAGTAGCTCAGCTTCCTTTTCTACAGATTCTGTCTCTGCCTTTCCCTACACAAGAAAATAAGCTTAAAGAATTATTTGCAATACAAAATATGAGCCAAATAGAACAAATATATCTGTAATAAAAGAAATGCTGTCTGAGAAGTTGAAGTTAGTGGTCTTGCTGACCTGAATGCTGGACCCAAGGCTGGTGATACTGAGTCAGCTGAGTGTTGGAAGTCAAGGATCTTGACCAGTGGCTCAGGTAAATACTTGGCACTTTTAACGTAGATAAAACAGTTGAAACTGAAATGCAGGTGCTTTTCACAGCTGTATTGTAAGAGCCGTGTATCTGATCTGCATAGCTGATGTGTTTTAGGTAGCAGGGATATTTGTGAAATGGCAAGGTTGGGAGCTTATCTTTGCTTCTCAGTGGATAAAATTCAATTTACTGGCCCCTCTCCTCCCCCTCCCTGCAGCTTTTCAGAATTTTAAAATTCCAGATAAAACTCCCAGGAAGCTGTTAACAATATGCCAGTTTCTTAAAAGACAGAATCAGTTTTTAAAGTTTACACTGAGATCGTGACTTCCCCCAGCTCTGTAAATACTTTTCCAGAGCAATACATATGCTAGTATTTTTAACTAAAGGCAGGAAGTCTCTTAAATTTGGGAAGGGAGAGAATGCAAACACAGCAAATAGTAATCTTGAGCAATCACTTTTATTCTGCAGCCAGAGGGTGAGTATCAGCTTCCTGCCTTCCCGTTTTGATTTGTCTGCTGGATAGCCACAGCTGTGTTGAAACAGGAAAACTGAATCAAGTCCTTGGAGCTCTTTTGTGAGCAGCTTTTGTGCTCAGCAACCAAATACAGTGTAGGATTGAATCGTGGCATCTCTGTTAGATGGGACTTTGCTTTTAGTTTATGTGTTCTCTTTTAATCTTACATGCTGCTGGCAATATCCTGGATTCCTACTAGTGCTTTCCCAAAAACTGCTTTTAAATGGGTCCTGAACTATTAAGGCATCAGGTTACATATGTTTGTGGCACACCTTTTGGCAGGTTGCCTGTTGGTTTGGAAAAGATTTTTAAAGCCATAATGCCTTTGTGTGGCACCTTTAGCCAGACCTAAGCCTTGCTAAAGGTGCCACACAAAGAGGCTGTGAGGGTTGAAAGTGGGGAGGTTCCAGGGGGTTTTGCCCTTGGTTGACTTGGGAAATGACCTGCTGCAGGATGAGTTGAAACTCATTTAAATGAAGACAATTATAATAAAAACCTTGAGACAAGATTCCTGCCAGAATGTGTCCCCAGGCATTGGCAGCACAGCGGTATCTTTTGCAGTCAGTTCTGGCTGGTACACTTCCTCAGGTAGCTGCAGTGAATTTCAGTCAGAAAGAATGTTTTGTGAGGCAGGTAACACTATTTTTTTTTGCAGAGCTGGGGCTAGTCCCGATTTAATGGGCAGGGACTGAAATTTTCTGTACTGAATTGTCTGCCATTTTTTTCCATTTTAATCTATTGGGTGTGAAGTAATTCTTCAGTATTCTTTATTGCAGTGATTTTCAATAACATTATTTATCTGAAGCCGTAGAGTTTGATAGGCTATAGGATATGAAACTATAATTCATATTTACATCTGTGTGCTTTAATCAGAAGCCGAAGGTGTTTGTAGCCTTTCTCATAAAATAAAATCAGGTGTACTTAGAAGAGTGCAGTTTGAAGGCTGACGTTTCAGGCTTGGTCTTGCAGTGCCCTGTGGCTTTAAGCACACTAGAAATATGACTGAGATGGAGTAATTTAAAGAGATGTCAAATAACCCAGGCTCTAAAACTGAGTTATACTTATTAAACCATGCATGCTCCTTGGAGTACTGACCCCAAGCTGTTCTTCATGGTAGTGGAAGTGTAAAGTGAATATATTTTGCTATAGATCAGGCCCTGATACGACTTTAATCGGTGCAAACCCTCACAGTGGTGCCATTCTTCAGCATTTCATAATCACTGTAGCTTTATAATTTCATAATCATAAAACAATCTGAAGCTTGTTTCCTTGTGAGTTCCTGGTTACTTCTCCTTCTGCAGTGGCCGTGTTAACTT
This sequence comes from Pachycephala philippinensis, assembly GCA_013397055.1. Classification (NCBI taxonomy): domain Eukaryota; kingdom Metazoa; phylum Chordata; class Aves; order Passeriformes; genus Pachycephala; species Pachycephala philippinensis. The sequence goes on along the minus strand of VWZT01007475.1, from coordinate 32,008 downwards.
TTCTCGTGAACAGGGATGCAACTATTTTTGGGGATTCTGCTGAGCCAGCTGATGAAAACTGTGATCTCACTGGCATTGTAATACAAATACAGCTTTGGGTTGTTGGGAAGTAAGACCTTATAACTGTGCACTCTACCTGTAACAATTACAGCTCATCTTGTCTCACTTGGCATTAAGCTTCAGTAGTTAATACTTGACAGATGACAAAAGATTTTGTGGAAGCTGGGAATACTCATAACTAATGAAAGAAGTAGCTGCATAAAGGTACATAATAAGGTAGAAGCTATCAGAAGCTATTAACAGATCTTAAAAAAATGCTGATGCAGAGTATTCATATGCTGCTAAAAGCTTTGAATGTCATATAACGTTTAGAATTCAAACCAAAATACTGCTGTTGGCCTTTGTGGTGCCCCTGATAGTTTCTAGATTTTGGGTGAGTAATCCCACAACTCAAGGACTTGAACTCTAAGAAAGTTACACAGCACCTTGTGGCAGCAGTCAGACCAGCGAGACCCACGAGAAGAAACCAGAGCAATGTGCTGGTTCTCAGGCCCATGCATGCTGCTGTGGCACAAGTTAATTTTATCTGCAAGCGTGCAAGAGAATAATAATGTATTTCCATGGCACAAATTTGAAATACTCCGTATGCACAAGCAATGCAAAGTTCTGGGAGTGGCCATCATAAAAAACAGTCAGCCAGCAGCTGTTCCTAGGCCCGGAGCCAACAGGGGAACCACCTTATCTGCCGCTTTTTTATTTTATCTGCAGCCACGCTCAAAACTGGAATGGCAGGTTACACATTCTATTTAAATCAGTTGGCTGCTGGTGTCATAGGGGCTCCTTTGCTGCTGCAGAAGTTAAGAGTGTGTGTCATTTAAAAAAAAAAAAACAAAAAACCCAACCCAGTTTATCCCACTTATTGTTGCTGACCACAGAAATAGCCCAGCCCAATGCAGTTGGCCCTCAGTGTGCCTCTAGCTCCTGCTCCAGGCACCTCACTGCTCTTTCATTCCAGAGCAGCTCAAAGCCTTGCAGAGGGGTGAGGGTCACACCCCTGCAGTGCTGCTTTCTCAGCCTGTGTGGGGTCATGGTATGGTTTTTGGTGTGCTCAAGGAATCCACTTTGGGGGAAGCTGTAGTTGGAAGAACTTGTTTTGTTCCCTGCTTTCATGCTCTTTCCCTGTCTGCCCTCCACTGATGGAAGCAGAAGAATCCAGCATGTCTGACTTCAGGGAAATATGTTTGAAGCCCAACAGCACATATTCAGAGAGAGAGAAATGTGCAACAACACTTATTCCAAGGCAGTGGTGAAAGCACAGAATTGATGGACTCTTGTGTTTAGCCCAGACTATCAGTTTAGTGAACAGTTTACCTACGTTTTTGCTGTTTGGTTGTAGCATGCTCTGTCTGGTGTAACATGCACTCTGTGGTATGTATAACCCCTGATCAGTGCAGAACTAACTCTTCAAACTATCTCTTCTTGTTTAAGTTATTGTTTGATAGTGTTACTTAATGCCTTTGTTTAAATCTTAATAGTGTTTGCATGTTGCCTCAGAGCCTGCAGCTGCAACAGGTAAATATGGCAGTAGGATTTAAACTGAGCTTCACTCATTCAGAGAGTGAAAGTAAATAAACATAAGGGGGAAACAACATACAGAGACTCATTAGTCTCAAGTGAGGAGAGAGTTTCTTCATGATGTTTTTTTATCCATGTCAAACCCTCACTCTTGGAACTGGAACACTGAGAAAGAGTATCCCAGTGAAGTCCTGTGGTATCAAAGCGATTGTGACTGTATTTTCCCTTGTACTTTCTTCCGGGATGACATGTTGCAAAGATGGTTATGAGTCTCTATTCCTTACTTGTTGATCAGGTATTTTTTCCAATTTTCTAGACTTTTAATAAGCCATCCAGACACTATTTTGCACTCCGGGAGAACACTTACAATAAAGACCTTTAGGACTCAATAAGTTACTGTAGCTTCTGCAGACTGCATTCTTCTCAAGAAGTTTTATAATGTGAGAAAGATTTACAATAATTGTTTTACTGTGTGACTGTGGAGAACTCAGGTCAGCTCCCACTGTCTTTCTTTCTGAGAACAAAGCAACAAGACAGTCTGAGAGCCTGGCCAATCCCATTTTCTCCATTTTGCTAAGAAGGATGGTGAGATGGAATAGTCCTGGGTATCTGCTTTTGTATTGCAGATGGTCTTGGATATGCAGATTGGGCTCTGTGGGCATGGTTATGCTTTCCACTGTGTTTCGTTCTGAGTGGGCTGCTATATCCAGAAAAAGCTGTCCATATGGAGAGGCTGGCTGGGAACCTGGAAGCAGGGTACAGCCGCTCAGTGTGATGGTGCACCTGGACCAGAAAGCCCTTCTCTGTTGTGTGGGGGGCGTGGAGTGTGCACCTTCTCACCGGCTGGGGAACAGAGCAGTGAGTCAGAGCTTGTTTGAGCCCCTTGCCTCAGGATGCAGCTTTTCGTCCAAGTGTCAAATTTACAAGGTAACAGAAACAAAAAAAAATTCTTAACCAAAGCAGGTTGTAAGGTATAGAAACCTTTTTCCTCTCTGCATTTCTAGCAGTGAGTGTCCCCCATGTCTGCTTCAGTCACTTGATGGCAAGCAGCTCCTTGAATATTTCCAGTGTGTATTTTTTTTTAACATCATAACTTCTCAGAAACATTAGGCACTTACCTGCTAAACAAAATATTATGGTTCTCTGTACTTGCCTTCCGCTGATATTTGAGCCTTTGAGATGGATTGAATAGGGGGGTTTTTCAAGCTCTTTCACAATCAAGCGGATAATACATTCTTTTATAAAAACTGAGATTCTTACCCTGTACACAAGCAGTGACAGAAGGTCCAACATAAATAGCACGAGGAATTGGAGTGTGTGTGTGTGTCAGTGAATTGCTAATGGATATGTTTTACTCTCTGGACTTTTTTAATTTGATTTTTTTTTGAGTTGGTCAGCAGTAGTGACCTAAGTTAAAGGTTGACTTGACTGAATGTGAATGGTGTTGTTTCAGAAGGGAATGGGTTTCAGCATCAAACAGATTTTACAACAAAGGAAGTTTGATTATTGCTTTGGTATTTTTTCAGGTATTTTCTGTCGAAGTATTTCTGGTCTCATTCAAAAACTAGAAATATTTTCAATTTTAGTATTCAGCCTCTCCTGCGTAACAGAAGTCAATAAATTGTACTAGCATGATTTAATATAAATTTTAAAATGTGAAATTTATACCTTTTGAAAACTGTAACAAACAGCCAAAGTCCTAGATTTGGTAAAAGCCAAGGAACTGGTGTTAATCTTAGTTTGAAGAAAAAACAATCAGTGTAATTATTCACCTGTTTTTCACATATGAGATGTTGCTATACTGAGAGGCTTTGCTGCTGTAACTATACTATAAATATTTTTCACGGCCACTGTGACAAGCAGGAGACATTTATTTGTTTACTTTGAAAGTTCTAAGCTTAAAATACTTAGAATAGCGTATTACCATCATAGAATCATAGAATGTTTTGGTTTGGAAGGGACCTTAAGATCATCTGGTTCCAACTCCCTTGCCATGGGCAGGGACACCTTCCACTAGAACGGGACACTCGAAGTCCCATCCAACCTGGCCTTGAACACTTCCAGGGATGGGGCATCCACAGCTTCTCTGGGAAACCTATTCCATGCCTATTCATTGATCATTTTGTGTATTGCATCTGATGACTTTAATTAATGGGGAAGAAAAGTTGGGTGGAATTTTTTTTTTTTTTTATTTAGGTACTTCTGAGCCAGCAGTCCCATAGAAATATATGCTGTGTCTTTGTAGAGATGTTTTGTGATGATGGCTATATCAGTAAGTGCTTTTTAATACTTAAAATACCTTAGCAGAGCTAATGTGAAAACATTTTAAAAATGCATAAGTGCATCTTTAAGTACTTAATTACAGAGGTAAGAGCTAAACCCAGTGTTGAGCCAGCTGGACACTAACCACGTCTATTCAGCGATGGTGGATCACGGTGAGCAGCTTGGCAAGAATAACATGTCAGGTTTCCTTTGGACAAGTCAAATTGTCTTTTTCTTTTCTAAAGCAGAGGTTAAGAATTCTGATAGGTACTTAATGAAAGCCAGAGGTGCTGTCTCTCAAAGAAGAAATATGCTGCCAGCCAGTTAATTGGCGATATCTTGCCTCTACGTGAGGCAGTGGCTCTCAGTTTCTGTTGAGTGCAGAGCTCTGTGAGAGTCAGGAGCTGTGAGCTGATGAGGACTCTTCCAGGGATGGGGCATCCACACTGTGCCAGCCTGCCAGCATGGCCTTCAGCGCTAGCCATAGCACTTCTTTTTGCACCAGCACCATGGGATGCTGATGTCTACTTTGTAGAAAGGACAGAGGTCAAACTGGAAGCTATTTTTCCTTGCCCACTGCCAAATGCAGCATAATAATCTGTTTTGTTGCTACTAATGCTAAAGCAAATTTAACTCATGCTCATAAAATGCCTGCTGTGCGAGTCCTGTGTTTTTAGTGGAATACAGAAGTGAAACAGCTGGTGTAATAATGAGACCTGCTGCTTGCCATGGATCTGAAGGTATGTTTGGGAGTGCAGTCCTGGCATTACTCTTATAATGGTGCTCATGACAGCCGAGCTGGAATTACAGAAATAAATGATGTTTGAAATCCTCGTTAAAAAAACCAAAACTATCAACATTTCCTTTGCTGAAAGTAGTCTAACTAGTCTAACTAATTAGTCTAACTAATTGCTGCAAATCAGAGATAGGAAAGAAAGCTGCTTTGTCCTATCTTTGCAGTGGCACATAAAAGGCATAAAAATAAATTGCAATGTTGCTTAGAGCCACAGATGTGTCCAGAGCTGTACTTCATATTGGCCCTTTGGATCTGATGCCTTTGTAGCATTCCAATCCTTATGAATGTAGTCGATTTTCTTAGCAAATAGATTTATGTATTAGGACCCTGTGACTCCAGCTTTAGGGATTTTTAGTGCCTGTTCCTTTCTGCGAGCTGCTCCAGTAATCTCCTTTCAGTTTTGAATGCTCACCTGAGGACCAGGGCTTTAGAGGGTTCAACTGACTCTTTCCTAAGGACATCTGAATATGCTGGATATGCTAAGTGTAATTTTAACAGGCTGAAGAGATAAGAAAGAGGAAGAAGGGGAAGTGATAGTTGTAATGACAGCCACTCTCTATTCCAACTCCTCAGAGGAGGAGGTGCCTTGTTCCTGTAGTTCTTGCTGTGTGGAGGAGCTGTGGGCACTGGAACAGACAGCTGGAACAGAGTGGCCAGGACTTGTCTTGCATCCTCAGAAGGGTGCAGAGGTTGGGGCTGCTCTGCAATTGCTACTGGCCTTTTCCTCTAGCTGCTGGGGCCTGGAATTGCCTGATGACTTTTTCCACACCTGCCCTTCCTCACCCTGGTCTATGCCCAGCTGGATAACACTTGATCCATAAGTGTGAAATGCCACCCCTCTGTCTCCTTCAAACAGTTTCAGAGGCTAGGCATTGTTCTCTCCCTCTGTTAACAGTTGGGAAGAGTCTTTCTAATCTGTGAAGCTGAAGCTCATAAAGCAACAAGTGTAGAGCAAACATTCAGATGATTCTTTATCTGAAGAGATAAGAGTAACTGAAGTTCATTTCAGAGTAAATGCTATCATAATATGTTAGTAGGATCCATTCACATCCCAGAGGAGGAGTGTTCTTACATTGCTAAATATGATACACTCTCAGCTTCAGGCCATAAGGGATGAGGAAAACAAGATTCCGAAGTAAAGTTAAGGAGAATCAAGCTGAGAAGTATGTTGGCATGGTTCTAGTAGTTAAATATTTAGCAGAAGCAGACAGCTCTTAGAGTCTCATTTTTCTTCAGCCATCAGTATAATAAGGTAATAAACCATACATAGATCATAGTTTTCCAGGGCAGTGGCTGCAAAGGGTCCTGCTTCTTGAGGAAGGACAGTTAATATCCAGTTCCTTTAAAAATGAAACTAGAATACATTGAGTATTTATTGAGAGTGACCAGAAAACAAAGTTTCTGCTTGAGCTGTGGAGTTGGTGTAGCACAGCTGGTTTCAGGTAGGGTAGAGTTAATTTTCTTCACAGTGGCTGGTATAGGGCTAAGTTTAGGATTTGTGCTGATCACTCAAGGCCTCTCTCTGTATCACGCGTCACTTTTGCAGCTGTAGTCATGAGTTTGCCCGCCTGATTTGATGCTGTCCTCCTTCCCAGCCCCCTTCATGGTCACTCTGACTTCTCCCTCTGGACTGTGATCCTTAATGTGCCTGCAGAGGTCCAGAATCTGTGTTACATGGAAGGGGAAGAGCTGCAACAGTAGAGCAACACCTGCTGTGTCTTGCCAACACCCCCCTGCAGCTGCTGCTGCTGAACGGAGAGACTGTGCTTATGTGTACCTTATGTTTTGCATAGGCACAACACAAGATGAATTTCTGAAGTGGCCAATGGTTTTGGTTTTTTTCCAGGCTGTGCTGCGTCACTGGTGCTGAAAACAGAGCCATTTGATAAAAGAGATTAATAACTGTGAATTCCTCATGTGCTAGTGAAATTCAATGGCTTAGATGTTGAGAGAGAATCTGAAAGGCACCTGAAGAGAAATGTAAAAGTGAGAGGCTTTATTGAGATTAACATAGGGCTTATTTTGTAATTTTTGTTGTAATAAATTAAACTTGAAGTCGTTTGATATTCTGTTTTACTTGGCAATATCTCAGTGCTAGACAAAAAATTGCTGGTCAAAAGAAAAAGAACGAATGTTATATCTTTGTCCTGCTCTTACCCATCTCCCTGTGAGGAAACCCACTGAATTCTGGCACTCATGACAAAAGGTTTCAAAGGAGGAATCCCTGTGCATATGCTAGGGTGGAAGAAAATAGCATAGTTGTGTTGCATGTGTAGAAGGAGTTGTTTCAGGGGACAAGAGAATAAGAGCTCTGGGACAACAGTACTTGAAATATTCTATTAGGGTTCGTGTTATAAAGATGGTGGTCATTGAAGGGAACTCTGAAGCAGTAAATGGATAGAAGCTGTATAGATTAATTTATGAGGAAAAATGTAAGAATTAAATATGTATAACTTGCCTAAGCAGTGATTGCTGGGGTTGTAAGCACAGAAAAAAAAAAAAAATGAACTCTGCATATAGTTGGGGCTATGTCTGAAAGGGAAACTTCAGGTATCCTATGCGTGACTTCCTAGATGGATATCGAGTAAACATGTAGCAATGAATGTCTTGTCTTTTTAGGGTGATTAGAGGTATCTATGGAGCCTGGCTTCATCCCATGACGTTAGTCACGTGAGCTGTCAGCGTTATTTGAATCTAGTTTTCATCTAGAGTTAACTGTGCTGTCTTGGGTCCTACAGGCAAATGTTGATATGTAAACCTGACAAACTCCTCACTCTCTTCTCATGCTGGAACACCAGGGTGAGGGAAGGAGTGTCACTATCATTTTCAATCTCTCAAATTTACAAGGCAATGTACTCTATAAACTAAACTTTATTTAATGAGCTTATTGTGAATGAAAGCAAACAAATATGTCAAATGAGCTCAATCCCCTTTGTACAGACTAGTCTAACATGATTTCACTAATTAATCACTTCATTCATGAGTGATTATCTTTTAAAGCCCTTCCAGCTAATTTAAGTCTCTTCCTCGCAATATAATTGAGCATCTCTGTCTGTGATCCTCAGACAACTGCTGCAGGCAGGAAAGAACAATTACTTCTTTATGCACTTTGAAAAACCAACACAGTTTAAATAGTGTTACTTACTTAAAGGTAACATAGGTAACATTCCCGAGTTCTCTGATTTGTAACTTGTGCAGCAGTGAGCAAAGCAGTGACCTCCCTGGTGGTGCTGATCCTTCTTGTCCCGCACAATGCGGGCATCCTGCTGTCTCACTGAGATGCACAAAAGCATCGGCAGTCCAGATGCTGCTGGATCTGCTTCAAAAGCTTTTTGGGTCAGCTGGGGAGGTTGGGTCTATACAGTTTCCCATGGATTCTGAAAAAAATGCTGGGCAGTCATAATGTGAAGGTGGTGGCTGCAGGAGACAGCAATCTAGAGGTGATAACAGCTCCTCCTCCTTTGCCAGGGACTCTTTCTTAGACTTTTGCTGCTCTTCCTTGGTGTTCTTCTTTAAGAATGTTCCAGTTGCATTTTCTGCTGCTTGTGGTCGCTAAAGCATGCAGGAGTGACAGAAGTCTACCTGAAGCAGGCCAGAGTCTGGAGCAGAGCTGGCTGCAGTGTGTGCAGCCCCTCTGTGCTGCATTTGTTGTTTCTGTTTGTTGCAGCTGTTTTCTATGTTTGGCAAAATAGCTGAAGCCTATGAAATTGGATCTCCTGAAAGCAAGTTGCTGAACATCTTTAATATATGTGATCTTTGCAGTGATAGTTGTGAGACAAAGCAGAATCAGAGCGTGGCGGGGATGTCAAGCTGCTGCATTCTGTGAAACCCACTTTTAAGGTTTTTGTGTTTTGCTCTTTCAGAGTGGAGACCTGTAAAATGGGCTGTGAAAGGGAATGAAAACATTGTTTCCTTGTTCTCATTCCTCCTTGGGCACACCTAAGGGATTTGCCCACCCATGGTTGGGTGGGAGGATGTTGAACTAGCTGGACTGTTGTTGAACCATGAGGGCCCTTCGGGTTTAAGAGCAGTTCTTGGTTTCAGTGTGGTTCTTTTTTTCTTGATAGCTGGTCTGCTGTGCCCTCAAAATACAGGCAGCAGATGTGACAACACTGCGAAAAAACCAAGGGCCCTTGATAAAAAATATTTAAGTCAATAAATATAGGCATTTACAAAAGAAATAGATTTAGACATAACAGATTTAAATTTAAATAGTTGTGTGTGGATAGTTTAAAATGGAATGTTTATCTTGGTAGGGTTTTTTTTTCTGCTGAGTCTTAGGACAGCGAAGCACACAGCACTCTTTCACATGTGATGCAGAGATGATACTCAGGCAGAGTTTGTTCTTTGCTCTACCATAAGTTTTCTCTGTTACCTTTAAGTAACTTAAATTATTTAAACTGTGTTGGTTTTTCAAAGTTGATAAAGAAGTTAACTGTTCTTCCCTGCCTGCAGCAGTTGTCTGAGATTCAGAGACAGTCAATTATACCGTGAAGAAGAGACTTATAATCAAATTAGCTGGAAGGCCTCTAAAAGATAAGAACATACTTCCTGCCTCCAACCTTTCTCTTTTCTGCAAAGCAATTTTTTCTAAAACGTCTTTTGGCAGGCTCACTGCTGTGCTGTTGAGCCACAGATGCTGGCAGCTGTGATGTTCTGGGCAGAGGTGCTCTTTGCTGTCTGTGCCTGAACACCCAGCAGCTGCAAATAAAGCACTGGAAGGGACCAAGATGCCAGGTGTTCATTCTGTCTCATATTTCGGATGCCAGCTGTGATTACCATGTAGAGTCAGGCTGTTGAAGCAGAGGCATCTTTCAGAGAACGTGGAGTGAGGAGGTGCAAAGAGCTGTCTTGGGGCACTCATTTATCTTTGCTTCGCAGGTGTCAATCAGCTGCTCTGTGTGACAGCATGGAAGAGCAGGACCTGTCAGAGCAGCTGCTCCTCAGGCATCGGCTGTACTGAGACAGGAGAGTGACTTTTTCCATGACAGGAACTAAACAGCAACATGGACTAAAGCTAATGGTTTGGTGTAAAGAAACAGCACTCCATGGAGGCCTGGGAAACCTGCAGCCCTGGATGAATTTTTGCTCTTGTTCCAGTTTAATTTTCAGGAATCTCTTCTTCATTTCTACATTTGAGCTGTTTCCTTTTTGTTTAAATGCAGCTCATGAAGCACACTGTTAACTTAGTCAGATAGTTTACAGTTACTTTATGAATTACACAGTGCAAAGTCAATACAGGTTTTCAGCACTTTGACTGATACAGGTTTGCAATTAGCCATTGGACCATGGCTAAATCTTCCTGCTCCAAGCTGATGGATATTGTTGGTAGTTTTTCCAGTTCAATCATCCATGAAATAGTCACAGATTTATAGTCAACACAGAAGTGAAACTGTCAAAACAACTTGCCTGATAATGACAAAGAAATAGCTATCAGAGAAGTGGCAGGCAGCTTCTGGGCTGAAGTGTTTCACTTCAGAAATTTCAGTGCCATTTGCATTTTGTATCATTTCTGAGAAATGCATAATGTGCAAAATGCATTTCTGCTTTTTTAAGAATTGTGGTATGTCCAAGTTTGTCATCTGGCTATAGATTTTCATGGTATTTTTCTTTGGGGAAAAAAAAAGAAAAGTAAGTAGATTGATTACTTACTACATGTGTTATAAAAAATACATGGTGGTGGGTAAATTTATACAGCTTAACTGCCTGGCCCCATGGTCTGCAGGCAAGTGGTTGAATCTTACTTTTTGAAGTTTTCAAAAGTGACTGTTATGTTAATAATAAAATTGGGTAAGTACCAACAAGTAGAAACACAGCAGTTGAAGTCAGCTATTTCCCATCTGATTTCTTAAACACAGGTCTACTTTTCAGGTGAAGAAAATGAAGGGAAATGATGCTATTGTACTTATCTGCTTGGCTCCGTGTGGAAGGTCTTCCTTTCATGATCCTCGTAATAGGAACATGATGTGGAAATGGTCTCATCTGGGATAAAAGTATTATGAGAGGGTTTGGAGAGATAGAAATATGTTTGTGAGCACCACTGGGCAAGCTAAGAGAGTTGCAGGAATACTGGAGATTAACAGCAGTGCTCCCAAAAGCTTCCTGGAAGCCTTTCTTTTCCTGCCCCAGGTGTCTGTCCTTCCTGCCCTGCAGAGCTCTAGCAGAAAGGTTGCTTATCCTTATTATCGAAATTCTTCCCACACTGGAGTGCTCTCAAGAGTCAAATGTTAAGTCTAGAAACAAAGAAACTAACCCCATAATTTGCAGTTTATTTTTGTTGACATCCCAGGCACTGTTAGAGAAAATACAGGCTGTACAGAATACCTGTAAAATTTAGGTGGTAATAGCAAAATATAGATGGGATCTCATTAAAATGCAAATTGAGAGGGAGAGGGAGGTGTCACTACAGGAGTGGTGGCACTGCTCTAGGAGCAAAGCTAAGGTACATAAGGGGCTGCGGAGACAAAAGCAGCAAGTTTGTGGTGCTGTAGCTTGGTGTTGTGATGCTGGTCACATCTGCCCTGCTGAACTCCCTCTGATAGACTTAAACACTACAGAAATCCAAACATCATTGTCAGAACCACGTACTTCGATTTTGTACATTTAGACCTGTAACATGTTGTGAAAGCTTGAGCCATTTTATAGCTACACCAACCTCTTTTTCTTCTCTATGTTATTCTCATTGAAGTATCACTTTGTTTTGGGCTGAATTGCTCTGGAACACGAGAAAATGTGAGTCTTGCCTTGTGAGAATTCTCTGTTCTGTGTAAATTTAAGGTATGTGCAAAACTGATGCAGAGCTAGAAGATCCCTTAACAGCCTTTTTTGATGTTTATATTCAGGTAGCCTCTAATGATGTGATTTTAGGTTGCATAGGACAAGCCATCGGTGTTAGATGGCTCATAGACCTAAGAAGGCTACTTTTCAGTAGGCACGTGGCAAATATCCCGCTAGTCACCCTTGCCCTTGCCTGCAGGACATGGCACATTGAGCTGAGGTGGGAAGTGTCAGTGGGTCCCCAGATGGGAATGCAAGGACAGTCTGCGTGCCTGCTCTGACACTGGGTGACCCATTGCCTTTCCCTCCCTGGGGGTGTCAGTTTGCATCTTTCTCATCGACCCAGCCTCTGATTTTTCCATGCAATATGCAAGAGCATCATAACCTTCAGACCTTACCACCTCTCAAGACTGAGTTGAAATTTGCTAGCAGGTTCAGGAGCTCTGAGGGTAATTCTTATGTTGAGGTTATTTTCTTCCCTTTGTCAGTTTAGTATTTTGATGACCTTGGTCATGTGGATTTGGGTGAGTGGTGGGATATATGATGGATCTCTCCCAACATGCATTTGTCCAGCATGCTGGTAAGTGTGTAAGAGACTTCCTTTAAAGAAAAAAAAAAATCTTTAGGCTGCTAAAGCCGTTTGGGAGCTCCATGAATGTGGTCTTAATGCCTGTATTTGTATTCCTGGTTGGTATGAATAAATGCTGTGCTACTTTTGGAAAACTGGATGCCACGTTTCCAGGAGTTAGAGATTCCAGATAGTGAGAATGCAATGCAAATGTTAATGTTCTGAAAATAACGAGCACAGTTTAGCAGCAAAACAGAAATAGTTGCTCAAGTTGAATCAAGCCAAAATAATATTTTTGTTCCTTACCAGAAGAGAATTCTGAAATGAACTGGGGAGTTCACTGACCAAAATCTGCCTGGTTCTCAGGCTTTTCTAATTTAAGCTAAGGACAANATATATTTATGTATAAATAGATATAACTATCTATATCTCTATCTATATATATAGTTATGAAATAGCTGTTGAAGTGCCTCTGATATCGTTTTTCCATAGCTCAGGGTTTGGATTGGCTTATCTTGGCTCTAGGCAGAACAGGAATATGAGTCTCTGCAGTATGACCCATCATTTACCTTTGACAGTTACCATGAAGCTCTGGATAATAATAATTATAAAGAATAATAAAGGAGAAGTATTCTTTGATTTGTTGCTTTAATCTTCTAGAGATAACACTGAGCTTTAGACTTTGCCTGCCTTTCCTTGGAAAAATAATTGAGTCATTAAGTCCCTTAAAGAAAGTAAATGGTTTACTTCTGATTCTTTTCATGTACAGGTGATTGCACTGCTTTTACTTGTAGGACATTAATTATGAAAGAAAAGTGAGTTTTGGGTTTGTTTTTTTTTAATTATGGCGCTAGAGACATTTTACTGATTAACTTGGAAATTGCCTGTGGCTGGCAGCTTGGGATTTCAAAACAGAAAGGAAAGAAATTCAGCTATTCACTGTTTGACAAAAGCTGCTCTCTGACTGGTGTGCAATTTTGTAAGGAAATGGGTAATCACACATAATGTAACAGAGGTATGAGATGGCAGGTTAGCTTGACCACAAGAAAGAAATGGTGTTTTTTCATTTCTGATTGCAAGGGTATCTTGAGCAGTCATTATGTTTGCATGGTGTGAAACCTTTTGCTGTTGTGTCTATTGCATTTCATCTTTAATTTATATCCTTGAAGCCAGTTGTCCTTGTAAAATTCACTTGAAAGCTTTCTCCTTTTTGTAAAGGAGTATCTCTGACACTGTGAAAGGTGCAGTAATCCATTTCAAATTCTGAAGTTTGACAGACTGGAGGTGGGAACAAGGAAGGCCTAACTGGGCTCCCAGCATACCAATTACTAAATCCTCCTAGAATGTACGCCTTTAATTTGTAAATAAGATGGCAATGAAATGAGAGCACAAAATAAACTGTGAATGCAGTGATGCCACGTGTGGTGTGGCTGTGTAAGAGCTCTTACCTGCTGATGTTTATATTTTAGTATCCTGAGCATCTAGAGCAAAATACAGTTACTGGTAAGATACACGGATTACCCAAACAATATGTTTTACCTGTTGCTTTGCTGATTAATGGAGAGGTCAGTGTTAGGAAACTCTGGGTGCTTACTGAAATTGATTCCTTTTCATTCCTTGTAATATGTAAAGCCAAGTAGAAGTTAGGTTAAGTGTCATTATTTCCATCTTAGAGGTGCAGTAACATGTCCAAGGTTTTCCAGTAAGCTGTAACCCAGTAGTGTTGTTTGAATATGATTTAAAAAAAAAAAGGCGGGGGGGGGAATTATAGGATGTAAAAAATAAGCTACACATTCTGGAAACAGAGAATGTGAATGATAGAGTATGCCCTGTAAGGTGGCTGTTGTGAAAAGGGCATGAGGATAGTGATGACTGTATTTGAACCGTATTGTAAGTTGCAGTCAAAAGATTTTGAGGCAGGTGAGTATGGGGAGGGTACTGTGAGTTAGGATTATTATTTTCCCATGTAACATTAGTGAGTCTGGAATTTTTAATGCTGGAAAACTGTAAAGTTTGAATTTGCTTCAAAGAAACTACAAGAATTATTTCCAGAGTGAAAAAAATTAATTTACGACAAAAACCTGGAGATTTTCAATCTGCGTAGCTTCTTGTAGTCTGCAGGTACCTACAAACAAAAGACATTTCTGAGGCTAGAGAGTTGTTAATCTAAGCAGGTTAAACTCTACACAAATTAAGTGGCTCAACTCATTGAAGAAAATACAGCACCTGGGCTTTTTTGATTATGCTAGTTTATAATTGTCATGTCTGATTTATGGAGAATCCACAACATCCCTCTATTAAAATCTTTTAAATCAAAGCAAATATGCTTTCTGGGAAAAAAAAAAAGGCATTTTAGCTTAGGGTGAGCTTTGTGAGGAAATTGCCATGCTGTACATGTGTAGCACATCAGATAGGATCAACCTGTCTGGTCCATTCTGGTCTTAATATCTTGGGGTGTGTTTGTTGATCTGTGCTGCTGTTTTGACTGCTGAGCTATGTTTAATAGCTTCCTAGGACACCAAAATGTCCCCAAACCAAACAAAACCCCTAAGGTCCTTCTTCAACGAGTACGTTTTTGTGGAAATAAATGTCCCTGCCTTTCTGTGCTTGCTTTGGTTGCTTGTGAGAACCCTAAGCTGAAATAGTGTTAAGGCAGTTTAAATAAGGTTTTGTCCTAAGTAGTCTTGGCTGCAGCTGGGTACTGGAAATATATAAATGGTATTAATGTGTTGTGGCACTTCTTCACAATTCTTTCTCTAATAAAAATGTGGGAAGATAAAAACTGACAGCAACCAGAGCTCTTTGCTGTCCTCATGTGTTGCTTAGCTGATAAAATCAGATATTTGATTACATTCAGTTTTTATTACTGCAAAGACATGGGTTGGGGTTTTTTTTGTGTGGTTGTTTATATTAACTTCATGTATATATAGGCACGTATTTTTATATATATATATAAAAATATATATTTTAACACTGCTGGAACAAATTAATTTGTGTACCTGTTGGCTGCTGAGGTTTCAGCCTTAACTAAAAAAGTAAGTTTTATTCATGACATTTTAAATATGGGGCAAAAAAAGAGAAATAATTAATTCAGATATTGCTGGTGGTGCTGTGGCACTCTCAGCAATACTGAGGAGTACCACTACATTTGTAAGCCACCTGTCCTGTGCTCTCTGGTTTGTCCTCTAAAGTCACTAACATTTTGTTTGTGATTGGCATTGATAACTAGACCTTTCATTGTTTTGCTTCCTGCAGTTCCCCTCAGCTAGCCATTAGCTATGTATAAGGTACTGATATGTACATCTCACTGATAAGAAAACGTGATGCACCAATGGATGCTTTCAAATGAGTCTCTTCATCCCATGAGTTCTGCATGACCTAATGAGACAGAAGTGTTGTAGGTGATGAATGTAGTACAAATTCCTGTCAGGGTCCATATGGAAATCTCTTGTTCTGATTGCTACGACCTGTTCTGTGCTAAGCCAAAACCCGTCAGACAGATCTCATTGAATCTCATCCTCACAGAATCGTTTGGATTGGAAAAGACCTCCTAAGATCATCATGTCCAGCCATTCAGTGGATGTTTGTTACAGGTTATGGCAAGTTTTGGCTGGCTCCATGGTCTGCTGGAAGTCTTACAGCTGTACTTCAGTGTGAAGCTGAAGTTCATAAACTGAAAAACCCAACATTTTATGATGTTCATGCAGATTTGGGATGCTTGGCTGGAAGGCACGTGTGACTGAGATTGAAGTCTGTGGTAACTTTAGGGTGCTTGATGCCAGGCTTAAACACCTCAAGTGTGAAACACCTTGAGGGTACTGCTCTACCTTAAAACTTGGATGTGAATGACTTTGCCAAGTCTAGACAGTGAGACAAAACCAGAATTACCACTTGGTCTGACTTCCAGCTCACCTGCTTACATTGCCAGAAGGAAGAAAATTGCTGCACTGTAAAATGGCAGAGAATACGGCAGTGTGGTTCTTTCGCTTTTATGGATGTTAAAATTGGTACCTTTGCTGAGATAAGAAAGATACATTTCTATAATAGACTCCTGGAACAGTCTGTGCTATCCTTGTCCGAGGGCAGATTAGACTGTGAAGAGATTGCAAAAGGACTCTAGGAAAAAAGACTGAAAAGTGCAGCAAAGATGAAGAATACATTAAGCAGTTTATGAAGCCACTTTCCTACAGAAGAGTGGTTTCTCACTGTAGGTTGCACATCTTTTCCATGCTCCTGACAACACCTTTGTTATAACTTGATTATTCCAAGAAGGGCATGTCTTTCAGTTTGGTGTCCCAAGTGCACTTACCCTGCCAGCACTCAGGCTTTGTGAGAGACCACGGACTCTGCACAGTGATATCTGCAGTGCTCCAGTGCCCATTCTGCAGGCCAGGCTGCTGCTGACCTTTGTGGAAGATGACGGTCACACTGATAGGGATATCCAGGTGGAAAGTGGTTTTTTGTTTGCTTGGGGTTACTTTTGTCCATATGCACAGAAAAACATGTTAAAAGTATTTTACGTACAAATTAATTGTTGTTAGAAGGTACTGGATAAGCACACCCAGGCAGAACAGCTTAGCCTTGCTTCTGAACAGCATTGCTCCTTCCTCTTGTTTTGGTGGTGTGGGGTGACCAGTGTGCTGCCAGGAGTGAGCAGATGTTAAATGTAAGTTTTGAGTAACCTCTCTAATAATATTTAATTTAAGATTACCATCCCTAATGCGCTGAAGTATCGTGTGTCCTAGCAGAGGCAATGCAGGCTGTTGGATCTTGGGGCACTTGTTAACTGTTTCTGACTGAGTGGCTGGTAGCTGTGTGATTAAATGATCCTAAATCTTAGTGGAAACTGACTTTGGTAGACAGACATGCAGTGTGATTGTGTTTCTTCTACCTCTAGGAAACCAGACTACCAAAGCAAAAAAACCCAAACCAGGTCATCATTCATAACTCTCTGTAATAGCCCTACCTTCAAGTGGGATGTTAATGATAGGAGGTTTTCCCTATTCTTCTGTTGGCAGAGTTAATAAGGCTTTGAGTTGCCCCTGCTGAACTGAGAAATCTCATCTGGAAAATACTAGGTCTCTTGGAAATTCAGCAGTGCCAGTTAATGAGATAGATAATTTTAAACTCATCATCAAGGAGCTGCCTTGATGATGAGTTTAAAAATCGAATAGTGATGTGAAGACACTTTCGATTTCTTCAGAGCAAGGAGTTCTTGCAGCTCCTGATACAAACCTGTACTCTACATCTTCCTGCAGATCAAAGCTGATACAAGGGAGAAAGAGGATCCATAATTTTTAAGGACTAAGTGTAATTTTGAATTCTATTTTATATACTTTTTTCAATTTATAATTAATAGCTTTGCAGTAAATGGTTTAGTTGATGTATCAAAAATACAGATTGTCCCTCTGTTTTAGTGTTTCAAGGATGAATTTCTCTGCTGTTTCAAGAGAAATCTGATGCAACATGTTAGAACACCTGTTTAGCTTCCCCCAACCTTTTTTTTTTTCCCTTCATAAACTGGATATATATATAATGCTTTACAAAATAAGACAAACTTGATATTCTTTGATACTTAATGCCAAAATATAGTGGCACAATATTTTCCTGGTAGGAAATCTCTTTGCATATGCACATTTATGTAACAGAGGGAAGGAGTAACTTCAATTTTCCAGTGATCCTGTCTTAAAATTCCAAGATTAAGAACTGAGCGGTTTTCAGGTCCCTGGAATGCAAGTATGTTCCACTGCTTGCTCTGAGTAGTAAAGCATTAATGATGGTATGTCAAACCCCACAATTCTAAGTTATTTGAAATTTATGTAGAATTCCTGTGCGAGTTTGGGAGTGAGGTCAAAATAAATAGAGTGACCACAGACCATTCATTTTCTAGGACAGTGTTCTGGAATACAGGCTTTAAACATTTCAGCCTGATAAAGAGCATTCTGCGGGATTCATTTATCTTATATTAGAGTTTTCCTTTAGTATTTTCCCGGAATAAGATGTTTCCACTCAGTTAGGAGCAAGTCTAGGGACAAAACTGGGCTTTAACTTTATTAATTAACAACCTGAGAGGATTAATTGGAGGTAGCTTAGAGAAAACTTGCTACTATGACTTCTGTCAGTGCTGCAGGCTAGAGGTTCTGCTCTCTGCGGGAGTCTGATTCCTAGAGGGCACCTTCATTTAAATGTATCCCAAAGATGGAGCTGGGTAAGGGGTTCTGCCTTACAATCACTGTGTTATAGCAATCTGCTTGCGTTGGAAGACAAGATGACTACATCCAATGTATGTATTCATTTTACTATAGGCTTGAGGAGAAAAAGAGCAACAGCTTTTGGCTACTGCTTGCTTGTTCTGTATGGCATTAGCATTAAAATCCTAAAAAACACATGGTAAACCTTGCACTTAGAAGATCCAGATTTTGGCTGTGTCTGTTGCATCAGTCTTTCAGATACATGTCCTGAATGAATTAATAAAGGAAGAGGAAATAGAACAGCTCCTAATTGGCTGGAGTTCAAAGGCTCTGGGGTGAAAAGCGAGCAGCTAACATGCAGTTTTGCTCACTTCCTCCCAGGGAGGCACGGCAGGCACATCGGAACACAAGTGCTCATCCATCCGGGGCACACAGACTTTCATCTTCTTGTACTGCTTGTAATTGTTTTTGTTGTGATAATAAGCTTTAGAAAAAACCTCTAGAAATCTCTACAGGAAAACTTCAAATTTTGTTTGCTTTGCCTGCTCTGCAGAAAGGGATAAATGTGCAAGCATGTTGTACAGAGTAAAACTGAAGGGCAGAGCAATAGCTCAGTGTATCACAGCCAGTACTGGCTGTTGATTTCAAAATTTCATTGCTGTCTGTATGCTTTGGGCTTTTACTCCTGCAGGAAGAAGGTAAAAATCTGTCTACGATGGATTTGATGTTGCAAATAAGTTCACTGAGTCGCTGGTTCAGCTAAGTTATGTTTTTAAAACACTGATGCCAACAGCTGAAACACGGAAGTGGATGGTATCACCAAAGCCACAGCCACTTGACAGTTTCAGATTAAAATAGCTTCTTGAACAGCAGTGGGAGAACATAGATTTCCAAAAGATAAATAAAAAATAAAGCAAAAATGCTTTCTTTATGACATCTGATAACACTTCGGTGTGTCTCTGGGAATGGCAACGTTGAGACCTCTGTCCACAAGTGTTTGGGAGTGATGGGTCCTTAGACACAAGTCATGAAGTGCCAGGAACATACGT
This sequence comes from Pachycephala philippinensis, assembly GCA_013397055.1. Lineage (NCBI taxonomy): Eukaryota > Metazoa > Chordata > Aves > Passeriformes > Pachycephala > Pachycephala philippinensis. The sequence goes on along the minus strand of VWZT01007475.1, from coordinate 12,790 downwards.
GCTCGCTGGGACCTTTGCTGAGCTATTGGGCTAGCGAGGCCTCTGCGCTCTGGGCAGCACGTTTGCGTTTCATGCCAGAGTGGTTGGATTTTCGAAGTACCTCTGCTGTGGCTACTCCTCTGTCAGGAATGCTCTTAAAGCTACTTCTCCCAGCAGAGCTCTCTTTCAAGAAGACAAATAGATGGTTTTAAGCTTGCCTGCTAGATGAGTTTCACTGTTTTAAAAATATTAATGTGGATCTCGGATAAGGACTTTGAAGGAAATTGTCTTCTCAAGTAAAGTGTTGGTCTTGCTGTGACAGTCTTGCTAAACCCAGTTTGTTGTAACTGCTCTGCAAAGTGTGCATGAAGGCTGGAAGCTCTTGAAACTGGTGCGTTTGTAGTCGCCTCTTTGATCTCATTCCTTAGAAATGTTTACTTCCTTTGGTTTTGTCTGATTTTTTAATTCGTTATTTTTCTGCTGTCGGGCTCTATTTAATGACAGCTCTGCGGTTTCTGACAACACCTCTTGAAGTTTCTAGGAAGTTGTGATTTTAAGTCTGCACTTGGTTGCTCACTATGGGTATTCTCATAGTGACTGCCCTAGACATTTTTAGAAAACATTATTAATTAGAAACTATCGAAAGGGGAAGTATTAGGATTCTCTGTTTACTTCAGTTCCTGTGCCTTTGTTTTCTTTGGTTACTTTGAACAAGGGTAAAAAGTGTATTGTGTACTCCCTGGAAGCAATTTGAGTGTCCACAGGAGTGTAGCAGCAAATAAAGCTGGAATATAAACTAAGTTCCATTTTGGAATTGCTTTATAACTATCTCTTATAAAGGATACAGATCTACATCCTAATGCCAGCTGCTAACAGAGAAAGGCATTTGATTTGATCTAGTCTTTCAGTTGTTTTGTTGTTCTGTTCCTACTTTTTTTTTTTTTTTGGTAAGCAGTTGGGAGAAATATGTGTTTTCCCTTTGGAAAGGTACCTGTTTACAGCTGCCTGAAAAAAACACAGGCTCTTAAGTGTTTGGGCTGGTCTAATTGCCGACCTTTAAAGAAAAAAAAAAAGGAAATATGATGGTGTTTCTAAAAACATCAATTTATGATATGCTATTTTACAATAATGATATAGACAACTCATTTCTGGAATTGTTGTGGCAGGAGAAAAAGGAGAAACCTCTCTAATAGTGCAGCAACAGATAGTCCCAGTATAATTTAGAGCAAATCTAGGTGTGGCCAAGCCAGACATGGACTGTTACTGTCCTCTGTTGTCTTAGATTTGATCCCTAACATTTTCCTGCCCCACCAAATAATAATTAACAGTCTGCATTGACAAGGAAAGTTCTGCCTTAGGTGTGATGATGTTTGGGTATGAGAAATTGCTAGCTGTGGGAAATGCTCTTCAAGAGAGCAAAGTTTCACTGCTATTACATAGAATAGTGCAGTTAAGTTTTCAGGGAGTGGAAGAAAAGAGGTGGTACAATTGAACAGGGGAGATGGTTGCTTTGATTTTGCAGAGTATTGTGGTTTCTCATGGCCTGTGTTCGGACCCTGGGGAGGCCTGGGGGAGGGGACTAGATGGGAAACATCCCCAGCAGGAGATAGAAACCTTTTGCTGGGGAGGTGGCTGGGTGAGGTATGGAGGGGATGCAGTGAAGAGCCAGCTTTCCCTGCCTGGGGCATTTGAGCGGCTGCACAGCTGGTTCCCTTTCCAAGATCTCTTTGGTGGAGCGATTCTGCAGTGTGTTTGTTACCTGCTGAAAGCTTGCTGAAAAGCTGGCTGAGAGCTGTTGTTGGGAATTTCTCCACTGCTGGTAATTCTGACTTTTTCACACGCATCTGTCAGGTACTAATTCTAAGCCTTGAGTCAGTCAAATTTTCCAAGCAGACTGTTCTTTATTAGCCAAGCTGCAAATGCCTTAAGGCTTTTGAAATCTGCAGTTGAGTAAAGAAAAGCCTGGGGAAAGAATGCCCCTAAAAGAGAAGTACATCCTTGCAGGTATATGAAAACCTGTTGTGTTGCGGGGAGGAGGGACAAGGTTATTTATTTTGGAAATAGAAATGTCCATTATAAATGAAGATGTTGACAAGCAGTTCAGTTTTCTGAGTTACATCATCTTTTTCCTACGTACTACAACCTGCTCAGTGCTTTCAGTCTGAAAAGTTCTGTGGGAGAAAACGAAGACTTGGCTGTAACTTTGATAACCATGTGAGTGCATTCATCTGACTTTAAGCTGAAATTTAAACAAGCACGCTCTTGGTTGACAATTTGAAGAACTAATGTTATTCTCAGAGATGAGTTTGAGCAACTTTTTTTTTCTTTTTAAGAAACGCATGAAAGCAGCCGTGTACATTAAGATATAGTCTTTCTAAGACCTTTGTAGGAAAATGTGCAGCAAGGCCTTTTTCTTATCTAATGGTATATAAGTGTATTTTTGAAAAAAAAGTCACTCTTGTTACCCTTAAAGTAAAGTTTTGCAACATTTCCCAGATCAGCATGCCTTCCCAAAAGGCGCAGCACAAGAGCAAAGATCTATTCTATGCAAGAAATTAAAAATCTTCTCTGTGCTGATGGATTAGTCTTTTGACCTAGACTCTTTTGGGGAACAGATGGTACAGCTCTTGGATGTAGGCTTGCTTTTGCCTTTGATAAAGCATAAATACATTTTCACTCTATAATCCCTCCCTCTCAAATTCTTAGCCCTGATTTGCAAACTTCCTTGTAGGTGTTGCATCCTATCTTTCCTTCTGAAAATAAAGTAGATTGGGAAGAACAGCAACTTTCAGACAGACAGACTTCATTGAAATGGGATGAAGATGCAAAATTTCCCATAATGTAGAATTTTAGACTCGGAAGAGACTTAAGATCTGCTTTTTTTTTTTTTTGTAGGAAGAGAAGAAAAAAGGTTTATAAGATAGAAAGACTCAATTCTTGGTGTTGCTCCTAAAAGTGCAGTTGGTGTGTATTACACTGGTCTTGTTTTTAGGCCTGTTCTTAGAGTGGTTTGGAGGTCAGCTTGTTTTGAAAAGAGGGGATTATCTGTACTTTCAGAGCAGTCCCCAGAAGACACTGCAGGCAGATGCTGTCAGCTTATGTTCATCCTTCTCATCTCCTCAGCACTTCTGGTGTTGCTTCTTTGCAGTGAGGAGTCCCTGTTACTGAAATCATACTTTTGGTTAGAGGGGGGCAAGGCTTAATTTCAGCCTGCTTTAAATGCCAGTGTTTCCAACATCTGTTTTTATGGGTTGTAAAACCGATGTGGATGCAAACTCTGGTGCTTCCCTAGAGCTCTGCATCCACAGGTACCTGGTGGAGAGTCAGATGACCTCATTGAGATACAATTCAAGGAGAGGGATTTTTTCCCCCTGTAGTCGTCCATGACTTGCAGGGGCTGCACAATGGATTCTCCCCTATGTGCACCTGCTCAGTGGAGTGGGGTGTGCCTGTGGGGAGGGAGAGTTTGGGCAGGGAGTGGGTGAGAGAGCACGAAGGAACAGTGAGGGAGTAGAAGGCAGCTGGAGGGTGCACACCTGCCCAGCAGGAGATTAGGTGGAAGGTCTGCCTGGCAAAACCCCTCTGCAGTGGTGGATTTGACCAGCTGGACCTTCATAAAAGGGGTTCTTGGTGGTCAGTTGCCTCGATGCACTTCTTACCATAGCTGTCATTTTGGTCATTGGTAATGTTTGCCTGATTCAGTCTGGTGGCAGCTGTTCTTGGAATCTGAGCAGAGGCAGGAAATGAAAGATCAGGAGGGATGATAAAGGCACAAAAAATAACAGGCGAATGAAACCAAAATTTTGATTGCTTAGGCTCTTTTATTGGGTTTTAAGAATGCTGTGAGGCAAGTGAGTTTTGAGGAGAAGCCATATGAATCCTGTATTGCTCTTGCATCTTCAGGATCACTGGAACACAGATACTTGTGTTGAAACTACTGCTTTGCTGGAAGAGACCTGCTGGTTACTTCTTTTAAAGTGGATTTGTACTGAAGAAGGGGTTAAAAATATTTCAATTTTGAATTAGCTGCATTGAAAGGATTGAAATATAAATGGATTGAAATATAAGTGTTGCAGTGCAGTTCCTACAGTGCCTTGTGGAACAGCTGGGAGAAGGTATTCACTGCATGGCCCATTTGAGACAGGCTGTCTCTCAGGAAAATAAAAAAAATCTGTAATCTTTTTTGTTTTTTTGTCCTAGGAAAGAGAAGTATACCTTGAATACTCCCAGGTGTCAAAAGTATCTTCCCTGGCTGCAACTGGTGTATTGGTATGGGGGTGTTATGGCAGAATGAGTGATGTGTCTGTTGCAGGGATTTTGTTTGTTTAATTTAAGTTGGACTTCCAGAAATCTGAGCGATGGCTAAATCTGAGCGATGTGCTCTGAAGCTGCTGTTTGCATCGAGGCTGTTGTTGCATGATCATCTAAATCAGTTCTGGGACCAGTGAAGAGACAATGACAATCCTTTCAGTGTAAGAAAAGACAAATGAAAAGTTAATAAGAGAGAAGATGTTCCTGTAGCTCAAATGGGCACTTGTAAGATGATTGTAGGTGGTTGTTAGGGCTCCTTATGTCTTATTTTCCTGATCATGTAGGATTACTTACAAAATTAGCACAGAAATTTAACAGCAGATATCCCCAATATGGCCTTAGTGACTCATTTTAAAAAGGGAAATACCTTGTGTGTACTTCTTGTAAACTTGATCTGAGTGATGATTCATTTTTGGTTAGCTTGGTTGTGCATGATCTGCAAGCTCAGTAGACTGTGGCAGCACTTGCTTTTTTTCCTCCTTTCTCTTGGTTTTAAACCATTCTGAAAAGATTCTGCAGATTATTCTGAAATTGCAGATTGTTAGTCCATAATTAATTAACCTTGGCTGGTTTTCCTCGGAGAATCAGATGGGAGCGGACATCATTCATCTGCAGAGAACTTCTAAGTATGTTTGTTGGAAACAGAAAAGCATGTAAGTCAATATGAAAATATACATAGCTATTTATAGGACATGCTTTCACTGAACAGTGGCTGACACATACCTGCCCTCATTTTTCTCCTGCCCGTACAAGCAGGCAGCATCCAGGGAGGAGACTTGTCCTGCCCTCTGCTTCACAAACTGGGCGAGATCAGCACGTGAGGAGAACGATGGATACTGGGGATGTTGGGTTGTCTGGTGACACTCAGAAAAAGGGGCCCCAGAATTCATTCTTGGGTGTTGCAGCTACTGGTTTCCCCCAGGAATTGTCTCCTCCTGCTCCTTTCCCCCAGTCCTCCTTCAGCAGCTGTGTGAAGGGAGCTGTACCAGGTGTTGGACAAGGACTCCAGGAGATAACTGAGCTCTCCTCTGCATTACTATTGAAAAGCACACTGCAAGATATGTTTTAACTAGAATGTGTTTTGCTGCAGTGTACTTAAGGGTAAACTGTTTGTGCTTTGTGGAGTAGGGCATTTTATTATTGTGCTTTTCTATATCAGATTCTTATCGTTGCCTCAGAGAGAAGGAAATGAGAATATGGGAGTCCATTCACACAACAGTCTGCATTATTTTTTGTGAAGACTGCTTATGAGTTTGACTTGAGGCAGTCTTGAAAGGACCTCACACTGAAGGAATATAATATTTCACTTTGTAGTACTGCATGTCCCTTCAAGAAGAGGGCAGACAGAGTTGAGCTGACTCTTTTTTTGGTTGCTTTCTCTAATAAATGCAAATTATTGGGGACTCGAATGTTGAAGGAGTGTTACAGTATTTTTGCTGTTGAAATAACAAACAAAAACTACCGCATCTTCCAAGATGCATATAAGCAAAGACAAAAATTCCAAAAATATGATTGCTGGCTAACTGCATTTTGATTCAGATTCGTTACAATACTTTGGTGTGGTAAGTCAAAATTATTTAAACAATAATTCATAGTGTTCTCAGAAAATATCCTGAGAACATCTTTTTGTAGAATTCCATTTTCAAGATCACTTTTACCTGTGAAAAATATTTTTATTTCTATGCTCTTTCTCTTCCCACCCACATTACAATTTTCTACCGAACAGAAGTTACGGTTCCTGATGAGGTTACTATTTGCATATGTAGTGCTGAGGAAGATCAGAGGCTTTCATGTCACCTCATATACTGGTAATGATACCAATTTCTTAGACATAACTGGTCACAAGTAAATTTGAGCTTAAGTTTGCAGGAACCATCACTGGGCATCATAAGAGATACATTATTTGGAACAGCTAGCTCCAGAAACTGCAGTGTAGGTAGGTTCAGTCGTTTGCCACTCTCAAAAGTGAAAAATACAGTATTTCTATTCCAGTCTCTCCCACTCGTCATGTCTGGCTGCCTGGTTTTCCAGCTCATTTATGCTGCTGCATTAGTTCCTAAAGCTTTGCTGTAAACCACCAGATTGTTGAAATTTCCACTCTTGTTTTTAACAGTGGCAACTTCTCTGCTGTTAGAGACCGGAGGCGCCCTTAGCAGAGAAGTACTGCTTTAAACTGCATATATTTTTTCTGTTTTATACCAACTGGTATTTTTAACAGAATCTGTTGGATTATTTTTATCACAATTAGCACTCTATGCCTTAAATTCTCAGGAGTTTTCACTCCCAGGAGAGTCCATGCCTTGAACTGAGTCGAGATGTGGCCAATTGCTGCTCCCAGGTATTTTGCATTAGGAAGCAGGTATAGCTGAGGGAGAAGGGGTGTTTCACAGCTAAATGCTGTTCATCAGTCTTTGACTCCTGAACATAATTGTGGTTGTGTTAGAGGTGTTTTAGCCAGATGTCCTGCCACGTGAGTGTTCAAATTGCAGAAAGATGTAGAATAGATTTCTTAGCCTTTGTGTGGTTAGAGGAATTAGCCAAGAGGTGCATGCACTGGCACAGAAAAGAGTTGTTAGTAGTATGCTATAGTATCTCAAAGTTAAAAGCTGTGATGCAGTTAATTCAGGGTACACATTCCTGTTTCAGCTCCCACTGATGTTGCTGTGAGGGCAGTCTTGTTGTTTTGGTCCCATAGTTCAAGTCTTCCTTGTAGCTGCGATGCTTGCAGACATTTCTTTTTCAGGGGTAGGATAGGGGTCATTCCAAGCATCTCAAAAGGAGCACAATGACTTGGCTGTAGGGCACAAGCTAATGGTTTAATAACTTTACTGAAAGTGGAGATCTAAATCTGGAAACAGGGAGCAAGTTAACCCAGCCTTTCATGCGTCCTAATTCATCAATTTAGAGCTAATATGGAAAGAGTTAATTATTAGTTTCAACTCCGTGGCTCTGTGGCTTTTGCTTTTCTTACTCTTTGCAGGTGATTTTAATGGGTAGTCTGCATTAAAAGACAATCTAAAATAGAAAAAAATAGCTCCAGTATATAGAGACTTTCAGTGGATCATGAATAGTAATGTCAAAATCTAAAGAATAGAATGAACTACCTTAACGATCTTATTTCAATAAAGGTAATTTAATTTAATACGTGTTTTAAATTAATATATTAATGCATTCAGTCTGTATTAATTGTTGAATGCATTGTTCCTTCTATAAGTAGGTAATTCATTTATTTTGTTGGGAATTTGGGCAACCTTCAAATACAGGCAGGGTGCAGTTCATTGCCTGGGGCGTGTTGAATGATCGGTATCTGGATATTGATTGCAAAGTTACACATTAAGTGTCTGTAATAAAATTAGCTCCTTATTATCACTTGTATATCCCCCTGAAGAAACAACAGTTGCTGTTGTGTTCAAAGCTATTGAGTTTTCCTGCACACTGTTCCAAATCAGATCATGTGTGGAGGGTTGTCTCCCTGCTCCAGGCTGTGTGTCCCTAAATGTTTCATGGGTGCAGGTGCCCCCTGTAAATGGGCTGAGAACTGGTGAGCGGGGCTGTGCCCTGCCCTGCTCCAGGGAAAGTCTCTTGCCCTCCTGAAGAAACAGACAGCTTACCAGATGTTTCCAGATGCATCCCAGCTCTGGGTGGCTCTCGGCATTGCTGCACTCTTACTGTCTGTCTTTTAGTGAACAATACTCTTGGGTTTAAGGTATTCTGCTACTTGGTCTAGGTTTCTGTCTTTGATACCTGAAGATTACAACACACGAATTTCTCAGCGTTGAAAACTCCCAGAATTACTTACTTTCTTTAAATCCTGAAAAATGTTTGTTCCAGGTAAAAAGTTAGGGCAGCATCAGCATCTTTGAAAGTTTCACTTATAGATGATCTTTTTATTCAGCCTAATAGCATATTCCTATCCAGACAGCCAAGCTTGTGTTCCTTTAAAAACAAATAAATCATGTGAACATGGTGAGCAGTGTTTGGCATATTGAGTGGCCAGGTCCTCTTGTGTTTGTAGCTTTGTTTTCCTGCCTTGTCAAAGAATATTATCTTGCAGACTCTGAAATGTTTTGGCCTTCAGAAAGACGAGCTATAAAGCTCACTAGAGGGAGAATCGATCCTTATCATCTCTCTCCACATTGTTTTCCACCTTCCCTAGCTATCATATTTCAAATCCCAGGCCTTGGTCGCAGCCCATGTGTGGTGTTTTTAACCAGCTTAGTCAGGGATGTGATTTCCCTTCTTTTACCCGTTACACTTAGTTTATAGCAATAACATCTGCTGTGTGGAATTGCTGCAATAAAATTGTCCCTCTCCTTGTGCAGGGGGATTAGCTGTAGGAAAGGACAGTGCACCTTGCACGGTGCAGGTGGACAGCTTTAAGTAACGGGTCTAATCAGAGCAGTTTGTGTTTTGATATGACTGTGTTGAAGTGTACTGATGGCTCTCACCAGTGTCTCTGGAAGGGGCAAGCTTTGGTGTGTAACCCTGCAGGTTCAAAAACCCACTGTCCTCCCTGTCCCAGTGCAGAGATGGCATCTGGCTGTGCCTCCTTCAGTGTGGTACCAGAGCATGGTGGTACTGGTGGTTGCAGCAGCATCTCTCAGCTTGGAGTCGAAACAGCCATTCATATTTAAAACATAAAAGATCTTCAGTACTTGGGCAAGCTGTATTGTTATTACTGTCTTTTAGCAGCACAGATCTCAACAGCTAGCTTTTGGTACATGGTGTATAATTGTGAAGCAACAGGTAGTGACCTCAGTCCTTTATTTTATTTGTGATTGCTGTTCACAATTCAGCAGTGAGTCTTCACTGAAGCCATGCCCCTGTTGGAAGTTACACTGTGGAGTTCTGCCCTCAGGCACCACGAGGTAGAGGTTTATCAAGCAGCTGTTTTGGGGGGAGAAGAGAGGTTTTATTGTAGGAGTTGCATGAAGCACTTCAGAAACATGGCAATTTTTTTCCCCTTTCTTTCCTTCTCCTTCCCTTTTTTCCTTGAGTTAATTAAACCACACCAGACAAAAAGTTTTTCTATGGGCAGTACTGTAACACCTTTGGCAACAATTGTCCTTTCTGTAAGGATGGTTTCACCTTCTATGTAGAATTACCAGGCAAGAGGTTTTCCTTCAGGCAGACACGTCTGATGTCAGATCACACGGAAGGAGATCACTTGTGACAGGCCGGGTGCTGCCTTTAACCAGGTACACCTTGCATCCTAACTCTTCTAAGGCAAGTTCCCTTGTGTCCCTGCTGCAGGTGGGGCTCTGGAGGCTCACCGAAGCTTGGAGGGGCCGGGAAGGAGCACCTTACAGCACGCTGGTGCCATCTGATGGTAAGCTTTCACAGCAACTTTTCCCCCTTCCTATCAGTGTCAACAAGCTTTTTATTTATTTTGTGAGAGTCTGTGAGATAACATTAGCTGCATGGTTTTATATGAATCTTCCCGAAACAGAAGTACTATATTAATATTTAAAAATCTAGAAATGTTTTGTGTAATTTTTCCTTATTTATCTTGTGTTTTAAAAACAGCTTTACATTAAACTACAACCTACAATGCAACTTTTTCACTTAGTTTTCTTTTCTTAACCCCCAGAAGTAACTATTAATTACAGACATGGTCTTCCTGTGATAACTCTTATGCTGCCCACAAGAAGTGAACGGTGTCAGTTCACTGTCAAGCCAGTGGTGACCACTGTAGGAGCATTTCTGCAGGATGTGCAAAGAGAAGATAAAGGAATTGAGAGGGCAGAAGTCTTTGCAACAGGTATCTTGTATTTCTGTTATTCCCTGAGGTAAATATATTCCTTTTCAATTGGACTGTACTTCTCTTCTTGAGCATGAGTTCAGTCCTCCATCAGGTTTGGCACTGTTGCTGTTGGAGTGGCTCTTGAATGCTTCCAGGGTTTATTGGTGTTTCAGAGTTAATAACTGAGTCCTCTTGAAAAGGCTGATGAAAAAATGCAGACTTGGATCTATTACTGTAACTCTCCTTTTATCCCAGCAGTGTCCTCTGTTACCTTTTTCAGTTACCTTCCCTTTGTAATGCTGTCTTTAAATAAGTATCTCTCTTCTGATTTCCTTTATGTCTCTTTCTTTCCTTGTCCTCCATGATCATTCTTGAAAGACAACCTGTTGGGCTATTGAATGTGATGCCTGCCACTTGTTCAGTGTCACCAGGAGCTAAAAAGAATCCCTTTGCCTTACTACAAACTTGTGTACGAAAAACTCAAGAGCTAAGCAACCCCATGATGTGTGCAATAGAAAAGGACAGCTTTTTGAGACTTTGAGGAGGTTTCATTTATCAGCTGGAGTACAATATTTCAGAGCCCTTGGGTTGAAAGGAAACTGATTGGTAGGATCAAAGGGTAACTGATATTTCAGCATTGGTGTGGACTTTCCTCCTTGTAACATCCTGTTTATCCCATTGTCCCAAGTCTTCAGATAATTTTCTCAAGCTCTGCTCGCTGTTTTCTTCTATTTGTGTCTTTGGTTTGCCCGTTGATAAAAAACAAACACTGAGTTAACCTCATTTTCCATTTTATTTCCAAGAAAACTCAGTTTGTATTTTGGCAGTGCTTTGTAGTTTTTCCACAGCAATTTTGAAAAGTCTTGCAACCCCTGTCCTGGTACTAGAGAAGGATTCAATCTTAAAAATAGAATTGGGATGTAGCTTTTTTTGTCTGAATCTGGTAGAATAGGTACTTGAATTTGGCTAACTAAAAGCATCTATTTCTCCCTTTCCCCTAAAAAGACACTCCTAAAAAGAAAGAAAGAAA